>ML660770.1:14072393-14532390 GCA_007570785.1 Antilocapra americana | reverse complement strand
CAGTTTTTTAAGGAACCCTCTTACACTGTTGGTGGGAATGCAAACTAGTACAGCCACTATGGAAAACAGTGTGGAGGTTCCTTAAAAAACTGCAAATAGACCTGCCATATGACCCAGCAATCCCACTGCTGGGCATACACACCGAGGAAACCAGAATTGAAAGAGCCATGTGTACCCCAATGTTCATCGCTGCATTGTTTACAATAGCCAGGACATGGAAGCAACCTAGATGCCCATCAACTGACGAATGGATAAGAAAGCTGTGGTACATATACACAATGGAATATTACTCAGCATTAAAAAAAATTCATTTGAATCAGTTCTACTCAGGTGGACGGAACTGGAGCCTATTATCCAGAGTGAAGTAAGCCAGAAGGAAAAACAACAATACAGTATACTAACACATATATATGGAATTTAGAAAGATGTTAACAAGAACCCTGCATGCGAGACAGCAAAAGGAACGCAGATGTATAGAACAGACTCGTGGACTCTGTGGAAGAGGGCAAGGGTGGGATGATATGGGAGAATGGCATTGAAACATGTTAATTACCATATGTGAAATCAATTGCCAGTACAGGACTGATGCTCGGGGCTGGTGCACCGAGATTTCCCAGGGGGAGGGAATCGGGAGGGAGGAGGGAGGGGGTTCTGGAGGGGGAACATATGTAAACCCATGGCGGTTTCATGTCATTGTATGGCAAAACCAACACAATAAAGAAAATTAAAAAAAAAAGAGAGAAGTATGGGGAAATACTAACCACATGTTGCTAAACACAATTAGTATTTTGGGAAAATAACCAAAAGTTGAGTGGTTAATCCATAATTAGATACTATAAAGAAGACTTCTGGCTTTCACACTTAGCTTTTGAAGAGGCATTTTTTTCTTTCACCAGTGCTGTGTGCATAGTCACTCAGTCATGTCCAACTCTTTGTGACCCCATGGACTGTAGCCCACCAGGCTCCTCCGTCCATGGGGATTCCTCAGCAAAAATACTGGAGTGGGTTGCCATGTCCTCCTCTGGGGGATCTTCCCAACTCAGGGGTCAAACCCAGGTCTACCGCATTGCAGGCAGATTCTTTGCCGTCTGAGTCACCTCCACAAGGCAGAGCAAATGGAGGACCAGCCCCTGGACTTAAAGGTAGAAGAGCTCTGAAGAGGGTTCAGGTCTCAGCTAGGCAAGTATGGAAGACCAAGGTCAAGGTTCTGGTTGGGACAGAATGGGGTCACTTTCAAATTCTTGGATCCCTTGGAACCCATGATCCTGCAGAACATCTCCAGTTTCCCTGTGTTCCACTGTGCAGTCGTGTCCGACTCCCTGTGATCGCGTGGACTGTGGCCTGCCAGGCTCCTCTGTCCATGGGATTCTCCAAGCAAGAATATTGGAGTGGGCTGCCATTTCCCTCTCCAGGGGCAGTCTTCCCTGTTATAGATTAATTAATAGGGTTCACGATGGTCCAGAACCCCAACCTCCTGCCAGACCTACACTCAGCCAATTAGATTTCAGTCACAGCATAACCCAGCTGGGGTGTGCTAGGCTGATTAGGGAGAAAGGGAACTCTACCCCAAAGGAAGTTTCTTGGGCCAGAAGGATGCCATGGGGAATTCACATAAGTCTCAATGGGAGAATCATAACCCAGTCTACTAGGGTTCTGGACAAGATTATTTGCAGCAGAGAATGACACACTGTTTGAAAAACAGCTTCTGGCTCACTATTGGGCCTTGCTGTAGACAGAGCATTTAATATGGTATATCAAGTGAGAGTGCAGCCAACAGGGCCCTTCATAAACTGGGTTAAACCAGAACCCACAAATTCTTTGGACCGGATGGATGGAATGGTACAACTAGGATAGAGCATGAACGGGGCTGGAGGACAGACAGCAAAACAGACAGCTCATCCCTCCAGGTCATTCATCACTGCTGTACTTGTGCCGTTCCCTCGGGTCACACCCTAGGTAGCATCAGGGTCCCTTATGACCAGATAAAGATGTCAGTCCTTTGAAGAGTTTCAGCCAGCCTAAACTGCTTCACAGGATGGCACGGTGGAGACATTGTCTACCAAGGTACTGAGTATGAGCTAATGAGGAAGCCATCAGCATCACTAAGAAGTTCAGTGGTGGCTGCCCCAGCCAGCGTTGACAGTAGGGGATGCCACCATAAGACTGGCATCACTGGGAGCAAAGAGCATGACCAGACTTTGAGACAGTGGGGGCAGGGAATAGTGCACAGGCATCAGAAACCTAGGGGACACACCACTCTCACCAGCAGATGGTCAGAGTAGTAGTGGTTGCAGCCCGGCTCGGAGAGACCTGAACCATGACCTGAGGTCGTGAGGACACGAGGTGCATGAAGGACAGCCTGCAGAATGTGACACAGCCCACTACCTACGGGTGAAATCAGACACTGGAGAAAACGCTTATCAGAGAAAACGGAGAGAGAGCCGGAAAGCTGAGAGAGCCAGTAGGCTACATCGCATGTCTAATCTCCCGTGGGGAGCAGTAAGGCTGCATGGAAGCTTCTTAAACTGAGTGCAACTCAAAGGAAAGTTTGGCAAGGCTACTGAAGCATCTTTGAGCTACTGTACAGCCCTGCTTATCCTGCCAGAATGTCCAGTGTGAGGAAGAACAAGGGTTATTTGTCCCAGATAGTGGGGACAGGGTGGTAGCTCCACCACTGACTTGGCTTTGAGGGGAGTTTAATCCCATGAGTATATGTTTAAAGAGGAAACTAACTTGGTTGTGGAATTAATTAGACAGAGGGGTTGCTTTTAATCATTATCTGGCATCTCTTTAAATCTAGGGCTTGCTTGGTATTTAATCAGGCAATAGCAAAATGTTGATAAGAATCACAACCCACATTGCTTTTTAATATTACACAACTTGAGAAATTAAAGTGATTCCAGATAAATTAACTTTGAGCACCACTCTGCTTTTGGATGAACTCTATTAATCAAGTATATTTTATAATTATTGTTCATTTGCTCATCAAGCCCTAAGGGTAAGTTAAAGATTTTAATCTTCTGGGAAATGTATGCCAAAGTATGAAATCAAGAAGACTGTGATAAAAGGCAGAGGATATCTAAAATGATGGGGCTACCACAACTGACCAGTTCATAAATAATATCTGTATGATTTTACAGGCTGGTTGCCAATAATTATGTCAGCATTCTTGCTAAGGAAGTATCCCATTTCAAGATATTAAAGTTAGACCTTACTACAGAAAATTCAATAATTTCCTCATGAATTTACAAGATTTTAATAAAAACTTATTAATCAAGTTGTATAGACCTGGAATATCTTTGGAAGGATTCTCTCTGTTGGGGGGTCATGGCTTATGATGGAGATGAATAGTGTTCATTTTTGTGTTAGAATTTGCTTATTATATCAGTGTACTAATTTTAAAATTCTCCAAATCAAAACTGTGATCCAAAAAAAATCATAGTTGGTACAATGATCAATTAAAAATTTTAAATTTTCTCAACATAATATTTTGATACTATGATATACTTAATGTAAGAAGTATTGGATTTACATATAAATGTCTTTACATACTGGGAGTTCTGTTTTGTTGAAACCTTGACCTATCTCTAGGAGACCTTTTATAGGATAACAGTCTAACCATAGCCAATGTGGAATGACCCAGATTTGGGGAAATATGTCAAAGCACCACAAATGCCACAAGTGAAAAGTGAAAGTTGCTCAGTTGTGCCCAACTCTTTGCAACCCCATGGACTATACAGTTCATGGAATTCTCCAGGCCGGAATACTGGAGTGGGTAGCCTATTCCTTCTCCAGTGGATCTTCCCAATCCAGGAATTGAACTGGGGTCTCCTGCATTGCAGGTGGATTCTTTACCAACTGAGCTATGAGGGAAGCCCAGTGCCACAAGACCACACCACATGTAATCCTATGAGGCCACACCATGAGTCCTAGGTACTGGGGAAAGACATTTCCACATTAATTCTGGGGTGAGGGATGAGATGTATTTTTAGACTAAGGGGAGTAAGGAGGCTTGGAGTACTTCTGCTGGTGGGGGGAGACCCATGTGGAGACAGACAAGAGTGACAGGGAATGCCCAGATATCCTCTTGGTGTCAGAAATGGCATTGTGGAAACACCTCTTCCCGAGCAGCTGGAACCCAGGGCAGCAGCCTCTACCGTGGGGCCCCAGATTCAAGGGCACCGGTCTGCGTTCGGATCCTGCTACTGAGTAGCAAGACTGACATTTTGGCCGTGTAATTGTTGTTTTGCCCTCCTAAATTTGGGAGGAGGATGGTCATGGGGTCACCGAGAGACGGCTGTGTCCAGCAGAGCGACAAGTGAAGAGTTTATCAGGATTGGTAACAGAAAAGCAGCAGCTTGCAATGGCCAGGTGAGGAGGTTGGAGGAGAAAAACTTGAGATAATTATTCCGGGGACTTGTGAGATAGTACATTTGCTAATAGTTAGAAGTCAGTGTCCTCTTCCCTGCAATATTTGACAAAAATAAACAAAGCCAAAACAAACCTGTCAGGGAGAGGCCAATAACCTGGCCTTTTTGGGGAGTGTAACATAGCTGCAAGCTAGGGACCTTGATGGTGTACCCTGTACAAGCCGCAATTTCAGTAACTTCATAGACTAGCAGAACAAGCTTCCTCCAAAATGATCTCTGCTGATCACTTAGCTCAGGAGTCCCACAATTGTGATCTCATTCCGGGCGGCCCAGAGCAAGATGTTTTAGCCTGCAGTATCTGGTGTCTCCAACCCCATAGAGGAAACAACCCCATCAGGGCTAGATGAGCGGTGTCCTCCGATTGGTGCCTGCATCTCTGACCTTTGAATAAGGCTCTAAGTCCCTGATCGGCAACGTACCAGAAGAGTTATTTATTACACTCTTATCAACTGAGGAAAAATGATGCCTGTTACTTAAGGGACTCCAAGACTCTCTGAGCAGGCAAATTTGTCAGACGATTTTCATGAGGACATTTTTAGAGCAAGAGCTAAGGGATTAGTGAGCAACCTCTTCCATATTCCTGGAGCAAAGAGAGTGAGGGATTTTGTTAGCCTGCGTTTGTTTTTTCTTTCTCTGTTTTAAATAGCATCCCTTGATGAAAGCTGAAGGCGTGACACCAAAATATAACACAGCAAACGTGATTATGTGTGAGGCCAAGAAAATATTGTCCAAGTACATGAGGGTTCTTTTCAATCTGAGGCAGGAATGTATAATAACAAGAACTGGATGTGCTGCCTGACCACTAATCAGTTCTTCACAAATATCACTTTTCTCAGTTAGTCTTTTGGAAAGTGGCAGCAGATAAGTAGAAATTAATCTCTATTAAGGGTGCAGATGAGAATTGTTTTGCTTGTTTGAAGTTTATCCAGTCCTTTAAAGAATCAACTGAGCATGGGGTATAGTTAATATCCAACATCGTGGTAACTAAGCAGATTAACTAAAGCCTCTGATCCAGATGAATCCCCATCTCTCTTTTGTTTGGGATAGAGTTGGAGGTCCACACAGGCTAAGGCAAAGTTTTTAATGTCCCAAATCTACTGAATAATCTGTTATAAGCTGGAAAGAACTTTCTATACATTTAGACCTTCAGGCTAAAGGCTCATTTTACCCAGTTCTAGACACGTTTGTCTGGCAGTTTCTTTTAATTCCTGAAAGCCTGCTTGGTTTCAGGGACTATATCTGCCCTTGGGTATCTGTTTTTTTCTGACCAAAGGAACAGAAATCTTTCCTTATTATGATCCTGAGCAAATTTCTGAAGTAGAGCTGGTGATTCCATGTGAGTGAGTGTTAGCTGATCAGTTGTGTCTGACTCTGCAACCACATGGACTGTAGCCTGCCAGGCTTCTCTGTCCATGGGATTTTCCAGGCAAGAATACTGAAGTGGGTTGCCAATTCCTTCTCTGGGGATATTCTGGACCCAGGGATTGAACCTCGGTCTCCCTCACTGCAGGCAAATTCTTTACTGTCTGAGCCACCAGGGAAGCCAGGAAAGAGCTAGCTCCACCCATGAGGATCCCCTGTGCCATGAAAGTCTAGGAATGAAGAATGAGAGAGGATAGTATCTACAGGTTCAGCTGGCTAAAGAGTTTAGATGACAGAGGATATTTAGCAGATTTGGTCTCAGCTCCTTACCTTCAATAGGATGTTGAATATCTCATTTAGCCAGTTTCTCTTTTGGCAAAATAGGCTTTTTATGCCTACCGGAGTTTATCTACTAAACAGATTAGCAACTTAACAAGAGATTGTTTTCTATTTATATAGTATCATCCATCAGAAATCTAACTCCAAAAGCTACTGTATAAAAATCTGATTTAACCCTGGTTACTAAGAGAGACTGCTTAGAAATCCACATGAAGACAAGTATCCATCCAAATTAAAACAGTGCATTTTAAGATCCCTTTCAGATGACTCATTTGACCAGCTCAGTTGATAATAAAACAATGAGGTCTAGGATCCAAAGTCCATGTCCCTCTGTGGGGAGGATGTACTTGGACTCTGAGGGAGGTGTGGACTTTAGATGGGTCCACGGGGGCATCCAGTCCCATCACTTCATGGCAAACAGAAGAGGGAAAAGTGGAAGCAGTGACAGATTTTCTTTTGGGCTCCAAAATCACTGTGGACGGTGACTGCTGCCAGTCACTGCCTGAAATTAAAAGACATTTGCTCCTTGGAAGGAAAGCTATGACAAACCTAGACAGTATATTAAAAACCAAAGATTTCACTTTGCTGACAAAGGTCTGTATAGTCAAAGCTATGGTTTTTCCAGTAGTCATGTACAGATGTGAGAGTTGGACCATAAAGAAGGCTGCGCATCGAAGAACTAATGCTTTCAAACTGTAGTGCTGGAGAAGACTCTTGACATTCCCTTGGACAGCAAGGAGATCAAACCAGTCAATCCTAAGAGAAATCAACCATGAATATTCATTGGAAGGACTGATGCTAAAGCTGAAGTTCCAATACTTTGGCCACCTGATGCAAAGAATTGACTCATTGGAAAAGACCCTGGTGCTGGGAAGTATTGAGGGCAGGAGGAGAAGAGGATGACAGAGGATGGGATGGTTAGATAGCATCACTGATTCCATGGACATGAGTTTGAGCAAACTCCAGGAGATAGTGAAGGACAGGGGAGCCTGGCATGCTGCAGTCCATGGAATTGCAAAGAGTTGGACACAGCTTAGTGACTGAACAACAACACAGGGCAATACCAGCAGTTAATTCTCTAAATTGTAAGGCTTATAAGATGTGGGGAGGTGGGGTCAGGAGTATCTCTCCAGTCCTGGCTAACAGTATAGACAGGGAGCACGTAACAAGCCCAAGGGTGAACTGCTGGGACACACCAGCTGGGACCAGGTTCAGTGCTTCGACCAGGAGATGGCAGTGTCTAATCACACAGCAGAGTTCACGGAGCCCTGAGCCGCCTTGGCTGGATGGAGCCGCAACTGGGTAGCTTCTGAGAGGGCTTCCTGTGAAGAAGTGACTAGCATGTGACTGATTCATGTAGTCTTAGGACATCTGGGGTCCCACAACTATGGGTAAAGATATATCGTTCTTGGGAGGAGAAGGGCCACTTTAACCTAATCGGCCCAATCAGAGGCTGATTAACAGAGGTCCCCAAGAAGGGGAGGAGAGGCTGAAAGGCCAAAGCGGAGTAAACATAAACCAGAGAAGAGGCAAAAGTTGGACTAAGTGTAGGTGTCAGAAGAGTACGAATCCCAGGGAGGCCAGAGGAAAGACTGGTTCTGTCAACGGCAATGTGGAGGGGACCGTATTTCAAAGCACCAGCATACATGGCTCTGTTGAGCTCCCCTTTCACTCCAATCCCAAAGAAGGGCAATGCCAAAGAATGTTCAAACTACTGTACAGTTGCACTCATTCCACATGTTAGTACGGTTATGCTCAAAATCTGTCCATCTAGGCTTCAGCAGTATGTGAACTGAGAACTTACAGATGTACAAACTGGGTTTAGAAAAGGCAGAGGAACATGTTAATTACCATATGTGAAATCAATCGCCAGACCAGGGTTGATGCTCGGGGCTGGTGCACCGAGATGTCCCAGGGGGAGGGAATTGGCAGGGAGGAGGGAGGGGGGTTCTGGAGGGGGAGCATATGTAAACCCAGGGCAGTTTCATGTCATTGTATGGCAAAACCAACACAATAAAGTAAAGAAAATTTAAAAAAAGAAAGAAAGAAAAGGCAGAGGAACCAGAGATCAAATTCATTGGATCATAGAAAAAGCAAGGGAATTCCAGAAAAACATTTATATCTACGTCTGCCTCATTGATTACACTAAAACCTTTGACTCTGTGGATCACAACAAACTGTGGAAAATTCTCAAAGAGATGAGAATACCAGACCACCCTACCTGCATCCTGAGAAATCTGTATGCAGGTCAAGAAGCAACAACAACTAGAACTGGACTTTGACAATGGACTGATTCCAAATTGAGAAAGGAGTACGACAAGGCTGTATATGGTCACCCTGCTTATTTAACTTACATGCAGAGTACATCATGCCAAATGTCAGGCTGGATGAAGTACAAGCTAGAATCAAGATTGCCAGGAGAAATATCAGTAACCTCAGATACTCAGATGACATCACCCTTATGGCAGAAAGTGAAGAGGAACTAAAGACCCTCTTGATGAGGGTGAAAGAGGAGGGTTAAAAAGCTGGTTTCACACTCTACATTCAAAAAACAAAGATCATGGCACCAGGTCCCATCACTTCATGGTAAATAGAAGGGGAAAAAGTGGAAACAGTGGCAAATTTTTTTTTCTTGGACTCCAAAATCTCTGCAGATGGTGACTGTGGCCATGAAATTAAAAGATGCTCACTGCTTGGAAAGAAAGCTGTGACAAATCTAGATAGCATGTTAAAAAGCAGAGATAATCTCTTTACCAACAAAGGTCTGTATAGTCAAAGCTATGGTTTTTCCAGTAGTCATGTACAGATGTGACAGTTGGACCATAAAAAAGGCTGAGCACTGAAGAACTGATGCTTTTGAACTGTGGTGTTAGAGAAGACTCTTGAGAGCCCCTTGGACAGTAAGGAGATCAAACCTGTCAATCCTAAAGGAAATCAATCCTGAATATTCATTGGAAGGACTGATGCTGAAGATCCAATACTTTGGCCACCCTATGTGAAGAGCCAACTCATTGGAAAATATCCTGATGCTGGGAAAGATTGAGGGCAGGTGGAGAAGGGGGTGACAAAGAACAAGATGGTTGGATGGCATTGCAACTCAACAGACATGAATTTGAGCAAGCTCTGGGTGAGAGTAAAGGATGGGGGAGCCTGGCATGCTGCAGTCCATGGGGTCATAAAGACTCAGACACAACTTAGCAACTGAAGAACAACAATAACTCTTGCAAAATACATTATGCCCCAAACATATACTGAATGAGCATAGCTGGAAACAGGTGGGCAAGACATAGACTGTCCCTCCCCTCTTGGATCTCTGTTTTCTAGTTAAGGCATGTGACCTCTCTTACTTGCCTTGGGAGGGGTATTCCTTACTGTGGTTCAACTATCTTATATATGGGTCCATCTTCTTTGGAGGTGTTGTCTTGCTAAAAGCATGATGGTACCTGACTTATATGCACTGCTTTGGGGGTCTACTAAAGTGGAAATGGTGGTGATGGTGGGGGGAGGACTTTTATGAGATAAGAGATACTATGTTCCACAGAAAGAAAACAACCTACTATACCATAGCAACTTTGGTTCTAAAATATAAACCTAGTGAACTTTCAGGTGATTTGCCTAGAAACTAAGAAAATAACTCTCTTAGAAACTAAACTATCTAAGAAATAAGTCTAAGAAAATGACTTAGAATGGTGGTTTATAATTATAAAACAATGGTTTTAAAATGCTTATTAAATATACTTTTACCTATTAAAAACTAATACTTAATGGCCTTGAGTGCCAATTATTTCCTGGTGGCTCAGACAGTAAAGAATCTGCTTGCAATGCAGGAGACCTGGGTTTGATCCCTGGGTCGGGAAGATCACCTGGAAAAGAGAATGGCTACCTACTCCAGTGTTCTTGCCTGGAGAATTCCATGGACAGAGGGGCGTGGCAGGCTGCAGTCCATGGGAGTCACAAAGAGTTGGACATGACTGAGTGGCTAATAACTTTCACTTTCATTTCATATTAATATAATACCAATATATATATTTTTACTATTTATTTACTTGGCTGCACTGGATCTTGGTGATGGCACATAGGATCTTTGATCTTTGTTGCAGTATGTGGGATCTCTAGCTGTGGCATGTGAGTTCCAGTTCCCTGACCAGGGATTGAACCCAGACCTTCTCCATTGGAAGTGCAGTCTTAACCACTGGATCACCAAGGAAGTCTCAATACTTGTTAAAAATAGTGGTTTATACTTATTAACTGGATTTCATTTAACTCCATTTGGTAATCAGTGACTTGCTGGCACCCTCTAATTGACAACCTCATCTGGAGCATCTGAGTAAATGACTTGTCCAAAGTAAGTCATCTCTGAGAGCTGGACTTGCCCTGGGACCCAGAACTCCTGATTCAGTCCAGCGAACTTTGTTCATACACCATGTTACAGTCTACTTTATGCAGGCAGAAACTGCTCCCATATACTCTTTCAGGTCCTATGGGTTCACACATTAAGCTGTAGGGGTTTTGAACATTAGTAGATTTTCTGTAATGCTCCTGAGTGAGAAGGTACGTGATGGTGATCAGGAAACCTAGGTGAATAAACCTGCACTGCTGTGTCCACCCGGAACTGTACTTAGGGCAATGGGGCTGAAGAAACTGGTGCTCCATCTCCCACTCCTAGCCTGGCAGTTCTTCACAGGGTGTCATTCTAGACACCCAACTCTAGACTATCAGTCATTCTTGAGGCCTCTCCAAAATACCGCAATGCACATTGTGGGTACTGTTGTCTCTTCACATCAAGATAGAAGACCATCAAGACTAGATCTTGACCTTCTTAGATATTTGTATTTCAGAGTCAGATGGTTGTCAGGCAAATGGAAAAGCCCCTGGGGGAGGATCCAGCACCAGGCAGGAAGCCAGACAATGAAGCAAAATAGTCAGTCCCCCAAGGACACAAGAACATTTTAATTGGTCATGGAATTAGTGACTCCAGGGGTCTTTGGGGGTATCCTGGTAGTAACTTTAGAAAGCCCGATTGTGGGGCCAGATATGAATAAAACATACATCAAGGGTCTCTCATGCTTTGCTTTCAGAATACCCTGTCCTCACATTTACCGTAACTTGCCAAGCTGTTGAACTTACTCTGATTCCTTAAGCCACTGGAGCAGCTCACATCCAGACAATGCAGCATTCCTTATTGCACCATTATGTTCTGTTCAAACAAAACAGCTTTAATCCAAAGGAATGACCTGCTTTGAATGTTTAGAGTTTAGGCAGGTGGGCCACAGCAATTTCCAGATGTCCGTGGTACATGCCCTCAGCCTCTTATGACTTCACACCTGAGGAGCTATTGATGTCTTATTCATGCTGGCAGTGTGCTCCCCAGGCTCACACCGGACCTCTCCTGAGAGGCTTGGCTTTTGCCAGTCCAGACCCTTTCCTATGTGTAGCCCAGAAGAGCTAAGCTGTTTTTCAGGAACAGCTGAGAAGCACACCTTTGCAGAAAGGTGAAAAGTTGTATTGTGGACTTTGACGCTGCACCTCATAGTGGCGCTTCCTGTGTCCTTGTCTGATGCTCCCCTTTATATACTCATGTTTTCCAGGTGTGGGGCAGTTTATACAGGACGTTATCCCAAAGTCTTATCTCAGGTTCTGCTTTTAGGGAATCCCAAACTAAGACTCAGGCCCCAGCTTCAGGAAATTTGGATCACTCAGGAGAAAAGACAGCCTATAATGTTAAAAGTGGGTGAGGGAAAAGTACATCATGAGCTATAAAACCACCGTAAGGCATCACTCAGTGAGGAAAGAAGAGACTAGAGATGAGGATAATTCTCGACTTCAGGGAACCTCCGCTCAATGTTTTAAGCTTCCTCCATTAGTAAAAGAATAGAAAAAAATGGTGAATTCTGGTGTCTACCCTGTCTTTGCTGCCCTCTGCAGCTGCTCTTCTCTGATTCTTTTAAAGGATAGTTTTTGCCTCAATTATAAAGTAGATCTAGGATTATATGATGATTCTGGTTGAGAGGCTGAGGGAAACTGTCTTAGGAAACTGGTGTTCTGTGCAGAGGGTTCTGTGAAACGAACTATTTCCTGTCATATCGGTGGGCAAGAAATATGACAGCCATCAACTATTTCTGGCCTCTCAGTATGAATGAGGGCTCCCCAAAGGGAACACAGTGCCTGCAGTCCAGAAGATACCACCACCCTAAGCATGATTGCTGAGGAGCTGGTGAGGGGATGCAAGAAGCAGCCCCACCCCTCCCACCCCTTATGGTGGCAGGAAACAGGATTTGGCCCCAGATAGCTGAAGTGCATATGAAAGGAATGAATTCAGTGAGCCAGAGGCTTGCTTCTAGCATTCTTCTATGTATGGGAAAATTCCTTAGCTTGATATCCAGTTTTCCTTACTGTGTTGCTGTTCAGTCACCCAGTTGTGTCTGACTCTTTGCGGCCCCATGGACTGCAGCACAGCCAGGCCTCCCTGTTCCTTACCACATCTCCCGGACTTTGCCCAAGTTCATGTTCATTGCATCAGTGATGCCATCCAGCCATCTCATCCTCTGATGCCCTCTTCTCCTCCTGCCCTCAGTCTTTCCCAGCATCAGGGACTTTTCCAATGAGTCGTCTGTTCACATCAGATGGCCAAAAGTACTGGAACTTCAGCTTCAGCATCAGTCCTTCCACTGAATATTCAGGGTTGATCTCCCTTAAGATGGACTGGTTTGATCTCCTTGCTGTCCAAGGGACTCTCAGGAGTCTTCTCCAGCACCACAGTTTGAAGGCATCAATTCTTTGGTGTTCTGCCTTCTTTACGGTCTAGCTCTCACTACTTAAGAATACTCTTTGATGTTCAGATTGCCTGCATGCTTTGTTGTAAACTGTTATATAGCTGGACTCCCTCTCCTGCTTCCTCAGAGCAGTTTTTTTTTTAGAGCTACTGAGATGCTGTTTCCTAGGCTTAGAGTCCTTAACATCCCCACCAAATAAAATAAAAATTCTCTACTTTCAGACTGTGACTATTTTTTAGTTGACAGTTCCAATCCAAGATGGTGACATCAGAAGCTCCTGAACTCAAGTCTTTCCACAGACACACGGAACAATCCCCTCTGAGAAAAACATCCAGAAACTGAGTGGCTCTTACACATTAGGGGAATAAGAAAAAAAATCTACATCAAAAAGGACAGGCTGAAACATACTCGCCATAAACTCCACCTTGCAATCAGAAGGGAGCTCCCAACTTTCAGTTTCTCCCTGAGGTGGAAGGGTTTAGACCCAGCATCAAGTGCCCCAGCTTTTAAGATTTCCACCTGGGAGATGAAAGTGAAAGTCATTCAGTCATGACCAACTCTTTGTGACCCCATGGACTGTAGCCTGCCAGGCTCCTCTGTTCATGGGATTCTCCCAGCCAGAATACTGGAGTGGGTTGCCATGCCTCCAGGGAATATTCCCAACCTAGAGATCGAACCCAGGTCTCCCACATTGCAGGCAGCTTCCTTAACATCTGAGCCACCAGGGAAGCCCCATGGAGGTCCCTTAAATACTTAGCTCAGAAAGCCAATAGGGCTTGCATCCATGAGGTGCACCAGATTATAGCAAACATTCTTAACAGGCCCCTGAGGACTCCCTGTGGACATCCCATCAGGGCTCAGCACAGACACAGCAATTAGAAATGCCCATCCCACAGTGTTTTCCTGAAAGAGGCCAATTTGCATTCTTAAACAGTACAGTCTGAGGGTTAACCTCCTAATTTAGCACACATCTAGGGTGACTGAGATTCTCTCTGGAGACAAGGGAGGCCACTGGGAGCCATCTCTGGATCCTTTCTCTGCCCTGTAACAGACCACTAATATCTCCCTGAAAGATGCTTTTACACATGTCTGGAGCACTGACTTTTATGTCTCTTGGCCAGAAGACATACTCTTTGATCACATGGCTATGGTAGCCAGTGGGGCTTCTGTTCACAGGTACCACCAGACAGTAGCCAACAAGAATCAGCTTTTAACCAGCTATCTCCCCTAGGACTCAGTGCAGTGGGAGCAGACAAAAACATCCAGCTCCCAGTCTTTCTCTGAAAGAGGTCTACTTGCACACTTTAGAAACTGCTGCGTGACCTTCCACCTTCCAATCATCCAGCATGTGGGTGCTGCCTGAGATCCTCCCTCTGGAATACTGATCAGTCTTGCCACACTCAGAAATATTGGGAGCCACTAAAACAAAGGAGGCAGTTTGAACAACCACACATATTTGAGAGAGAATCAAGAACTAGGGCTGATAAAGTTATCTTCTACATGAGGCCCTTCCTTTCGGACTGGGAGAAGTAGCTGTTTTATTTAAAGTGAAAAAATCAACACAAAGTGTCAAGGAAAATGAATAAACAGGAACACGTTCCAAACAAAAGAACAAGATACCACGTGTACCCCAATGTTCATCGCTGCATTGTTTACAATAGCCAGGACATGGAAGCAACCTAGATGCCCATCAACTGACGAATGGATAAGAAAGCTGTGGTACATATACACAATGGAATATTACTCAGCATTAAAAAAAAATTCATTTGAAGCAATTCTACTCAGATGGACGAAACTGGAGCCTATTATCCAGAGTGAAGTAAGCCAGAAGGAAAAACAACAATACAGTATATTAACACATATATATGGAATTTAGAAAGATGGTAATGAGAACCCAACATGCGAGACAGCAAAAGGAACGCAGATGTATAGAATAGACTCGTGGACTCTGTGGATGAGGGTAAGGGTGGGATGATATGGGAGAAGGGCATTGAAACAAGTTAATTATCATATGTCTAATCAATCGCCAGCCCAGGATTGATGCTCGGGGCTGGTGCAGCGAGATTTCCCGGAGGGGAGGGAGGAGGGAGGGGGGTTCTGGAGGGGGAGCATATGTAAACCCATGGTGATATCATGACATTGTATGGCAAAAACAATAAAAAAAAAAAAAGAACAAGATAAAACTCCAGAAACAGACCTTAATGAAACAAAGGTGATTTCCCTGATAAAGAGTCCCAGGAATGTTATAAAGATGCTTACCATGTAAGGAGAACAATGCATGAACAAAGTGAGAATTTCAAGACAGAGAAAATATAAGAAAGTACCAACTGGAAATCACAGAGCTGAAGAATATAATAATTGAACTGAAAAATTTAATAGAGGCAGTTTGACCATAGACTAGATAAAGTAGAAGAAAGGATCAGCAAACATGAAAACAGGGTAGAGGAATTCATCTCAGCAGCAGCAAAAAAAAAAAAAAAAGAATAATAAAGAGAATGAACATAGTTTAAGGGACCAATAGGACTACACCAAGCGGATCAACATTTGCGTTATAGGGATCCCAGAAGGAGACTAGAGAGAGAGAGAGGGTCATAAAACTTACCTGAAGAATAACGGTTGAAAACTTCCCTAACCTGGGGAGGGAAACAGACATGCAGATCCCAGAAGCCCAGAGAATTTAAAATAAGAAAATGCAAAGAGGCTCTGCTAAGAAATGTTATGATTAAAATGACTAAAGTTAAGACAAGGAGAGAATATTAAGAGCAGCCAGAGAAAAACAATTTGTTACATATATAGGAACCTCACAGAACTATCAGCTGATCTTTTCAGCAGAAACTTTGCAGGCTGGAAGGGAGTGGCATGATATAATCAAAGTGCAAGGAAAAATTGCCAACTGAGAATACCTCCTTCATGCCAAACTAGTGCTTCAGTATTGAAGGTAAGATAGTTTTCTGGACAAGCACTAAACCCGCCCTACAAAATGTTAAAAGGACATCTTTGAGCTGAAATTAAAGGACACTAATTAGTAACTGAAAAACATATGAAAGAATAACTCTCACCAGTAAAGTAAATATATAGTTAAATTCAGAATATTCTAATATTGTAATGGTCAGAGAAAAACACTTATAAATCTAGTATGAAGATTAAACCTAAAAAGTAGTAAAAGTAACTATAACCATAGCAATTTGTTAATGGCTACGTGATATAAACTGTACTATCAAAAACATAAAACACGCAAACAAAAGAGACCATAGCAAAAATCAACCAATCCAAAAGCTGGTTCTTTGAGAAGATAAATAAAATTGACAAACCATTAGTCAGACTCATCAAGAAACAAAGAGAGAAGAACCAAATCAACAGAATTAGAAAAGAAAACGGAGAGATCACAACAGAAAACACAGAAATACAAAGGATCATAAGAGACTATTATCAGCAGCTACATGCAAATAAACTGGACAACCTGGATGAAATGGACAGATTCCTAGAAAAGTACAACTTTCCAAGACTAAACCAGGAAGAGATAGATAATCTTAATAGACCCATCACTAGCACAGAAATTGAAACCGTAATCAGAAATCTTCCAAAAAACAAAAGCCCAGGACCAGATGGCTTCACAGCCGAATTCTACCAAAAATTTAGAGAAGAGCTAACACCTATTTTACTCAAACTCTTCCAGAAAATTGCAGAGGAAGGTAAACTTCCAAACTCATTCTATGAGGCCACCATCACCCTAATTCCAAAACCTGACAAAGATGCCACAAAAAAAGAAAACTACAGGCCAATATCACTGATGAACTTAGATGCAAAAATCCTTAACAAAATTCTAGCAAATAGAATCCAACAACACATTAAAAAAATCATACATCATGATCAAGTAGGCTTTATCCCAGGTATGCAAGGATTCTTCAATATTCGCAAATCAATCAATGTAATACACCACATTAACAAATTGAAAAATAAAAATCACATGATTATCTCAATAGATGCAGAGAAAGCCTTTGACAAAATTCAACATCCATTTATGATAAAAACCCTCCAAAAAGCAGGAATAGAAGGAACATTCCTCAACATAATAAAAGCTATATATGACAAACCCACAGCAAACATTATCCTCAATGGTGAAAAACTGAAATCATTCCCCCTGAAGTCAGGAACAAGACAAGGGTGCCCACTCTCACCACTACTTTTCAACATAGTTTTGGAAGTCTTGGCCACAGCAATCAGAGCAGATAAAGAAATTAAAGGAATCCAGATTGGAAAAGAAGAAGTGAAACTCTCTCTGTTTGCAGATGACATGATCCTCTATATTGAAAACCCTAAAGACTCTACTAGAAAATTACTAGAACTAATCAGTGAATATAGCAAAGTTTCAGGATACAAAATCAACACACAGAAATCCCTGGCATTTCTATACACTAACAATGAAAAAACAGAAAAAGAAATTATGGAAACAATTCCATTCACCATCGAATCAAAAAGAATAAAATACTTAGGAGTATTTCTACCTAAAGAAACAAAAGACTTGTATATAGAAAACGATAAAACACTGATGAAAGAAATCAAAGATGACACAAACAGATGGAGAAATGTGCCGTGTTCGTGGATTGGAAGAATCAATATAGTGAAAATGAGTATACTACCCAAAGCAATCTATAGATTCAATGCAATTCCTATCAAGCTACCAGAGGCCTTTTTCAGAGAATTAGAACAAATAATTTCACAATTTGTATGGAAATACAAAAAACCTCGTATAGCCAAAGCAATCTTGAGAAAGAAGAATGGAACTGGAGGAATCAACCTACCTGACTTTAAGCTATACTACAAATCCACAGTCATTAAGACAGTATGGTACTGGCACAAAGACCATATAGATCAATGGAACAAAATAGAAAGCCCAGAGATAAATCCACGCATCTATGGACACCTTATCTTTGACAAAGGAGGCAAGAATATACAATGGAGAAAAGACAACCTCTTTAACAAGTGGTGCTGGGAAAACTGGATAGCCACTTGTAAAAGAATGAAACTAGAACACTTTCTAACACCATACACAAAGATAAATTCAAAATGGATCAAAGATCTAAGCATAAGAGCAGAAACTATAAAACTCCTAGAGGATAACATTGGGAAAACACTCTCTGACATCAACCAAAGCAGGATCCTACATGACCCACCTCCCAGAATATTGGAAATAAAAGCACGAATAAACAAATGGGACCTAATTAAAATTAAAAGCTTCTGCACTGCAAAGGAAACTATAAGCAAGGTGAAAAGACAGACTTCAGAATGGGAGAAAATAATAGCCAATGAAGCAACGGACAAACAATTAATCTCAAAAATATACAAGCAACTCCTGCAGCTCCATTCTAGAAAAATAAACGACCCAATCAAAAAGTGGGCCAAAGAACTTAACAGACATTTCTCCAAAGAAGACATAAAAATGGCTAACAAACACATGAAAAGATGCTCAACATCACTCATTATCAGAGAAATGCAAATCAAAACCACAATGAGATATCACTTTACACCACTCAGAATGGCTGCAATCCAAAAATCCACAAGTAATAAATGCTGGAGAGGATGTGGAGAAAAGGGAACCCTCTTACACTGTTGGTGGGAATGCAAACTAGTACAGCCACTATGGAAAACAGTGTGGAGGTTCCTTAAAAAACTGCAAATAGACCTGCCATATGACCCAGCAATCCCACTGCTGGGCATATACACCGAGGAAACCAGAATTGAAAGAGACACGTGTACCCCAATGTTCATCGCTGCATTGTTTACAATAGCCAGGACATGGAAGCAACCTAGATGCCCATCAACTGATGAATGGATAAGAAAGCAGTGGTACATATACACAATGGAATATTACTCAGCATTAAGGAAAAATTCATTTGAATCCGTTCTACTCAGATGGACGAAACTGGAGCCCATTATCCAGAGTGAAGTAAGCCAGAAGCAAAAACAACAGTACAGTATATTAACGCATATATATGGAATTTAGAAAGACGGTAACGAGAACCCAGCATGCGAGACAGCAAAAGGAACGCAGATGTATAGAATAGACTCAGGGCCTCTGTGGATGAGGGAAAGGGTGGGATGATATGGGAGAATGGCATTGAAACATGTTAATTATCATATGTCTAAGCAATAGCCGGCCCAGGATTGATGCTTGGGACTGGTGCAACGAGATTTCCCAGGGGGAGGGAGGAGGGAGGGGGGTTCTGGAGGGGGAGCATATGTAAACCCATGGTGATATCATGTCATTGTTTGGCAAAACTAATAAAAAAATGTTTAATAAAAAAAAACAAAAACATAAAACACAGAAGGGGAAAGTAAAATTACAGAGCTATACTATGGTTCAAACTTAAGTTGTTATTGGCTTAGAATATACTGTTACAAATATATTTTACATAAGCTTTATAGTACCACAAGTAAACATCTATAACAAACACACAAAAGCTAAAGACAAAGGGATCTAAGTATACCGCTAGAGAAAAATCATTAAATTACAAAGGAAGAGAAAAAGAATAAGAATGAAGGCATTACAACGAACAAAGTGTCAATAGTAAGTCCATTCCTATTGATAACATCTTTAAACGTAAATGAAGTAAATTCTCCAGTGAAATGACATAGCATGGCTAAATAAATTTCTGAAAAGATCCCATTATGCTGCCTGTAAGAGACTCACTTGATATAAGATCACACAGAGACTTAAATAAAATACATGAGATTAAAAAAAAATAACTACTCTATGATTCAGAAATTTGATGTCTGGGTATATATGTGAAGAAAATGATATTCCTATGTCAAAGAAATATCTGCATGCCTATATTCACTGTATTATTATTCAAAGTAGCCAAGCCAAGGAAACAACGGAAACATCCATGGACAGAAGAATGGGTTCACAGCAAATGAAAAAATATACAATGGAATACAGTTGACTCTTGAACAACATGGGGGTTAGAGGTGTCAACCTCCTGCAGTCACAACTCTGTGTACACACTGGTCAGAATAGCCATCATCAAAAAGTCTACAAACGATAAATGCTGGAAAGTGTGTGGAGAAATGGGAACCCTCTTGCACTGTCCGTGGGAATGTAAGTTGTTACAGCCACTAGGGAAGACAATATGGAGATTCCTTAAAAAACTAGGAATAAAACCACTGTGTGACTCAACAATCCCATTACTAGGCATATACCCTGAGGAAACCAAAATTGAAAAAGACACATGTACCCCAGTGTTCATTGCAGCACTATTTACAACAGCTACGATATGGAGGCAACCTAGATGTCCACTGACAGATGAATGGATAAGGAAGCATATATACAACGGAACAGGACTCAGCCATAAAAAGGAATGCATTTTCGTCAGTTCTAAAGAGGTGGATGACCCTAGAGTGCATTATACAGAGTGAAGTAAGTCAGAAACAGAAAAGAAATATCATATAGTAACGCATATACATGGAATCTAGAAAGATGGTACTGATGAAATTATTTGCAGGGCAGCAATGGAGACACAGAGAACAAAATAATGGACACGGGGGCAGGGCTGGGGAGGAAGAAGAGGGTGGGATGTATGGAGAGAGTAACATGGAAACTTACAGTACCATATGTAAAATAAATAGCCAATGGGAATTTGCTATATGACTCAGGGAACTCAAACAGGGCTTCTGTAACAACCTAGAGGGGTGGGATGGGGTGGGAGGGAGGTTCAAGACAAAGGGGACGTATATACACTTCTGGCTGATTCATGTTGATGTTTGGCAGAAACCAACACAATTCTGTAAAGCAATTATCCTTCAATTAAAAAAATTAATTTAAAAAATCTGTGTATAACCGTTAGCCCTCTGTGTTTATGGTTTTGTATCCATGGCTTCAACCAATTTATGGATTGTGTAGTACTATAGTACATATTTATTGAAAAAATCCACATATAAGTAGATCAGCACAGTTCAGACCCATGTTTTCAAGGGTCATCTGTTATTCAGCTGTGTAAAAGAAGGAAATCTTGACTTTTGTGACAACCTGAATTGACCTAAGGGCATTATACTAAGTCAAATAAAGACAAACAGAAAGACAAATACTGTATGATATTACTTCTATGTTCAATGTTAAAAAAAAAAACAAAACCTAATAGAACAGATGTGTGGTTGCCAGACAGGAGTGGGTGGGACAGGGCATGGGCAAAATGTGTGGAAGTTGTCAAAAAGGCATAAACTTTCAGTTAGAAGATAAATAACTCCTGGGGATGTAATACACAGCATGGTGACTATAGTTAGCACTGTGGTGTTGTATATTTGAGAACTGCTATGAGACTAGATCATAAAAGTTCTTATAACAAGAACTTTTGTAATTGTGTGAAAGGATGGATATCACATAATCATGATTGCAGTAATCATTTTCCAATAGACACACATATCAAATCATTATGTTGTGTACCTGAAAGTAGTACAGTGTTATATGTCAATTATATCTCAATGAAATTGGATAGAAAAAAAAGAGAAACTGGCACCCTCTGCAGCCCTGGGGATGCCCTCTCGGACCTTTCAAGAAAGAGCTTGCCAATCTGCTCTGAGGAGAGCAGTTGCTGAGAGTCTCTCTGCAGTGCTTTGGGATCTAACCCCATTTTGAAGCAGGTCCCAGCCAGTGGGTTAGTACAAGGCAAACACAAGGGCCTACCTGGCCATTTCTGACCAGCCACCTCCTCTAGAAGTAATCTTTGCTCCAGAGTCCCCTTGAGTTGCCCAGTATCTCTCTGGCGATGTACTGTGGTGCAAAAACCTTCCCTGCCAATCCTGCTTCCTTCCCCTTCATTTCTCATAGGTCTTACCTGCCCCTCCCATTAGCCTCTTACACTGCAAATTCCATCTCAGCATGGGTATCTGAACTGACATAGTACCAAGGATGCTCTGAGAAAGCAAGATAGGTAGTGGAAACTGGATCCTTCATTTCCCTGCTGGCAATGCGAACCTTATGCTGGTTGATATGTCACACATGGATAACCTTCGAGTGTGTGCGAGGGGGTGGGAGGCTGGGCAAACTACAGTCCAAAAGGCCAGATTCCACCTGCCACCTATTTTGTTGTTGTTTTAATCTGTATGCAAAAGTCTTTAATTTACCTTCAGTTTTTTTAAAATTAATAGACTTTTTAAGGTGCAGTTTTAAGGTACAGAAAAATCGAGCAGAATCCTCTCACATCCCCCCCGAACTTGACCCTATTGTTAACATCTTGCATTAAGGCAGTGCATTTGCTACAACTGATGAGGCAATCTTGGCTCAATCTTATTAAAGATAGGCCATAGTTTACAATAGGGTTTACTTTTTCTGCAGTGTGTTCAATGCCTTTTGGCTAATGTATAATGACATGTATTCACTATTTTAGTATCAGGCAGAAGAGTCTCACTGCCCTAAAAATCCCATGTGTTTCTTCTAGTCATCTCCAAATTCCTGGCAACCACTGATCTCTTTACTGTCTCCATACTGCTGCCTTTACCGGAGTCATAGAGCTGGAATGATACAACCACCTGTTTTCTTCTTTTTAATGTTGTATTGGCTCTCGGCCACGTGCATTCATTTCCATAGTGTCTACTTTTGCACTACAGCAAGAGAGTTGCAGATACTGTTTGGTCTTCAAAAAGCCCCAAAGTCCTTACCATCTAGCCCTTGACTGGGAGTCTGCGGACTCCTGTCTATACCCAAGGTGGCAGCCCAATTGTTGATGTTTTTTCCAGGTTGACTTGGTGGAATACTCCAGTAGCATTTCTCCCAGCTGGAGAAATCGACCGACCATTTGAGAAGCAGGCATGGGTAGATATGAAAGAAAATGAAAACAACAATAACACTGTCTGGTTGGTGCTACGTCACAGTGAGCCACTAGAGAGAGAGTGACAAGCTGAGGCAGTGAACAACCCGCTAAAAAGTGTGAAGGGAAACAAAATGAACTGTGAGATTGATTCCAGGGAACTTCAGAAGCTTCCAAAGGCCCTTACTGCCTTCCAAAAGCCCTTAGAGCAAAAGAAGTGGATGACCAAACTCTGGATTTCATAGTTAAAGTTGCTGAGAAGCCTGCTGGCTTAGAGGTAAACGATCTGCCTGCAGTGCAGGAGACGTGGGTTTGATTCCTGGGTCAAGATGATCCCCTGGAGAAGGAAATGGCTACCTACTTCAGTATTCTTCCGTGGAGAATCCCCACGGACAGGGGAGCCTGGTGGGCTACAGTCCATGGGGTCGCAAAGAGTCAGACACACTGAGCACAGAGGCACAAAGTTGACGGACTGTTCAACAGAGGCAGTTCTCATACCAAGGTCAAGACCTGGTTGTATACACTTGAGACCGTTAGTGTGGGATGGAACTTTGTTACTCCTCCTCATATCCCCTGAATTCTTTAGAGACTTCAGACTGTGGCTAGCCCACCCTTCCCTTTCCTATAAAGAGAGTTATCTTTTATCCCAAGCCCACCCCCACCCTCCATAAGGCAACAGAAAAGAAAGTGAAAGTGAAGTCGCTCAGTTGTGTCCAACTCTTTGGGGCCCCATGGCCTGTAGCCTACCAGGCTCCTCCGTCCATGGGGTTTTCCAGGCAAGAGTACTGGAGTGGGTTGCCATTTCCTTCTCCAGAGTATCTTCCCAACCCAGGGATCAAACCCACGTGTCCTGCATTGAAAGCAAGACGCTTTACCATCTGAGCCACCAGGGAAGTCCCCCCTAAAGCAACAGAGGTATGCTGTTATTTTTCTCTGGCAGCCAGGCAGATACCTGGGATTAAGCAAAACACAGCCAGGTAGATAATGGGCCTGCACAAATTAGCCAAGAACTGGCAGGGGTCAGGAGAGCACTGTGGGTTTAGACATAAGCTTGAGGATGCTTGATCTAAAGAACTAGGTCATTAGACAAGATAAGGGAGAGGTTTTTTGACTTGGTGTCACTACCACTGATACTGGATTGAACACCCTGGCAAGGGCTTCAGAGGATGGTGAACTTACTTCTATGGTGGCTTCTAGAAGCTTGGAAAATGCAAGGGCCCATGCTGAGTCAAGCTGAAACACCTTAACTGCAATGACAGACAGTAGAAGAAGGAACTAAAAAAGCCCAAGGACAGCCCATGGGCATACTGGATTAAATAAATTTTGTGATGATAAAAGACCTACATGGAAACATGGAATGATGTTCCATGGGACAGTCCAAAAGACCCTCTTTCAGAATTCATGGAGTATAGATCTATTCAATTTAGAGGTCATTAGTAGTTTAGTGGCAAGAGGGATGCCAGCCTCAGTAAAAAGCCCCATAGTCACGCTCTTCTGAAAGCCAGTTACAGAGAATAGGCAGAGCATTCAAAGGTTTTGGCTCATTTCTGATAATGGAATGGTGGGGCTCCTGAAGCAAAAGAGGCTAGGCGGCAGCCCTCAACCAGCAAAAGTCAGGGTGTCATGACTATTACAAAGCCAGGCAAGGCTGGAATGACAGCCATGCAGAAATGACCTTGAGAGTTCTGAGATATGTAACAGAGCAAGGCATTCATAGAAGCAATATACATGCAAATAAATGAGGGCACTGATCAGTACCTATAAGAAAAATGAACAAATGGATGAGAAGACTGAGAGTGGTCACCTCGATAAAAAGTCATAATCACTTGCCCTGTCCCCAAATCGAGCCAAAATGACTCTGACAGTTGGTTGATGTTTGTTAGCCATTGTCATCTGCCAACCCAGACACAGCATGATGGGCATACAGACACAGGGCCCACAGTGGCAACGAGGCTATGAGTAGACCCAGCAACATGGATTCTCACTCAGTAAGGCCAGTCTAGCTACAGCTGCTTCTGAATGTCCAACCTGCTGCCAACACAAACCAACAGTGAGCCCGAGATAGATACATCTCCTCTCAAGGAGACCAACCAGCCATTTAGAGGTGAATCAATTACACTTCAACCCTTCCATCTCAGAAAAATGTGTGAATCACTCTCTCAGGAAAAGACACTCCTGCCGTGGGTTTGCTTTCTTGCCCTCAGAACCTCGTTCTGCATCACTATCCAGAGTATCAGAGTTCCTGATCCCCACAACACAGTATCTGACCAAGGTCTCCCATTATAGTGAAGGAGATATGGGAGTGAGCCTTGACCATGGGATTCCCTAGGCCCATGACACTGCACCACCCAGAATTAGGCTTTTTCAGAGAGCTCTGAAAAGGCTTACTGAAGGCAGAACTGAGGTTCCAGCTCAGATGAGGTACCTTTCTCAAGAATACACTGCTCATACTATCGGGAGAGCTCTAGATGGCATGGTGACTCCAACAGGGAGCACATTTGGACCAGGGGCAAAGAGATGGAAGCAGAAATGGCTTTACTCATTATCTCCAATATCTCACTAGGGAGCATGATGCATCTCAATCTCACACATCGCATCTTCTCATCACTCCACTATTTCAGAACTCCTCGTCTCCAAAGTAGGAGTACTCTTGCCTGATAATACAGCAGAGGTTCCAACTATAAGCTATGTTGGCCCTTGGGCACAAAATTTCTGCTGGGCATTACTCTCTGGTTGCCCTCAGTGATATCTGGCTTGATGCTCTTCTTTGGTTGCTTTGCTTCCCTGTTTCCCTTCCCCATGGTCCTATCATGGTTCTGTCTACCTCTTAAATGACTTGCATTCTTGCCTCCATAGTCTGCTTTGGGGGATCCCAGATTGAGGGACTGGCCTAGAGAACACAGAAATACTGCAATAACTTTTGCTCTTGTTTAGGAATAGTATTATGTCAGATTAAAATCCTTCAAAATCTAAATAAATTGAATAGCTCTATACTCCATGAATTCTGAAACAAGAATCCCCAGATATTCTATTTATGGCTGTTCTGCTTTGAACATGAACACATGGTCACACTAAGATGACATTCAAGTGGTGTTGATGATCTTGCTTCTCCACAAATTGTTCCATCGATTCAAGAACATAGATGGTACAGAAGGAACAGAGGAGAGTCGAACTCAAGGCATCTGAATTTTACCCAGGCCATGATCAGGTAACAAGAAACATGTGGCCAAGACTCTTTCTGCTAATGATAAGATGGCAAAGGTGGCACCTAGCTTGGAGCAAGAAGAATGTCTCTCTCTTTGTGTGCATGGACAACTGAGGGGGAGGGACAACATCTCCCTGGCAACTCTCAAGCGGAGACTGAGTAGTGATCAAGTGTTAATGAAGCCAGGGAGATTAAGGGGGATACTGTGAAAATACTAAAACTATGGCCACCATTCAGATGGGAACTGGGTTGACCAACTGGGTTGACCATGTTAGAATGGAAGATAGCAGGGAAGCTGCCATCCATGCAGGATGATGCCTTAATCAAGTTCATTACTGGATGTGTAAGTTATTACATGGATAGCTCCACTCCAGTTTCCCATTTCAGTAACAGAGCCAGCCTTCTGCTCTGCCAGCCCCTCTTGAATCTATTGTCCTATTACAGAAGGGACACTCTCCCTGGAGGAGGTTGAGAAACAGCTATAGCGACATTTAAACCATACCTTCAGAGATGAGGATGTTTGCCTGGAATGATCTTTTGCCACTTTCCCATAGGACAGAGGTCATGGAGCGTCACTGTCCTAAAGATAGCTCCTGCCCAGAGCTGCAGACCTCTGCCTGCTGGGATACTTGTAGAAGGAGACTCCAATCAGGGCAGTTCTCCTCCTCCAATGTGCAGCATGGCCTCCACCTACTGAACCCCCAAAAGTGCATTCTGAGCTCCCTGGTTCCCTGTGCTTAAGAGAAATTGAGAGAAGCGCCATAGCAGACCAATGCTGGCTATCTCTCTAGGCAGGATATGGGTGTGTATAAAGAGACCTCATGAAAAAAACAAAGCAATATAAATGAACAACAACAACAATAGACAAACAAAATCAAACACATTGCTAGAGTAATGGTTACCAGAGAGGAAGGGTGTGGGGAGGGCAAAAATGGGTACAGGTGGACAAGGGATGGTGTTGCATGGAAGCTACTAGAGAGCAGGAGTATGCAGGCAAGCCTTCAGACTATCACATGTGAAAGGAGAGAGGGAAGCAAATGCCGCTTAGGAAGAGCCTCTCAGCCTGAAGTACAGCACTGACAAGCTGTGACCGGGCGCACGTGGTCCTGGAGCCAAAGCTGCCTGAGAGGTGAACCCTGTGTCCAGCAGGATTGGCTGGCTTCGGAACTCCTGATGCGCCCTGTCCTCGGCTTGGGAAGCCTCGGTCCCCCTGGCCTCTGGGTGATCTCCACGGCAGATCCAGAAAGCAGCAGCTGTGGTTGCCAGTCAACTATGCTTTCTGCAGCTGGTTACTTCCTTTTTTTAAATATTTATTTGGCTGCATTGAATCTTGGTGGTGGCACGCAGGATCTTTTCTTTCCTTGTGGCCCATGGACTCTTTAATTGTGACTTGAGGGCTTTGTTGCCCCATGGCATGTGGGATCTTAGTTTCCCAGCCAGGGATTGAACCCAAGTCCCCTGCATCGCTATGTGGATTCTTAAGCACTCGACCACCAGGGAAGTCCCCTCAGCTGGTTTCTTGAGAGAACATCAGAGTGAGGCACCTTCAAGGCCATCACACCCTCCTTGCCTGGATACAATCCAGGTGACTCACAACAAAGCTGGAGTTTGCTCTCTAGATGAGTGACAGAGTTTGGTGGAACCTAACAAAGTATGTTTTTCTTTCCTGCCTGAATTCTTAATATAGAAACAGAACAAGGGCCAGCAGGTGGTAGCCAAAACGCCATCTTTCCTACTGAGAAGCCAAGTATGGGAGAAAGTGGCTTATAACTGCAGGGTAGTGGGCATCTCAACATGAGGCCCAGAATAAGATACTTAGCTATTCCAGCGACGCTGATCACTACAGGACTCTAAGTCATGAGTTAACTGCTAGAAAACAGACAGAGGCAGGAAAGGGGAGAACACGTTTCCTGTGGGCAGCCTCACTCCCAAAAGGAAAGAGGAACAATCTGGGCTACTCATCCCCAGTCTACCCTCTCAGAGAGCAGGGAAGGAGTGGTGAGAGAAAAGTCAAGAGGGCTTGAGCTGCAGGAGACATGGAAAGATCAAGAACAAGGGAAGACCCTTCTCTTTCCTTCTGGTTCTAGTTTGAGCTCCTGCCAAAGACTTGAGTGTACATTTGTGGTGTCTGGAGCAGAAGTGAACATGTGAGGAGAAAGATGGGGAAAATGTTGAGGATTGTTTTTTTTCCTAGAAGCAGATTCTAGGCAGAGTTTGGGATACAAGATGTTTCTTAGGGATTTATGTCTGTGAAAGGAGGGAAGGAGACGTGGGATTGGGCAGTCACACTGGAGGCAGGCCTAACAAAACCAAGGCCAGCCTGGGGGGGGGGTGTTCTGGAGCAAACGTTGCTCATAGCTTCAGCCGAAATGGGAGCAAAATGGCCACACTTTTGTGCACTCATCTCACATAGTTGACAGACTCTGGGCTTCTCAGGAAGGGCGTGACCTCAGTTGAGACAATTCTGAGATTAAGGGAGATCGTGAAGGTGCTGACGTCTGGAGCTGCTGGTCCGACTCTCTGGATTAGGACACTGTGTCTCTTTATCTACCACAGGAGGAAAGCCAATACAGTTGGGCAGGATACTGATGTAGCAATCATGGTTCAATTCCCCTGGGGACTCACTGAACATCCACCTAAACTATGCCTCAGAAGTGTCCTACCCAGGGATGGGAGGGCTGCAGTATTTCTCCATTGCCTTCCATTGCTCATTGGTTGAGGGATACCCCAAGGGGCATTCAGTCTTTGGCACTTCCAGGCAAGCACCTTTAGCACTGGAGAAAACCCTCAGGCAGAGCAGCTCAGATAAGATGCTTGAGGTGGGAGGCTGCCTACTGCAGCCACAGACCAGCTTGGAAGAGGTCAGGGGATGCAGAGTGGGATCTAAGACCAGCATCTGCCATATCCGCGAGTATGCCTAGCAACACCATCTGTTCTAAGGTGAAGTTAAGTAGCATCCTGAGTTTCTGCTGCATTTTGGGTCTGTCATTCTGCAATTGGTCCAGTTCCACAACATGCGAGCTCTGATATTCATTCCAGTAGCACAGAATGAAAAGAGTGTGAAGAACAACTGATAGGGCCATGGGTGATATGAGACCCTAATCCCTCTGAGGGCAGGAGTCTGGGTAATTCAGGCTGCACTGAAGACAATCTTTGATTCTCCATAGGGATGTTCAGGCTACTCTGTAAGAACACATGTTTGACTTTGGGAGGTGTTTGGCCTCTTCCTAGTCATCTAGGAGTTCAGTAGTAGCCATTCTGCACCACGCAGTAAATAAATTTTAGAAGGGACTGAACCTGAAGTGCTCAGCTCTCTAGGGGTTGTTCTCCAGCAGCCCTTCTCTCCCCAACCTCTCCATGGGTGGTGTGATCCAGCAAAGTGAAAGTTTCATGTGTGAATGCCTACAAGTTTCCAGAAGCTGAGCTTCTTGCATGACCCACCACTCCTATGTCTAAGCCTCTAGAATTTCTATCCATTTAATCCACATCTCTAGTGATTGAAATATAAGCCTTGAGTGACTGTTGGCCTATAGCTGATGCCAGCAGGACCATTGTCTTCTCTAGTGTTGAAAAGGGAACTCTTTCTTTCTTGTGATATCAGGATATCATGGATCCAATGGAGAGAGAGGCTTAAACAGCTGGTTGGGGAGGCAGGCTGCTTGGAGTACTTCTATGTTTTGTCTAGAAAGCAGCAGTTTCTGGACTGTTTTCCAGTGTCCTTCTGCCCTGTAGAGTTAATAATGTACAAGCCATCTGTGCTATCCAGGAAGCTGACTGTTCCTCTTCCTGCATAAAGAGAACATGGTCAATTTGCGATTATTTTCCCATTCTTAGACTATGTACTTCCAGTAGTCTGTGTGGAATAACTTGGCTAAGAGTCAAGTTAAAGTTTGCAACTATTTTTGTCCTGAAGAAACTGTAACTATATAATAACATAAACTTGGGGAAGGCAACTGTGTCTTATCATTATACCTAGAAAGTAAATATTTAAAAAAATATTAACACAAGTATCTTCAGCCCAGTTAAATTTCAATCTTGTGAAAAGTTCAGGCAGCATCCACTGAGCTCTTGTTGTTGTGTTAGTCACTCAGTGGTGTCAGACTCTTTGCAACCCCATGGACTGTAGCCTGCCAGGCTCCTCTGTCTATGGAATTCTCAAGGCAAGAATACTGAGTGGGTTGCCATTCCCTTCTCCAGAGGATCTTCCTGACCCAGGGATCAAACCTTCATCTCTTATGTCTCCTGCATTTGCAGGTGGATTCTTACCTGGGAGGCCCCACTGAGCTCTTACACCCCACCCAACTCAATCTGGCCAGAAGTTCTGGGATTATGGACCTCTTTAGGCAGAAAAGTTAAAGTATAGAGAAGAAATATTTAATTTGAAGCATACCCTATACCATCCTCTTCATTCTAATGAATGGCACAATCTTTATCCCTTGGTCCTCACAACCAGTCCATCAGCAAGTCCTGTAGAATTTAACTATAAGGTATTTGGGATCAGCTCATTCTTTTCTCTCCACTGCCGCTTTTCTCACTTAAGTATCCTCATTTCTCCATAACTGGCCCTCCAGCATCCATTATTGTTCCATTGAAACAATTCTCCTCAAAGGTGCCAGCATAAACTTATTTTAAACTTAAATTTATTCATGTTATTCATCTATTTAAAACATATCCTGACTTCCCATTGCTGTTAGAATTAAATGCAAGTTTTAGAGTACTATGAAATGTATATGTGTATAACTGAGTCGTTTTGCTGTACAGCAGAGACTGGAACAACACTGTAAATCAAATAAAAAATAAAATAAAGTACTATAAAACCCTGCATGATCCTACCTGCTTCTTCATTTTACCTCATCCCATTTCCCCTCCCTCATTGATTCCTGACACCACGAGCTTAGTCTTAGACTGGGTGCTCCTAAAAGCAGAAGCCAGGACAAGGATTTGAAAGCTCTGGTTTATTTTGGAGGGGATCCCAGCAAGCACAGTGAAGAGAGGCGAGTTGAGACAGGGAAGTGAGTAAAACAAGCAAACAAACAAAAGGTGCGTTAGCAAGTGGGTTACTACTGTGGGCAACTGGGGTTGAGTCCCACTGGAGACCCTCGAAGAACTGCCTGGGATGCACTTTCATTGTCTACTGAGGGACAAGGAAACAGGGGTATTCACCCATCTGCTCCCCTTCCTCACTGATTGAGGACCACTGCTGGGAATGTTGACTCTCTGATACCCTCCCCATGTTACAGCCAACCTTATTCCCATGGCAATGGGATGCAGGGCCAAATCTGAATTTGCTACAGAGCCTTCTCTTGCTCTGGCTCCTGAAGCATGGGTAGTACCTCCTTAACTGGGCCATACTGGCTCTTGATTCTCATTATTGGTCTAGAAGCCAAGGAGGGATGAGATCAACATTTAGGACAAGCATTATCTTGCAAAGCACCTGCCTCAGGTGAGCCTTTTGCATGTTTCTAGCTAGTGGGGGTCCTATATGTTCCACCAGAGAGCCATGGGGCAAATCTACTATCCCCAGAGTGTTCAGGGGAATGTGGGCACTGGAGTTCTTAAATGCATCCCTCTAGATGTTCCTGTCACAGGTCTTTACTCACTCCTTTCTCATAGGACCAGATATTAGCATATGCAATTTTCTGGGACTGTAAGTTTGCAATAGAGAGGAGTCCTTTGTGTCTGTTACCAGTTAATTGCTAAAGGGATGTTGCCTCTAAGCTTAAATTATACCTAATAGCCATTTCTGGGAACCTTGCTTCCCAGGTAATGAGCATTAAACCAGGCCCACCCGTGATCACTGCAGGCAGAAGAAACTAACACGTGTCCTCCAGAGGCTGATAGGTACCAGGAAATGTTTGATTTTACTCCCTCCCTTTTTAGTACAAAAGGAGTCTGAATTCTAACTCAGGCAAGATGGTTCTTTGGGGGCACAAGCCCGCAGAGAAAGTATGCTGCCTCTCCAGATAAAGTCGTTATTTCTTATCCCAACAACTCATCTCTTGATAATTGGCCTATTGTGTGGCGAACAGCACTCTCCCTAACAAGTTAATAATTCTGCTCTTGTATAGCCTTATTTATAATTCTGCTCTTGTATAATCAGATGTTGGATCTGGTTTTCATCACAGTCTGCTCTCAAACTGCAGGAAATGACCTTTCTTTAAAGGCTGCCTTGGGAGGCCCTTTAGCTTTCAGACTGAGTTGGTAGTTAGGTGAACTGAATCTGTCATTTTCTTCCTTGAGAGCATCAGTGTCACCTAACCAACAGGTTCCATGGTCCCTAAACTTGGTATTGTCCTGATATCTCTATTCATTGAATGAGCCAGTGCATCCCCTCCTCCCTGTATCCCTGTCCAATGGGCCACAGATGAGAGTCTTAGTGACTGTGATGCTATAGCATAGCCATCCCACTCACCACAGGCAATGAGGTTAGAAATCACAGCAAAACTCTGAGTCTGCTACATTTTCTTTTTTTTTTTTTTTTTTTTTAAATTTATTTATTTATTTTTTTTAATTATTGTTTTAGCCATACATTGTTATGATATCACCATGGGTTTACATATGCTTCCCCTCCGGGTCCCCCCTCCCTCCTCCCTCCCCCCCGGGAAATCTCGCTGCACCAGTCCCGAGCATCAATCCTGGGCTGGCGATTGATTAGACACATGACAATTAACATGCTTCATTTTCTTTTTAATTTTTAAAGATTTAAAAACTGATGTCAAACAACATGGCCAAAGTGGTCCTCCAGCTAGCTAATGGCAGAGTTAACCTGAAATAAGTCCTGTGATTAGTACGGTTTCTGGTAGTCCAGGTATAATTGTGTTGTTGTGTTAGTCACTCAATCATGTCCAACTCTTTGTAACTCCATGGAATGTAGCCTGCCAGTCTCTTCGGTCTGTGGAATTCTCCAGCCAACAATACTGGAGTGGGTAACCATTCCCTTTTCCAGGGGATCTTCCCCATGAGGGATTGAACTTGGGTCTCCCGAATCGCAGGCAAATTCTTTACCATCTGAGCCACCAGGGAAGCTCAGGTATAGTAGAAGCCCTCTGTTTCGGTCAAACAGATCATTTCTCTAAGGTGGCTAGTATTCTTGATCCTCTTGGTGCTCTGTTCCTTTACTGGCTGGTGTACCCATTCGCTAGATGCTCTGAATGTTGACCAATGAAGTTTATGTGGCTTCTTCCCCAGAGAATTGCTTCTGGGCAAATGGAAACCCACAAGAGGCTGCACTAGCTCTCCTCCCTCTTTCCAGCCCCTCACCTGGGCCAGACCTTAGCCAAAGACTAGCTCAGGGCATAAAAGGCCAGTCCCCTTGCCTTGAGGTGCAATCAGTTTTACGGTGCAATTTATGCTTCAGAATTCCTGTAGGATCAGGCTTAAGTGAGATTCCAGTGAGATCGCATTCTTGCTTAGCTTTTTCATCTGCTCTATCTTCCTTCCCTCATTCTCTTTTTCTTAAAAATACTCACCCAATTAATCACTTAAGAATCCCCACCATAGACCTACTTCTAAGGAACTCAAACTAAGACAGTTGGTAGAGGAAGCAGACCCTAAGGATGAGATTCTGAAGCTGGATTGCTCATTGTCTGTACAGCACTGAGTATGTGACATGGTAATAGTTCCTAGCATGCTGGAGCTATGGGATTGCTAAAACTAACTGGGTAGAGATGGAAGGGGACACTCCAGTTGGCACAGTGCCTTGGGCATTTGGGGAATTATGATAGAGACAGCAACAAACATTCATTCCACATAGCTCAGTTGGTAAAGAATCTGCCTGCAATGCAGGAGACCCAGGTATGGTTCCTAGATCGGGAAGATCCCTTCGAGAAGGAAATGGCAACCTACTCCAGTATCCTTGCTTGGAGAATCCCATGGACAGAGGAGCCTGGCAGGCTACAGTCCACGGGGTTGCAAGAGTCAGGCACAACTTAGCAACTAAAAGAAAGAGAAAGAAAAAGACAGACTTGGATATATTCATCAATGATTTTAAAGCAAGGTTCAAGAGTCAGATGGCCTCCTCAACAATATTTAAAAAGACCCATGTCTTCTGCAGCTGAATGGCAGATACAGCTGAACAGGGTTAGGGCCAGGGTAGTAATAGAGGTCCACAGGGCACAGAATTTACACTCAAAGTCATTCATCAGTACTTGCATGACCATGAGTATGAGCACCTCCTTAAATTGTACCATAGGAGCTTCATTTGCCTCAGCCTAGTCTTGAAACTATAGCTGAAGATCAAACACGGGAGTTAATTTTATCAGAAGCAGAGCTTTGGAAAAATTTGAATTCCAGCCTAGCCAAGAATCTTCAATCAGGGACTTCCTTGGTGGTCCAGTGGCCAAAACTCTGTGCTCCTAATGCAGGGGGCCAGGGTTCAATCCCTGGTCAGGGAACTAGATCCCACATGGCGCAACTGAAAGTTTGCGAGCCACAACTCCAAGGTTCCATGTGCTGCCACAAAGACTGAAGATCCCGTGTGCCACAACTAAGACCCAAAACAACCAAACAAATAGTTAAAAAAAAAAAAAAAAAGAATCCTGCACCAAAGTTGGGTTCATAATAGGGAGAGTATCTGTGGAGATGGACTTGAGAAACTTGAGTCTTCTGTTCCCTTTGAGCCCTCTGGGCTTCCAGAAGTACTTCCTGCCCTTTGTTCAAAGGTGGAAGTCCCTCCCTTCCTCGAAGTCGAGGCAGAAGCCTCAAATTAGATGCATGCCTGATAAGACACTTGCCCTCCTCAGCATCAGTTCCCACCAGACCTGCGGTGGTGTCGTCACTCAGTCGTGTCTGACTCTTGCAACCCCATGGACTGTAGCCCGCCAGGCTCCTCTGTCCTTGGGGATTCTTCAGGCAAGAATACTGGAGTGGTTTGCCATTTCCTTCTCCAGGGGATCTTCCCGACCCAGGGATTGTGTTGCAGGCAGATTCTTTACTGTCTGAGCCACTAGGGCCAACTGGGGAAGAATATAAATCTGTGTAAGAGGGATTTGGTCAAAATAAACGAACTCTCCCTTGACACAGGACTTAATGTCCTGGAAAGAACACCAAGTGACAGTGCTGCATGGCTTTTGGAAGTGTAGAAAAAGTGATGACCCACACTGAATGAAGTAGAGGTGGCAAAACTGCCTAGATAGCCTACTGAGGAAGGAATAGCACTCAAACAGATCTATTGCAAAAGACATGACAGCAACAAAGGTCCGTCTAGTCAAAGCAATGGTTTTTCCAGTAGTCATGTATGGATGTGAGAGCTGGACCATAAAGAAAGCAGAGCACTGAAGAATTGATGCTTTTGAACTGTGGTGTTGGAGAAGACTCCTGAGAGTCTCTTGGACTTCAAAGAGATAAGCCAGTCAATCCTAACAGAAATCAGTCCTGGATATTCATTGGAAGAACTAATGCTGAAGCTGAAGCTCTAATATTTTGGCCACGTGATGCTAAGAACTGACTCATTGGAAAAGGCCCTGATGCTGGGAAAGATTGAAGATGGGAGGAGAAGGGGATGACAGGATGAAATGGTTGGATGGCATTACTGACTCAATGGACTTGAGTTTGAGCAAGTTCTGGGAGTTGGTGATGGACAGGGAGGCCTGGCCTGCTACAGTTCATTTGGTCACAAAAGGTCAGACATGACTGAGCAGATAAGAGCTAATCATGTTCCTCAGCCAGCTCTGTAGGACATTCTGTTTAACAAGGTGATAATGAGTGTAGTGGTAAGAGGGATACCTTGATGAAAAGGTATCCTCTATGAGTTGGAACAGACAGTAAGAGATGCTGTTATGGACCTGGGCTCCCTGGAAGTGATGAGGATGATAGCATCCAGGAGCAGAGGCCAAGTGACCACACTTAACCCTCTAAACAAAGTGGGCATAATGACCATAATGGGCAAAAGGTCAGATGGCCAGCAGGGAGACCTGACCCACAGTCATCTCTGGGGATGATTCATACAAAATAGCATACCCGTAAGGGTACTCTTTAACATAGACAACAAAAAAGAATCAGGAACATATGAGCAAAAGTGTGATGTCGGTTGCATCCACAGGAAATCATGATATCTTGCTACCCTTTTCATAATTTATTGGGTTGGCCAAAAATTTTGTTTGGGTTTGGCCAACTGAACAATATTCTGGGGCTTCAGTTAACTTGGGGGTTGGATGTGGTACCCAAATGATACTACCTTTTTCTTCTAGATAGAACAGTTGTTTCTGCTCTTCCACCAGGGATGTACATTCGCTCCTAGATGAGCCCTTTCCTGTTTGGAGGAATTTGCATGCCCACCACTATGTTTATATGGTCTACTGGGGTCCTTTTCAAGTTGCCTTACTGTGATCAATCAATTTCTCCTCAGTTTTCTACCCTAAGAAATCTAATTTCTCAAAGGATTGGAAGCAACATTTACTTCTTTGCTGCTCTACAGAAGTCTCTGGGCATATAGACAATACTCAGAACGAAGATTTGTGGTAGAAGCTAAGGTTATGATATGATAATGTAATTTCATAATTTCGAATGTTTAGATAGTGATTCAAGCAAGGTTTCTTTTAAACTCATTGGGTCTGACTTTCTTCGCATCTCTTTTTTTTGTGTGTGTTTAAATATTTTTTTAAAAAATGAGGATGTAGCCCCTTGATTGACAAAGAGTTGGCAATGATTGAAGCAGAAGTTCAATCATACAACCAGCAGTTGACAGAGCATCATCTGAGCATGCTTGTATAATCCAAAATTTAGGGTCATTCCCTTTATTTTCCTTACCAGAAAGTGAATAAGGCTTCCTGCTAACGGGTACCTCAAAGAGTCCCATTCCTGCTGGCAGACACAAGGCATCCAGAGCCTGATTCAGCACATTCGTGGTCAGGACTTTGAAGCAAATTAAGAGCCTCCTTTTGAATTGGGGGCCAGAGGGGACTTCCAAACGCCTTGAGGTTGCTCAGTGTCCTCAGCTAATTATACTGTTGTTTCAAATATGTAAAAGAGGAACTAGGCTCATGCAAAAAGAGTGGGATTCCCCTTTTGGCTCACAGCGGAGTTTTAAGCCTTTATTCTAAACATAATGTTCTGTCCTCTCCAGTTCTCCTGTTTCAACCCTTCCTGCCTGTTTCCTTTTATAAAATAAACAAAGCAAGATTGCACTTAGGGGCCTGGCCCTGCCCAGTGGTTAGATCATTCATCAAACATCTTGGTGTGGACACCCCACTCATGTCACCACAGCTTGGGGTGCTGGAAGGGGACTAAGATGGAGTGGGGGTGGGGAGTGGGGGCATGTAACAGCGTCCTGAGGCATCTTGCGAGGAGAGCTCTATGGTCCTACAGTACTTACTTGAGAGGAATACTCTCAGAGAAGACCATATTTCTGGCCAGTAAACTTTTCAGAGAATCACAGGAGACCCTGTTGGCCTGGGTATTTCAAGCTCTATCCACTCCAACTATCTCACTTTTTAAGCAAGGATCCTGGACTCCTTGACTGTAAATATAAAATCAAAATTTAACAAGTGTGCATGGCTTGATCCTAAGCGGGCTCAAGGGGCTCACCTGAACAAACCTAAATAGCTCCTGGCAGAGCTGAGACCAGCAAACAGATCTCCCTGGGCAAGGTTCTTTCTTGCAGACTGCAAGCCTATTTGTTTTTGGATGTTCCTGTTGTGGATCAGCTGACCTCTAGATCAAACAGATGTAGGCTCCAAAAGTCCCTGAGCACTTATTTCTAGGACATCATCCCCATTCACAGGCTTCCGAGCACAACAGAACATTGAATGTGGGCTTTTCCACCCTTCCCTCCACCTCTCTCTACCCCCACAAATTCAGTCTTTGGGGACAGAATTCTCTATCCCAAACCATCAGGCTGCTCCATGAGGTCCTTATCTAGTTGACCCTTATCTAGTTCAAACAACACAGGTTTGAACTGCATGGGTCCACTTACATGTGGATTTTTTCCCACTAAATAGTATTACAGTACTATTAGAATTGTATTAGTATTATTACAGCACAGTCTGTGGTTGGTGGAATCCAGGACACAGCTATGGAGGGCTGACTGTAAAGTCAAATGTGGATTTTCAGCTGCAGGAAGGGTCAGGGTTCCTAACCCAGAGTTGTTCAAGGGTCACCTGTATTATTGACCAAGTGGGTCCCATCTGTACTACTCAAGCTTGCAAGTGTTTCTACTTGGTTTTGTGCCTCCAAAAATCTTGCAAAGAGGCCTGCTTGGTGGTTAAGAAAAATACTTCTTGTAAAGTTTTAGAGCTGATACCTGCTGTGGGTAAGACTGGTTCCACACTTTCAGTGTGGGACCCTCCATACCCCCTCACCCTAGGGCATTCAGTTGCTATAGAAGCAACTATTAGCTAAAGAGACAGTCTTCCCTTTTTATTCAAATGTAATATTTCTCCTCTAAGTTCTGGGTCATTCCTAAAATGCTGCTGTTGCTGCTGCTGCTAAGTCGCTTCAGTCATGTCCAGCTCTGTGTGACCCCAGAGACGGCAGCCCACCAGGCTCCCCCGTCCCTGGGATTCTCCAGGCAAGAACACTGGAGTGGGTTGCCATTTCCTTCTCCAATGCATGAAAGTGAAGTCGCTCAGTCGTGTCTGACTCTTAGCGACCCCATGGACTGCATAGAGTTCAGTTATTTCCCCCCTGCTATTATGACAATTCAATTGATCCTCACAACCATGTGAAGTCCTAAGTCAAAAAGATCTTAATCTCTCTATTAGTTTCCTTATTTATTTAAAAAAAAAAAGGAATAAGTGGCTGCTCAAGGTAACTCAAGTTTTCTAACTAGAATTCCAAGTCTGACCTATTCAGTGTCTTACACAAAGATGTATGTCTGACTTATGTCAAATCCAGGGTTTTTCCCACTGTTTCATGCTATCTTACTACATGATTTCCGCCCAGGTGTTTAAGAATATATTTGTGTGTGTGTGCCCTCAGTCATGTCTGATTCTTTGAGGCCCAATGGACTGTAGCCTACCAGGCTCATCTGTCCATGGGATTCTCAAGGCAAAAATACTGGAGTGGGTTGCCATTTCCTACTCCAGGGGGTCTTCCCGACCCAGGGATCAAACCTGCATCTCTTGGGTCTCCTGCATTGGCAGGCAGATTCTTTAGAGTTGTGCCACCAGGGAAATTTAAAAGTTAAAAGATGTTTTCTCTGTGGTATTTACTAAAAGGTATCTTCAGGATTGGGCTTCTCTTGTGGCCCAGTGGTAAAGCATCCACCTGCAATGCATAGGAGTCACAGGAGATGCAAGTTTGATCTGTGAGTTGGGAAGATCCCCTGGAGGAGGAAATGGCAACCCACTCCAATATTCTTGCCTGGGAAACCCCAGGGACAGAGGAGCTTGGCGGGCTATAGTTGATGGGGTCACAAAGAATGGGACATGACTGAAGCAACTGAGCATGCACACACCTTCAGGATTATGGAGTCAGTTATTGGCCACTTCCAAAATACCATTTTCTGCCTTTAGTACTAATATATTTTATGACCCTTAAGGTGAGACTCATACATTTTTTTCCTGTGGTATCATGACTACCCAGTTGGAAAAATCTATTGGTGAAGGAATCAGTATTACCTCTGTTCTTAATGTCTGTGTGATTCTCCTCTTCCTTCTGACCTCTCCCTCCCCTCTCTAACCTAAACTCCTCCTCTACACGACACAGGTGGCAAACTCTTGGGAGTTGGACTTACCTTTCCATGTTTGACTTCTCCTTCTAGGTCATCCATTGAATGAAATGTGAAATCTAATGTAAAGGCAGGATAGACTCAAACCCCACTGCCAACCTCAGTAATCACCAGAGATTCCTGAAGACAAAGCTTCAGGTCATACCAATATCAAGTCATACCATTCCACATGTCTCTGGTTTTAGTGCTATAATAGATAACTGTGATGTCTGCATAGCACCTAATAATCCTCTTCTCTTGAACTGTCCCCTCTTCCCATTTTAGGGATAAACTCATAGAAGCCATACTTAAATAATTCTGTCTCCCTGGCATTCGTAGAGGTTGGATAGACCCTGTCTAACCCAGAGAGGACCAATCAGATATTCTCCTAGGACATGGAATTAAGTCAGCATGTGAGTGGGTGGTTGGAAATATAACAATGTAAACTTAAGAAGTGTGGAGTGTGAAGTAGCTATATTCCATCAATAGCCAAGGAGAGCAGAGAAAAATGATCTGGACCTATAGAAACAGAGATAGGAGAGTTCTGGCAGCTTACCAGGCTTAGATTCTTGTCACTTTCTGAGGGCCAGCTGACTTCTTAGCACAAGAGTCTGTTCAACATCCTCTCTCTTAAAAAAAAAAAATACAGTTGGTTTACTTGACACTAGAGGCTCATAACTTATAGAGCTGATTAAATTTATTCATAAGCTTCCTCTTTATCTTGACTTCTCATTCTCTTGAACTCCTTCCAGGGTCTGGTGTAGAAACCTTGCCGGAAATTGATTTTTGCCCATGTGTTTATCCTGGTTTCCTTTCTGCCTGCTTCTCTCTACACCCTCCAAGCCATATCTTCTTTATGATATTGTTCATTCAACCATGTCCACTGCTGGCTGGAACTCTCATTTTTCCTATAAATAAGCTTTACTGTATACATCACAGCAAAACAGACTACCTCTATATTTTTTTCCTCAAACTGAAACCTGGACATGCTAATTTCTTGGTGACTCATTTGAGAGGAATCTGCCTATTCTCCCAGAAGACCTCAGAATTTGGCATTGAACTCAGTATTAATATCCTGGCTCTGTCCACAGATAGAGCATGGATCTTTAGCTATTCTGATCACCTTCATCAGGAATGTCATGTTATGTCTGTCATTATTTCTATCACCATATGAAACCTCCCCATGCCTCAGTTTCCAAATGCTCACAAATTCACTGAGGATTTGGTAATCTAGATGGTCCTACTCTTTGACTTGACTCCAGTCATCCCAAGAAATATTCATCATTCACGTCACTGTATCATCCTTTATTCTAGTCTGTTTTTAACCATATATTCCCATGAATTTCATGCAACAAACATGAATATGCCTTTGTGGCAAACACTATAGATTGCCTGCCCTGTGGGTACTCACCTCCCCTACAGATTCTTTACTCAGTTGAGGCTGATACTTGGTTACCCAGCCTCTTTGGCAGCTAGCTATTAGTGGCTAAATGATCCAGGCATGATCAAGGAAACATAAGAAAAAGTTTTGGAAATGTCTCCTTAATTGATAAAAGGAGAGAAGCCAAGGAAGAGACCCCGAGTCTCCTTTTCTGCTTTTGGATTTTGTCATGTGAGGATACCATGCTTGGGGCTACTGCAGTCATCCTGTAGCTCTGACCAGCCCCTGTGGTTGGTAGAAAAGACAGAAAACTGTGTAGTTTTCAATAATATTGTGGAGCTTTCAAACCAGCACTGCAACCAGCTACCTCTGGGTTTCTTGTTACTGGGAAAAAGTACACTCCAAATATTTGTCACTTTTAGATCAGGACCTTTGCTACTTGTAATTGAAAGCAACTTATGTACACTATTAGTATACCAAGAAAAACAGCATCAGAAACACTAAAATCTTACAGTAGAGGAGGTTAGATATATAATTGTTGGATCATTAAAATCTCAAAGTAATAATTTCCCTAGTTTTATTAGCAAGAAGATATACAAGCATAGCAATGCATGGTAACTTGGCATTTCTGCCTCTTTACCAGCTATTTGTAAGTTGCAAAGCACCATAAAATACTGGTTAACTGGAGTAGGCTAAGGGGCTACCACATGGGCACCAGAAGGCTCTGCTACAAGACTTTCCTTTGTTCCAGATATTATGCTAGGCTCTGGAGGTACCTATTAGCTTGCTAGTCTTAGGATTTTTTTACTCAATAAATTTTGTACTCCAAAAAACTTTTGTTCATATGGGTTTTACCCATTGGTATTTCCTAAATTGATACTGAAACTGTACTTCTTGATAGTGAAAATGTTAGGCGTTCAGTTGGGTCCAACTCTCTGCAACCCCATGGACTGTGCCCGCCAGGCTCCTTTATCCATGGAATTCTCCATGCAAGAATACTGGAGTGGGTAGCCATTCCCTTCTTCAGACCTTACCAACCCAGGGATTGAACCTGGGTCTCCTGCATTGCAGGCAGATTCTTTACCATCTGAGCCACCAGAGAAGCCCCTTACTCCTTTATAAAGCACATGCATTTAAGAAAGAAGAGCAGACAAGATTATACTTTCTTCCAACCAAACTCATCAGTCTCCTACAAGGTATCCCTAACTGGGAGCTTTTGCTCTTAGTATATAGAAGGAGTAAACTAATACCAATATCAACTGTATCTCAAAAGAAAGGACTCTATTACATGCTGGAAGGGAACTCCAAGCTGGTTTTCCCTGGAGCTAGCACATCAGTTCCAGGATTTGAAAAGCTATGCCTTTGGTGCAGTGGTTTTAAGGACTAGCTAAATACCCAATGGACTTAAACTATCGCTTTTCTATTACCACAGACTGGATACTCTCAGCATTCCCAGCTTGGAGAAATCTAGGGATAAAAAGTTGATTACATACATACTTCCATAAATTGTATTTAAGTCAAACTTGAGATAAACACAGAAAGTATAAGTGTCTTAGCTGTCAAAATAAGAGACTGTGGCAAAGTTTGCATGCAAACACAATGCTAGAGATTGCCATCACAGGGCAACATAGGAACATGAAAAAGGAAATAGGGAAAGAAATACTAGAAACTGGTGCATTAACAAGCATGCTATAAATTCACAAAAATGCATAGTGAGTCACTTGGATAAGAAGACATCTATGAGAAGGCGATGTAAGTGCCGCTGGGTCTGAGAAATGTCCTATAGGGAATCTGGAGGAAGGATGCAGAATGCGTCAGCTCCCTTCTACCTCCCATTGGTCAAAATTTTCTTACAGAAGAGTAACTCACCCACACCCCCAGACTATGTTACTTGGCCACTCCAAGTACCTGCCAGGTGAGCCAGAGCCTCCATGGGTCTGGGTAAGTTAAACCTTGATAAGAGAGCTTCTATAGGTGCTGTTTGATGGCACCATGGAAGCTGTGCCCCAGAAGAGGGTGAGATGACTGGGGGTATTTAGAGTTGAGGCTACGGTAGCAGTGACCACTGGCCAAGGTTAGGACTGGAGTTGAGCAGATCTGGAAAGATGCATAGACAGTCTGGTATAAATGTCACTTGACTAAAATGTGACTTCATGCATACATCCGGAAGTTGGGGCTTCCCTGATGGCTCAGGTGGTAAAGAGTTGGCCATGCAGGGACCACAATGTCTACAACATTTTATATCTAGGTATTTGTCAGTTATTAGAAACACACAGGGACAAGCCATCTAGGATGGACCAAGAGCCTAACCAATACAGCCATTTTTACACTCTCCTTCAAAAGCCACTCTGCTTTACTTAATGTGTTAGAAAATAACTTCCTTATAAATTGTTTGAAGCTTATTTGTTGCCAAACAAGAGAAAAACTGGCTATCATTTTCCTTTAGTTTCTTTTCTCATTTTTGAGTCCTGTGATGACTGGTACTATCTGAACATTGTTGGTTTTTTTTAAGTTTAAAAAAAAAGAAAAAGGAACAAATACTAGCAGTCACAGTTAATGGTCAAGGGACTGTTCACTGCTTAGTTGGTGGTCCCTGGGGCATCTTTACTTTGATGGATGGTTCTTAATAGTACTGTATTGTGTAACTTAGAAAGAGTTCAAAAATCCCCCAATGTCATAATACATCAGCATTTCAAGGTTTTTTTTTTTTTTTTTTTTCAAATCTAGGTTCCAGAATATGGCACCAACATAAAGCAATGAGCTTTTTATGAATCTGGGATTCCAAATAGCTGTGTATTGTCCTTACTTGAAACAGATAAAGCTTTTTTAAAAGTGGCTGATTCTTTACACTACCATGACATAGATCCACAGTAGGACTCCTTTAAGAATGCCAGTCATCTACCACTCGCTTTCACTTCAGTACATATCATCTTCAAAGATCTAGAGTCTAAATATAGTTTAACTTCTCCATCTGCCATCCCAAACTCTTGAACAGCAAAGAAGAGAAGGAGAGGGTCAAATGCCCATTCCCATGAGGGTAATTTCTTTTCATAATCATTTAATTCTTTAGAGATCTCTTAAGCACCAATCTGTAGTTGAAAAGGAACATCTTCTACAACTTGACAATTATTCACATTTTACTTCTTTTCTTAGTCTTAAAAGTGAAGGGACACTATCTTTTATTTTCCAAGTTCTCTTTAAAACTTCGAGTTAGCTTCCCAAACACCAATATAAGCTTACACAAATTCAATCAAATCTAATCCTACCACAAATATAACCACCATCTGTGTCTTAGAGAAAGTGACTCCTGGATGGGTGGGAATTAGCAATAGCATGGATTGATTCTACAGAATATTTCATTTATTTTATGATTTTATTGTGACAGGATCAAGTCTGAGATGAGGGAAATGGAAAAAGCCTTGTTATAAGGAATCACACATTATAACACTTCTAATTCAAATTCAGCTTTTTTACAGGAAAGTTACAAACGTATGAGTGTTCTAAGAGCTGACTATATCCTTTCAAGTTCACATTTTCTCCCAACAGATTTGATCTTTTGCCATCATGTAATCCAGAGAAAAAGAGTCACTTTTCCCATATCCGACATAATGAGAAACGACACAGCCCAAGAATATGGGGGCAAAGAGTGGTCTTCTTGGACCAACTAGCAGGTCAAAGGTGACCTACGTTACCACTCCTATGAAACAATGCATTTCTTTACGACATGGAAATCAGACTTGATTTTAGACCACACAGTAGGGCTTTCCTCTTGATGTGAAACTAGTAACAACAGCAACAGTGTTTTTTTTTTCTTTATTCTTTTTTATTCTCAAACTGATTGCTAATGAGGAAAAACATGGAGCAGTTAACAATGCAACTCAAATATTAGTCTTCTCTTTCCAACTCAAGCACTGAAATAGGACACTTCTTTTCATGATATTCTGGCCATCATGTTCGTTCTTTCTTTTTTGGCTTCAGGGTCCTTTCCTAAAGGAAATATGCTACCTGGCATTCTATATTACTCTGAATTTCCAGGAGGAAAAATAAGACAAATGAAGTGACATCTAAAAACACCAGGGATTGTGTTTTTAAAAATAAGACAATAATTTTGACCTTCTTGCTTTAATTCTTCTCTATATCAACTTGATGAAATATTTATCAAAGTCCAAGAGATTATTGATATGCAATAATGACTACACATTAATGGAGCTATTCATCATAAACTCATCACTGAAATAACTGGAAAAGAAATTTATTCTGTTTATATTGAAACAACCAAAACATTCACATATCCATGAAGTGCAAAACTCTAAGTATTATTGAATAATAATTGATAATTCTTTAATACTGCAACATCTTGAAATACCTTCCAAATGACCAAAAACAGATTAAATTTTGTTCAGAAATAACTTCAGTATCTTTTAGACAGAACCTTATATTTTAAAAAACTAGTAATCCATGTAAGATATACACAAAACCCTGAACTGACTAGATTGCTCAATGAATAATACTCCACACTGTTTTGCTGTTATGGATAAATGAGCTTATAATTCAATGAAACCCATTTAAGAAGCTCTAGTCTATAGAACGACATATTCAAATTGTTTGGTCCTATCAGTTTTATTAACAAAACCTCCCCTTCTTTTATAAGACATTTAATTCCTCTGAATATCACCTTTAAGAGGCTTGACTTGATTAAGTCTTGACTTGTCAAAATAAACCACAGGTCAAGTGCAACCCTCCAGTCTCCAGTCTATAGGCTTGACAAGAGTTTCAGCTTTGTGTAAGCCAGATAATGACTTTCTCATTGGAGATTTCACAGTCTAACATTAACACTTTCCGCAAAGTATCCCTCCCTTTTCTAGCCTTGGGTAGAAAGTCAAGTTAATAATGACATGTGGTATTCCTTAGCATAACCTGCCAAAATGTGATAATTTCCTTGGAAGAAAAGCCATGGGCTGCAATCACACATCTGAGCTGACAGACATGCAAATGAATCCTATATGAAAAGAAGAGGTTGGTGTCTTCTGGAAAGGAATGTCCACTTTTAATAAATTCAAACAGATCCCAACATAAACATCTTCAAACCTGATGGGTTTTATGTGACTCATCATTTTATAGATTCTTGGCACCAAATCTCTGGACGTTATATAACACAACCCACTGCAGGAAGGAGGGAATACCTTGAAGGGATGTTCCTGGTATGAAAAATCCTCTATGGGAATAATTATCAATTAGAGGATAATCCATGAAAGACTTCTCTGAATGGTTTAAATTTAAAAGGTACTTCACTAAATTGCCAGTATTGACGAAAACATCAGTGTCTGTCTTCATGATATACCTGGCATTGGGGCAAAACTCAGTTACCCACCTAAATGCCATAATGGTTTTCAAGGTCAGATTACTGTATGTGTCTAAAAAATCCTGTCATATTATGTCCCCATAAAGGAGGCGTTCATCCTCTAAGGATAATGCTAGCACTTTGTCTTCCTTTTCAGCCTGTTGGCTTAATAAGAAAAACGTAAGAACTCCATACCCCCACCAAGACTTCTTTTCACCCCAAGTAATTCTAATGGCCTGCCTGGCTTTCACATCTGAGGGGTGTGAGGTCACCAGGATGACAAGAAATGGGTTTTGATGAGAATAGTTCGAATGCTCTGGAAGTGTGAAGCGGAAGTCTTGTTTGTAAATGGGTTCATACTCATGGAAGTACATCCAGTTCACACTTTCTATCACATTGTAGACTGATATTGGCAGACTAAGGAACCACATCACCAGGAAACTCAGCAGGGACAGCAGCAGGAGGCTCCATTTCAGGGATCTCAGTGACATCCTAGCTGGAAGTGTGGTCAGTAATGCCGAAGCCATTCACAGCAGCTCAGAAGCATGCAAGCCTTAGGTTCTTCTTGATTTTCCTCTTCTGATTGAAAGACCTTTAATTTCACCAACTGAGTATTCGATATGAGCAACTGAGCTTTCGACTGATGCTGAAGCTGAAACTCCAGTACTTTGGCCACCTGATGTGAAGAACTGACTCATTTGAAAAGACCTTGATGCTGGGAAAGATTGAAGGCAGGAGGAGAAGGGGATGACAGAGGATGAGATGGTTGGATGGCATCACCGACTCAATGGACATGAATTTGAGTAGGCTCTGGGAGATGGTGATGGACAGGGAGGCCTGGCGTGCTGCCCTCCATGTGGTAGCAAAGAATCAGACACGACTGAGTGACTGAACTGAATTGAGCATTCAATAGTAAGTAGCAGTCAAAATAATGCTTGCAATTTCTACTGAAAAACAGAGACTCTCAGATTGGCTTAAAATTCTGCTTATAAGAATTCTGCTTATACTGCTTATAAGACACATGCCCGCAGAATCTCAGATGAGTCTAAAGTACCAGCTGAAGTGCTCTTTTTCCCACATTCCATGCTCTAATTATAAGATTTGCCCCAGTGGGGCAGCTGAACATTGCCAAGGCCAGAGCCTCAGGGTTTGGCTGATCGTGGCTCCACTCCAGCCGGGCTCCGGAGGAGGCCTGAGGAGTAGGTGGCACCACCCTGCCCGCCTCCCTGCCAAGCAGCCCCGGCCTGGTGTCCCTCCACTAGGGTATTTTTATCAGAGCTTTCAGTGTGTCATTTATTTCCTCCTCTATAACTATTGCCTCCACATTTCCTGTCTGCCCATAGCTTGATCCACTAGTGGCCCTTTCTGGATGCGTTAGCAGACTGATTGTTCACAGTGCATAAAAGCACATCGTCTGCCACGTGTGAATGCCTAAATAGCACTCTGCAGCACTTCACTGGCTCAAAGCCTGCTACTCACACATCGAGGATGGCCAGCAGGCCCAGAGGCTGCAGAAGGGAGAGAAACTGTTTGAATGCATGAACATTTAACAGCTCCAAGGCTGGACGTTCATGTTAGTGATGATTTCCATGCTAGTGATGGTGATTTGCGAGGCTCAGAAGAAACAGCATGCCTCCCTCCCAGCTACACCCACTCAACTCATACAACAGTATTCCCTGACTAGGCAGCCTTGGGAACTGACATCCTAACTTATGAGATGCCTTCTCTGAGTTAAGGGGCTGTCTTTTTCAAGGTGGAGTCTTCTTCAGGGCAAAGGCTACTGCTATTGAGTAGTGGGTTTACTAGGACTGGAATCTTCCATTCTCTTGTCAAAGTGCAAGTAGATAAAAAAAATCTAAGTGATCCTGGAGGAGACATGGAAGGAGAAACTTGAGGGCAGGGAAAGACAGTCTGGGTGAGTTGGAAGTAGGGTGAGATTCCTCAGATTCAGCCCTGTAGGACATGGGGGAAAAAGACCCATGACCAGTTTTACCTTCCCCACTTTGCTCAGGTTCACCTGGGAAACGTGATTTATGAAACTGAGGATGGGGTGGGTAATATACAACTACTCAGATTCCATCACTTCATTCTCTCGTGTCATCTTTTCAATGCCTTTTCACCAGCCACAACAGTCTCACCTCAAATGCACACTCATTGCCTAAGTCATGAGCAGCAACGTGGTGTTACAAGTTTGTTATTATTAAGATAAATACTTTAAATCTTCAGCCATTTCCTCTTGCTTGGTTAATAACTTTAACGAGAACTTTGAACAGGATCACATCCTGCCCTGTTTCATACATATTCTTGGATAGAACAGAAAGGGTGAATAACAGCTAACATGCCTTGCTTTGCACATAAACCACAGCCTAGCTCACCCGTGTCTATGGAATTGTGCCAGACTCCATCACATGCTCTAAAATGCCTTCTGGGGTCTGAGCTCAGTGGCCTCTTCAGCTTTGCTTCTTGTCACATTTCCATTTGCCCTATTTGTTCCTGCCATACCAAAAGGCTTGCCATTTTCCCAAATACACATTTCTTCAGCCTGAAATGCTACCCTTCATCCAGTGCCTTAATTTGAGAGTATTTCACTTAATTATATTCTGATCAAGTATTATTGATTTTAGAAAGTGAGATTTTCCTGACATGCTCTCCCCTATTAATCCCATTTTCATTTATAGAGTCCCCATCTTTAGGGTTCTTCTCATATATTTACTTCTCCTGTTTGTTCCCTGAGGTCAGAGATTGTCCTATTGTCCTATTTTCTCTCTATCACCAGTATCTGCTACACAGTAGATACTCTTTTTTGCCAATTAAAGGGGTATAAATAACTCATTTTTCCAAAACGTTTGTTTCCATAAGTTGTCTAGATCCATCATCAAATACTTACTAAGCAACAAACTTTAATGGCAGAGCACAGACAATTGTACCGTTGGACTGTTTCCACTTTTATTTTCTCCATCATCTTTTCTTAGAATGCAAAACTCAATAGCCGATTCCAGCTGCATGAGTTGTTCGGATATCCATGCTGCTTCTATTCAGAGGTTCCACTCGGCTTTCTCTGTGCTTGGTAATTGAACACCAACCTCATCAGTAATAAGAAATGAATTGTGATTTGATATGATTACAGTGAACCATGTTTATTTTGTGTGTATGTATAAGGCTTCTCAACTTGCTTGGTCTTTTACATGGCAAATGAGTTTTACGTTTGTTTTCCCTTAGTGCCAAGTGAAGGTTATTTGTGTCTGAATGAAAAGGAAACATATTTTAGTTGAATATAACTTCACCCAGGAGAAAGGATTCTGAGCAGACAGAAGAGCAGGGGACCCCAGGAATCTGTCTCCCAACAACTGCATAGGCAGAATCTTTCTGATGTAACTGTTTCATAACTTTGGGGTCTATAGAAGGCTTAGACTTCCAGGAGAAGATTTATAAGGTAAATTGTGTTTTCACCTTGCTTATAGTTTCCTTTGTTGTGCAAAAGCTTTTAATTTTAATTAGGTCCCATTTGTTTATTCGTGTTTTTATTTCCAATATTCTGGGAGGTGGGTCATGGAGTATCCCGCTTTGGATTATAGCAGAGAGTGTTTTGCCTATGTTATCCTCTAGGAGTTTTATAGTTTCTGGTCTTATGCTTAGATCTTTGATCCATTTTGAGTTTATCTTTGTGTATGGTGTTAGAAAGTGATCTAGTTTCATTCTTTTACAAGTGGCTGTCCAGTTTTCCCAGCACCACTTGTTAAAGAGGTTGTCTTTTCTCCATTGTATATTCTTGCCTCCTTTGTCAAAGATAAGGTGTCCATAGATGCGTGGATTTATCTCTGGGCTTTCTATTCTGTTCCATTGATCTATGTTTCTGTCTTTGTGCCAGTACCATACTGTCTTAATGACTGTGGATTTGTAGTATAGCCTAAAGTCAGGTAGGTTGATTCCGCCAGTTCCATTCTTCTTTCTCAAGATTGCTTTGGCTATACGAGGTAAAAAAAAATTCATTTGAAGCAATTCTACTCAGATGGACGAAACTGGAGCCCATTATCCAGAGTGAAGTAAGCCAGAAGCAAAAACAACAATACAGTATATTAACACATATATATGGAATTTAGAAAGACAGTAATGAGAACCCAACATGGGAGACAACAAAAGGAACGCAGATGTATAGAATAGACTTGTGGACTTTGTGGATGAGGGTAAGGGTGGGATGAGATGGGAGAAGGGCATTGAAGCATGTTAACTGTCATGTGTCTAATCAATCGCCAGCCCAGGATTGATGCTCAGGACTGGTGCAGCGAGATTTCCCGGGGGGGAGGGAGGAGGGAGGGGGGACCCGGAGGGGAAGCACATGTAAACCCATGGTGATATCATAACAATGTATGGCTAAAACAATAATAAAAAAAAAAAAAGGTAAATTGTGATTAATTTTGATCATTTTCAGCTCTTAGCACAGGAACATCTGCTACCCACCGCATCCCCACCCTCACTCTACATGGCAGGCAGCTGTACATGTGTTCCTTTCATACAGCTTGCAGGAGCCAAGATGAGCAATGAGTACCTTATCTTCCAAATACTGAAGATCTGTGCTCTGATTGCTGAGTGCTGCTTCTGACCACAGAGGCTCAGACAGTCTCTCACCTTATAAGTAGCTACTTTAAATGTAAATGGATTTACATTTGTAAATGTAAACTCGCCAGTCAAAAGACAGAGACTGGTAGAATGGATAAAAATGCATGACTCAATTACATGCTATCTACAAGAGATATAATTGAGACCCAATGACACAAAACAGGTTGCAAATGTTGGAAAAAGATATTCCATGTAAATAGTAACCAAAAGAAAGCTAGAATGGCTATATTAAGATCAGACAAAATAGACCAAAATCAAAAGTATTTACAAGAGATAAAGAAGGACATTATATATGAATAGAAGTTTCAATATAGTAAGAAGATGTAACAATTACAAATGTACCTTAACTAATGAAAGAGCAATAAAACTATGTGAAGCGAAAATTGACAGATTTGAAAAGAGAAATAAACAGTTCTACAATAATAGTAGGAGAGCTTCAATACCCGTCTTATAATAATCAAATACAGAAGATAAGTAAGGAAAAGGGAACTTAACGCAATAAATCAACTAGATCTCACAGATGTATACAGAACATTCCACCCAACAACAGTATGCACATTCTTCTTAAGTGCACAGGGACATTTTCCAAGATAGACCATAAATTAGGCCATAAATTAGCTCTCAATAGGTTAAAAAAGATAGATATCATACAAAATATCTTCTCTGATCTCAATGGGATGAAATTAGATATCAGTACCATATAGAAAGCTGGAAAATTCATGAAATTACACAAATTAAACAACATAGTTTAAACAATCAATGCATCAAAAAAGAAATCACAAGGGAAATTAGAAAATACTTAGGAACAAATGAAAACACAACATCTGAAAACTTATAGAACACAGCAAGAGTGGTGTTAAGGGGCAAATTTATAGCTATAAATATTTTGCATCCATGTATGTTTTTAATTAAATTCTCCCAATACCCTAGTAGGTTAGTCATTAGAAAAACATTAAAAAATTTAAAAGATCGCAAATCAACAAACTGACTTTAAACTTATGGAACAAACTAAACTCAAAGCTATAAAAGGGAGGCAAATAAAAAGATAGAGCAGAGATAAACAATACAGAGAATAGAAAAATAACAGAAAATTAATAAAACCAAAAGTCAGTTCTTCGAAAAAATTTTTAAAATTGGCAAATCTTTAGCTAAATGGACTAAGAAAAAAGAGAAAAGATGAAAATACTGAAATAGGTAACAAAAATGAGGGCACCACTATCAATCTGGGTGCTTCCCTGTGGCTCAGATGGTAAAGAATCCACCTGCAGTGCAGGAGATCTGGATTCGATTCTTGACTTTGGAAGATTCCCTGGAGAAGGGAATAGATACCCACTCCAGTATTCTTACCTGGAGAATTCCATGGACAAAGGAGCCTGGTGGGCATTACAGTCCATGGTGTTGCAGAGCTGGACACAACTGAGCAATTAACACACTCACACATATTACCAATTTTACAGAAATACAAAGGATTGTAAGAATACTATGAACAATAATTCTACATCCAAAAAAAGAAGATAATCTAGGTAAAATGGACAAATTAATGGAAATACAAACATTAAAATATTAGAAAATCTGAATAGACCTATAATTAGTAAGGAGATTGAATCAGTAATCAAAAATCTCCTGACAAAGAAAATCCCTGGACCTGATGACCTCACTGGCGAATATATTTAAATACCACACATTTAAATAACTAATACTAATCCTTCTCAAACTTTTCCAAAAATTGAAGAGGAGGGAACACATCCTAACTCATCCTATCATAACTAGGTTATGATAACCCTGATACCAAGACCAGATAGAGACACCCCAAGAAAACTACACAAAATTTCCTTTGAATATTGATTCAAAAATACTTAACAAAATACTAACAAACAAAATTCAGCAGCATAGAGAAAGAATCGTACACCATGACTGAGTGGGATTTATTCCTCGAATGCAGACATGGATTAACATATGAGAACTGGCCAGTGTAATAGGTCACATCAATACAATGAAGAGGGAAAAACATATGATCATCTCAACTGATACCAAAAAAGCATGTAACAAAATTCAACACACTTTCATGATAAAAACAGTCAACAAAATAGGAATAGAAGGAAACTACCTCCATATAATAAAAGCTATATGTGAAAAACCCACAGAAAACACATACTCAATAGGGAAAGATTGAAAGCTTTTTCTTTAGGATTAGGAATGACAAAGATGCCTGCTTTTTCCATTTCTCTTCAACATAGTACTGCAAGTTCTAGCGAGAACAATTAGGCAAGAAAAATAAATAAAATATATCCAAATTAGAAAGGAAAAGGTTAAATTATCTATTTCCAGATGATATGATATTTTTGTATAAAAAAAATCCTAAAGACTTCACAAAAAAGTTCTTAAAACTCATAGATGAATTCATCAAAGTAGGATATGAAATCAACACACAAAAACCAGTTGCGTTTCTATACTTGAACAGTGAAAAATCATATGTGTAATCAATCGCCAGCCCAGTATTAATGCTCGGGGCTGGTGCACGGAGATTTCCCGGGGGGAGGGAGGAGGGAGGAAGGTTCTGGAGGGGGAGCATATGTAAACCCATGGCGATATTATGTCATTGTATGGCAAAACTAATAAAAAAAAAAAAGAAAGAAAGAAAAATCTGAAAGGGAAATTACAAGAATAATTACATTTATAATAACACCAAAAAGAACAGAAGGCCTAGAGATTAACATAATCAAGGAGGTGAAAGACTTGTACAATGAAAACTATGAAATTTTGCTCAAAAAAATAAAAAAATAAGTGAAAACATCCCATGTTCATGGGTTAGAAGTCTTAATATTTTCAAAATTTCAATAATGCCCAAAGTAACTACAGATTCAATGCAATCCCTCTCAAAATCCCAATGATGCTGTTGGCAGAGACAGAAAAATCAATTCTAAAAATACATATAGAATCTTAAGGGACCCTAAACAACCAAAGCAATCCTGAAAAGAATAAAACTGGAGGACTCACACTCCTTGGTCTCAAAGCTTATCACCCAGCTACAGTAATCAAAACACCATGGCACTGGTACACAAGACACAGAGACCAATGGAACAGAATAGAAATCCCAGAGATAATAATGGCATATATGTCCAGATTATTTTCAACACGGGTATTCAATGGAGAAAAAACAATCTTTTCAACAAGTACTGCTGGGAATACTAGATACCACACGCAAAAAAAAAAAAAAAAAAAATGATGTTGGACCTTTACTCAACACCAAAGACAGATGGATCAAACACTTCAATTTAAGACCTAATGCTATACAACTTTTAGTAGAAACCATAGAGTAAAAGTTTCAGGACTGAATTTGATAACGATTTCTTGGATATGACAACAAAGACACAGGTAACAAAAGAAAAACTAGACAAATTGGCCTTTATCAAAATGAAAAGCTTTGTAAATCAGAGGACACTATCAATAGGATAAAAAAGCAATCCACAGGATGGCAAAAATATTTGCAAATCACATATCTGATAAAGGGTTCATATAAATAATTCCTAATATTCAACAAAAGAGCAAACCACTTGATCTAAAATAGGTAATTTTAGATTAGACTAGACATTTTTCCAAAGAAGATATACAAATGGCAATATGCTTGTGAGATCTTCAACATGACTAATAACTAAGAGAATGCAAATCAAATGTATGAGATAACATCTTTTTTAAATTAAAAAATACAAATTTAAAAGCCCTATGACATTATTTTTTAAGAAACAGAACCATCTGCATGCTACAAATCCTTCTTCATTGATATTACACATTATTTTGACAACTGTATAACTAAACTGATGTGAGGAATATTAATTGAATCATTTTATAGCTACATTTTCTTATTGATACTGTACAAATGTGGTACTGGCTTTTTCATGGCTTTTCTTCTCTGTTTTCTTTTAAATGAATCCCTATATCTGAGAATTATAATATATTCGCCCATTAAGATGACTAGAGCTTCCCTTGTGGCTCAGCTGTTAAAGAATCCACCTGCAATGCAGAGACCTGGGTTTGATCTGTGGGTTGGGAAGATACCCTGGAGAAGGGAAAGGCTACCCACTCTAGTATTCTGGCCTCGAGAATTCCATGGACTATAGTCCATGGGGTTGCAAAAAGTTGGACAGGACTGAGCGACTTTCACTTTCAAGATGACTACTATCAAAAACCAGAAAATAACAAGTCTTGGTGAGGATTTGCGGAAATTGCAACACTTGTGCACAATGGGAATATAAGATGGAGCTGCTGCTGTGGTAAATCATATGACAAAAATTTTAAATGGAATTGTATGATTTAGCAATTTCACTTCTGGGCATACACTCAAATGAATTGAAAAGCAATGTCCTTAGGAGATATTTTTACACCCCTGTTCATAGCAGCATTATTTACTGTGACAAACATGAAAGCAACCCAAGTGTCCATTGAGAAATGAATGGATAAGTAAAATGTGGTATACACATTGAATGGAATATTATTTAGCTTTAAAAAAGAAGTATATACAACATGAATAAACCTTAAGGACTTCATGCTAAGTAAAATAAGCAAGTCACACACAAAAAGCAAATATAGTATGATTCCACTTACATCCACTCATATGAGGTACTTAGAACAGTCAAGACACAAAGTATAACGCTGGTTTCCAGGGCCTGGGGGGAGGATAGTATGGGGAATTACCATTTAAAACCATAGGTGTGTAGTTTCAGTATGACAAGATCAAAAGAGTTACAGGATGGATGGTGGTGATGGTGGCAAGACAATGTGAATGTATTTAATACCACTGAACCATATACTTTAAAATGGTTAAGATGGTAAATTTTATGTTATGTATCATTTACCACATTAAAAAAAGAGAAAGAAAACCTTCCCAATAATAATTACTTGATACGAATCAACAAAATTAACTTTTTAGAAAGTTCAATTTTTATCAACTTTAAAACTTAGTGAAAATGGAGAACAGTATGGAAGTTCCTTAGAAAACTAAAAATAGAATTACTATATGATCTAGCAGTCCTACTCCTGGGAATATATCTGGAGAGAACTATAATTCGAAAAGTACACGCACCTCAGTGTTCATTGCAGGACTATTTACAATAGCCAAGACATGGATAAATATCCATCAACAGATGCATGGATAAAGAGTATGTGGTACATGTACACAACTCACCCATAAAAAGAATGAAATAATGTCACTTGCAACAACATGATGGACCTAGAGATGATTATACTAACTGAAGTAAGTCAGAGAAAGGCAAATACCATTTGATATCTCTTATATGTGGAATCTAAAAAAGATGATACAAATGAACTTATTAACAAAACAGAAAGACTCACAAATATAGAAAACAAACTCATGGTTACCAAAAGGGAAAGGGCAGGGGCAGGGGAAAGGGGTGTTGTGGAATTTAGGATTAACAAATACATACTACTGTATAAAAATAGACAGACAACAAGGACCTATTGTATCACACAGGGGACTATATTCAATATTTTGCAATTACTTATAATAGAAAATAATCTGAAAATATATATATATATATATAACTGAATCACTTTGCTGTACACCTGAAACATTGTAAATTAACTATACTTCAATACAAAAAAATTTAAAAGACTTTAATGAATAAAAGTTCCAGCATCAGACGAGATTGTTCTCTGCTTTTGTTAAAGAACAGTTTTTCAGTATTCTATTTCTCATAATCTAACCCCAAAATCCAAATTTTAATGTTTATAATTGTGATATCAGAGCTTAGTTTTCATCTTAAAAGCAATGATTGCTCTTCAAATTCACTGAATTACAATTCATTTTCCATCTCTTAAAAATGAAAGTTACGAGCAGACTCATTTTTCACTGAAGTGATTATAATGAATTATTCATACAGCTAGAATGAACAGTAGGGTAGCATTTGTTAAAAAGGGTTTATGTCCTAGAATTAATGCTGCTATTTGAGTCATAGGTTTGAAAAAGAAAGGCTATAACCAAAAAAACAACACCAAAAACATATTAACCTAATGAAAACTGCAGATTCATCCCTGTAGATATACTTACCATTTTGAGTTGCATTCATAGCTATTTCAATAGAAAATTATTTGGATATTTATCATCTTAAGAATGAGAAGACAAACAGGGAACATGTTTTTACTTTTTGCACATACTTCCCAAGATTGATAATACAAGTTCCTGTAAATATTCATTTCCTAAACGCCTACACACACACACACACACACAATGTCGTCTTCTCACAGCTATAGAAATGTTTCATTTATTGGTAGCCAATTAAGCTTAGATTTAAGGAACCATCAATGAAGTGTTTTTGAGCATCTTGACTTGCTAGCTTACTTGGGAGGCGCATTATTTTACCTTCTCCCCTGGATGTCACTTAGCTATTTACTAGTAAATGAATATTGCTTCCTTGAGTTTCTTAGATCTGACTCTTGCAGTTCACCAGGAAGATACAGTGCTTAAAAGAGTGCTTTCCTGGGTTCAGGTATGAGGAGCTGAATGGAGACCAACTACTGGGAAGTGGTCTAGGCCAGGATGCTTTGGTAGGAAGGGGAGTCAGGTTCCGTTCTGAACTCCCACCTCTGTGGCCAAAGCTGTTCTCATAACATGTCAACCAATCAATAGTTCCTTTAGTTTTTGTTTCATGTTCTTTTATCAGTCTGTACATCTGTCATTATTATAAACTCAAAATCAATTCTGTGAACTTAAGCGTGGTAAGGAACATCACTAGTTACTGAAATATCACCAATTCAGTGAGATATGGCAAATTTGAACTACAAAGTTTGTCCTCTCTTGACGTTATGACAGGCTGTTTTCTTCTACATTTTGACATATAATAAAAATAATTGTTTCCAGGCATATTTACCATTTTTTAGGCTGTCTTAGAGGGACAGGCCATGCCCAGCAGAGAACAGGAAATGTATAGCGGAGGAGACTTTGTCATGGGGAAACACACCTGTAGAGTAACTTGATAGAGCATCAGACTTCGATATTGCATTGTCTCCTGATCCACTGAGTCCTTTTCAAAATGATCTGAATTTATGTGATCATCAGTCTGTGGGAGGTAGGAGAGAAGATATTATGGTTATTCCTTGTTTCTAAGCAAGTCCAGTTGGTATGATCACTGAAACACAGCAATTACCTTTAACACTAGGAGCTTTCAACAACTCTGGCAAATACTGGACTCCAGCATGAGGTCCCTAAAATCCTAGGGAATAATAAAGCTGTTGTGATGGACACACAGCTATTCAACGAAACATTTGTTTTCTCAGTTGCCCAAGTGCTCTTGGCAGACAATAAGGTACCCAGCCATTCTGATTTCCTTGGGATTTTCAGTGGTGAAATCAGGATAGTCCTAGGAAATCTGGACACCTTATGAGATAGTCTTTAGCTGTCAGGACCTTCAGCAGTTCAGGTACAGAGACTCATTTAGCATAATGATGTCCCTTCTCTGCATGGCTCACATCCCATGACTGATCTGTGAGGAAGTACACAGACCTGGTCATCTGGCCCCCACTTAAATCATCTCTGAAGAACTTCTTAGCTCCAGAGGTTCCCTGTGGGATCATCTGAGCCTGTATCACAGCTAGACCTCTCCCTCCTCTCAATTTTGCTTCCTCCTCTCCCTTCCATACTTTTGAATCTCAAGAGTGCTTCTTAATAAACATCCTGGATGTTAGACTCCATCTCCAAGTTTGCTTCCCAGGGAACCCAAACTGTATTGTTGTCCATCATCTAGGTTTCAAACAAAAGAGTGTATGAATTTATTAGCATTTATAGTGAAGGACAAAGAAGCTTGGAGTGCTGCAGTCCATGGAGTCACAAAGAGTGGGACATGACTTAGCGACTAAATAACAACAGTTTTCATAAGTAACCTCAAATATTCTTTGTTTTTGCCTGGAATGATGGGAATACCTTGATAACAGTGATTCTCCTGAGTTGACCAGAAGCAATGATGAGTAATTATGTATTTTCTCACTTATTTTCCATTTAAATGTTTAAACGTGGTTTTATACATATGTTATAAAATCTGTACTCCAAGGTATGGTGAATATCTAATATAAGAAGTCCTTGAATTACTGGGTACTTTGGATAAGACAAGGTGACATAATGTGGCTGAACTGAACTAATCTCACTTTGTGATTTTTGTGGGGGGTGAGAATGGCTGAATGGTTTGCAGAAGCCATCTGTTAAAGTCTCTTGCATTTTTTTAAGGCCATATTTCCCATTTTTAATAGCTAAAAATGTTTAATGATATTATAGAAAATATTTGCTTAAAATCAACTGTGGTTTTAAAAGAGGATCAGAGGAATAAAATAATCTTGAGATAGAAAAAGAAAACCAAAATAACTGATATGATTCCAACCACATCAATAATACTTGCAATGTAATGAACAGCAGAGACTGGATGAAAAACAACAATATACAGCTATATATACACAGGAAATATACTTTAGATTCAAAGGTATACATTGATTGAAAGTAAAAGGATAGAGAAAGACATATTCACACATCAACCACAAGATAGAAGGTGTGACTACAGAAATGCCTTACAAAATAGACTAAGACAACAAATGTTACTAAGGCAAAAGAAGGACATTTTAAGATCATAAACAGGTCAATTCATCATGAAGATAAAATAATTATACTAACAACAGAACCCTAAATAAAGCACATCAAACAAAATCTGACAGAATTAGAGGGAGAAATAGAAAATTCAACAATAGTAGCTGGAAACTTCAATATCTTACTTCAAATGATGGAGAAAGCAATTACTTAGAATGTCAGCAAAGGTATAGAAGACTAGAGCAGTATTCTTAACCCACAAGACCTAACAAGTACAGAACATTACACCTAAAACATCACAAAGCATATTCTTCTCAAGAATTCATGGAACATTCTCCAGAATAGGTCACATATTAGACGTTAAACAAACCTTTATACACAGTAAAGGACTGAAATATTACAAAAGAATGGTATCTTGCTTTGACCCATCTGACTGCTAAGGTTATCTCGGGTTTATAAAATAGGTAATTCTGGTAAATAGGTAGAGTACACTCTATCTAAACCTCTAACTCTAACCTTCCAGCTGCTGCTACTGCTGTTTATCCCCTCCCCTTGGTAGTAATTCCTAGTTCAAATTCCCAAGAGAGACCGTGACTATAACATGGCCTGGATAAAAGATGAGCTGTATCAATATCTAGCTCTTGGATTGGTGGCTCTTTCACTGGGTGTCCATCTTTGTCTACTCAGCCAGCCACAGGATACCAAGCATGATCACCTAAAGCTGCCCAGTCATCATGGGCTATAAGTAGGGCAGGTACTGACATTTTCAGTAGATGAATTTGATATGCTGTTTGAATTTCTTCTCTAATCCTAATTAAGTTCCAACTTGGAACATGGCCTGAATTTTAAAAGCACATGTCCATTAGGCTACATACCCTGGCCAAATTGAAGATTTAAAAGACACCTTCTAATGAGAAATGTAGCATGTTTAGATATAAATATAACAAGCTTTAGTCCAGTGAAGAGTGACGCTGGTACCATCACTCTTCTCCCCAATTTAGTACTGAAATAATATAGGAGCAGTAGAAAAGACTTTCTTTAGTGTTTGGAGCCCTAGAAACTTAGAAAATCTTATTGAACTCATGATACTCACGACACAAAGTAGGCAAGAAGGCTTGTGCTTCCCCGATCACAAAAGGACCACCTTGCATTAATGGAGGAAGCCAAAATATTCTCTAATGCCCTAGCATTAGGGCCGAACCTGATGGCAACAGGTTGTCTAAAGTTTACATATCTGCTCCTTGAATTCTGTTTTAAAAGATCCTAAGATACTCTAGGCAGAATGAAGAAAGAACAACAACAACAAAACAAATCCCAAAGCAACTGATTTAAAATAATTACACAAATGTGTAACAACACTTGGTCATGAAATGTGTGTTAGTCGGTCAGTCGTGTCCGACTCTTTGTGTGCCACCCCATGGACTACATCCCACAGGCTCCTCCATCCATGAGATCTCCCAGGCAAGAATATTGGAGTGGCTACCATTCTCTTCTCCAGGGGATCTTCCCAATCCAGGGATCAAACTCGGGTCTCCTGCACTGCAGTAAGATTCTTAACTGTTTGAACCACCAGGGAAGCCAAACACAAGTTTTTTTTTACTTTGAGGTAATAAAGTCAGTTTCTAAGTAGCAAATGAGAGAAAGTGAGGAAATAAAAATTTCTGTCTTGGGACTTCCCTAGTGGTCCAGTGACTAAGACTCTGAGCTTCCAATGTAGGGGCCCTGGTTGCAATCCCTGGTCTAGGGAACTAGATTCCAGATGCTGCAGTTAAGAGTTCGCATGCCTCAACTAAAGGTCCTGTATGCCAAACAAGATCAAAGTTCCCACCTGCTGCAGCTAAGATCCGGCACAGCCAACTAAATAAATATTAAGCTTTCTGTCTTGAATTCTTTCCAGTTTGGCATATATATTGGGTGTCTTTAGGAATACTTTAGAAAAGCTCTCTACAACATTGGGCCTCTGCAACACTGTCATTAATGCTGTTTTTCAAATACTTCTCATTAGCTTTTAGTCTTTCTAGTTTTAGATATTTTTCACTTGCCACAACAAATGTAGCCTAGCAAAGCTGACTATATAAAAAAAAAATCCCATTTTCTTTGCTGTAACATATAATCCTATGATAGGCAATCTTCTTCTGATGAGGGAGAAAAATAACCTCCAAAATTGGAAAGTAACATTTTGGTGATCAATGGAGAGGTTAGATTTGTGATATAAGGGACATTATGGTCCTTGGTAGTGCCTTTCAACTTGTACTATCCCTAAAACTAGGATCCTCCTCTACCTGCCACCTCTGTTTTTCTCTCCAGAGGTGATTTTTTTCTTGCTTGTGGATTCATTGGTCCACAATGCGCTCTAGTAACACTGAGGTAGAGTCCAAGAGTAAGACCTTGACGTTCTCCTTCTCAGGGCTGATTCCTGTGGTTCAGTTGACACTGCCATTTCTCACCTAGGTTACTGCAAAGCCTCCTTGAATAATCTTGCTGCTACTGTCAGAGAGACCTAGTGTGGGAGAAAGGCCCTTCAGTGGTGTGGATGCCTCTCACTTCCTCATTCTCTTTGCACTCCTCACATTTGCTCCAGCTGCGCTAGAAATCTTGTAGTTCCAATGTATCATTCAGGTTCCCCAGGAGATGTGGCATGTCCTGCCTTGACCTGGTGTTTCACAATGCTGTCCACAGATCCTCTGTGTATGAGCCAGGGTCCCAGCAAAAGCAGATGGAAATTTGAGGCAAATTGAATCAAAGCACAGTTTATTAGGGTGTTGGGCTTCCTTAATGGCTCAGTGGTAAAGAATCCTACTACCAATGCAGGAGATGCAGGCTTAATCCTGGAGTCAGGAAGATCCCTTATTGAAGGAAATAGTGGGAAGAATTTCCCCACTCCAGTATTCTTTCCTGGGAAATCCCACGGACAGAGGAGCCTGGTAGACTGCAGTCCATGGGGTCACAGAGTCGGACACGACTTAATGTCTAAACCACAAGAACATTAGGGTGTGGACAGGTATAGAGACGTCACATGGATAAAGTAATATTCTGATGGGGCATTAGCAAGAGGCGGGAATGCTTATCAGAACCCAGAGACAGAAAGGGCTACAGAGAGCCAGCAAAACTGCAGGGTGGTAATTCCGCCTGCAGGTGAGTTGGGGGACAGTCTCCTCTCCTCAATCTCCTCTTTTCCATTCCCTCCTCTTACAGCCTTCAGGAATGCCCACCTTTGCCTGAACCCCACTTGAAGCCACAGGGCAAAGAAGCTTCCATCTGCTCTGTGGAGCACAGGGTGATCCAAGGTGGAATGTACCAACGTGGCAGAGTAAATAGAAAATATTCAGAGAGCCCTGTATGATGTGGGACTTACTGAGGAAGCTGCTTGCTGAGGCCCACCGTGCCTGCTACATCAGAATCCCTGGGGGGTTGGAGCCCAGGAAGCCGCCTGGGGCAGAGACAATGAACCACCCACTAAAGAGCCTTGCCCCATTTTCTTAGTGTAGAAGCTGGAAGTGGCTGTGCCCTCAGGAACTACTTTGTATCTACATGTAGCCAAAGGACACCTTTTTTGCTAATGGGACAGCCTTGAAAGCAAGCTTGTGAATTTCACTGCTCTCTTCTTTCCTCTGCCCATTTAGATGCAAAGAACTCAGAGGCCCTATGGCACAACCCAACCACAAGATGAAGGCATTATCAGGAGAAAAGCAACCTACCAACAGTGGAAACACAAGAAATGAATTTGGGGGCAAAAAAGGTTATTATAAAACATTTTAAACATTAACAGAATTAGAGAGAATAATGAATTATATTTACCCACCACTCTAATTGAACAATTATCGAAAATTTCCATCTTAGCTTAACTATCCCTTTTGTCTTTTTCTTTGCCAAAGTAGTTCAAAGTAAGCACCAGGCATTGTGTCATTTCTCCTTTGCATACTTTAGTTTGCTGCTCTTAAAAAGAAAGAATGTATTCTTACTTAACCACAGGACAGGATGATACCTAATCAAATTATTAATAATTCTTTGGCATCAGATATAAAGTCTACATGTCACATTTGATTACTGTTTTTTTGCATATAGTTGTCCTTTTCCCAACTTTTCCCCATCAAATTTTTTGCAGAAAATGAGTCAGTTCCTCAAAATGTTCCCCGTTTTGGATTCATCTGTTTCCTTATGTTGGTGTCACTTATTCCTTTATCCTTGTACTTCCCTTAAATAAGGCCCAAGACAGTATATATGGTAGAAATAAACTGTACTTAAGTACATATTTAATCCCTTGGACCTGGATCTCAGATGAATCTGCTCCCTACTTTGTCAGTTCCAGAGTACTGTAAAACAAATACCCGTACCTGTGCACACTGAAGAGAGGAAATAATTGATCAGAAGAGTAATCACTGAACAATACTCACTGGTGAGACTGAGTTACTTGTCAGTGATAGTAGAGATTTCTCCAACTGCTAATCAATTTCTTTATATTTTCCAGATGTAGTACTGATAGGATTTTAACTTCTAGCCCAATGTCATAAGATAAGCAATTAATTTTGGAACATCTCTTAAATGTATTTCCCCCTGAGATCTTAGACAAGGCCTAGCAAGGGAATCCAAAGTGCTGTTCGTAGCATGAGAAATGTTAGGCTTGGTATGTCTCTGAGGAGTCTTTATCTCTAACTTCAGACTGAGGTAGACTGCTATAAATATTCTCGATGCACATGTTTGAGTACTGTGAACCCTGCTCTGAGCATTCTGGGGTCCTAGTTTTCTCCCTTGTGAAATGAGGATTGGCCCAGTTGATGAAGGTCCTTGAGTCCAACAGATTTTATCTGATCATCTTTGGCTACTCTTGGCCAGTTGTATTTCTTCAAGGAAGTGAAAGATATATAACCAAACTGACCCTGCTAATGAGGTGAGAGGTTAAATGTGTCAGTCCCACACACTCTACTGCCTGGTTGACTTCCAGAGCCGATGTCCATCATCCCTCTTGGCATGGGCAGCCGGGTCTGGAACTTGTTTCCAAGTAACTTGTAAGGAGTGTATATGGTTAGTTTGCTCTGGGAGCCTCAGATCAATGGTTTGAAGCTCCAGGCACCATCCCTGGAGCACTGTGCCACAGACTACACTGAGGATCCCCTTCCAGGTAAGGGATGCAGCCCTTTTTACCTGGGTGATCATGTTCTGGTCAGAGGACCAACCATTCAGCAGCATATTTTCCTTTGACCAAGACTTTAAACACTTAAGCAACTTCATCTATGAATTTGACTTTTTATTTTCAAATTCCTCAGTGACAAGAGGAGGATTAATTAGCCATCTTGTTCCTTCTTCATTTATTATTTTCTCATTTGTTTCATCTCAGAACAGCTCCATCTATCAGCTCAGGGTAGGGTAGCATTAATACGATTTTAGTAACAAAATTTGTAGATAATTTTATAGAAATTAAAAAAGACAGAGAATCAAACAGTAAATTCCCGTAATTCTGCCATCACATACTGCTGCTATTACCACTTGCACCAGTTTGATAGGGCCACCATTAGAACATACCAAGGCTGAGTGGCATAAATAACAGAAGTTAATTTTCTCAGAGTCCTGGAGGTTCGAAGTCCAAGATCAAGGTGCTGTCAGGGTTGGGTTTCTTCTGAGGCCTCTCTCTTTGGTATGTAATTAGTTGTCTTATCCCTATATCTTCATGTGGTCTTCCTTCTGTGTATATTTGTGTCTAAATTTTCTCTTCTTATAAAAACACCTGTCATACGGTTTAGCACCCATTCTAATGACCTCATTTAACCTTAAAGTGAAAGTGAAAGTCACTCCAACTCTTTGCAACCCCATGGACTATACTGCCCATGGAATTCTCCAGGCCAGAATACTGGAGTGGGTAACCATTCCCTTCTCCAGGGGATCTTCCCAACCCAGGGATCAAACCTATGTCTCCCACAGATTTTCTACCTCCTGAGAGACCAGGGAAATACCTCTCTAAATACAGTCACATTCTGCAGTACTACAGTTAGGACTTCAACATATAAATCTGGTGGGGGGGGGACACAACTCAATCTATGAAACGAAAGTATATATTCCTATATACTTCAATCATACATAAACATTTTGATTTTATGGAATTGGATTGTGCACCAGATAACATAAGTGTGTGCATGCTAAGTCACTTCAGTTGTGTCTGACTCTTTGTGACCCCATGGACTGTAACCCACTCCTCTGTCCATGGGATTCTTCAGACAAGAATACTGAAATGGATTGCCATGCCCTTGTCCAGACTATCTTCCTGGGGGGATCGAACCTATGTCTCTTATGTCTCCTGCACGGGCAGACAGAATCTTTACCACTAGCACCACCTGGGAAGCCCAAATAACATACATTAATGAACTAAGTAAATTTTTTCTGTGTTAAATGTACATGAAATACATTTAGTGACTCAATGCCAACTCAATATAAAATAGACCTTCATACTATTAAGTGTTTTACATGGTAAAATATGATGTATGTCTTAGCTTAACCCTAAAACTGGTGATGGTGTTGATTATAGGTAAATAAAAAGGGAAAATGATAGAAAATACACTGAAGGGGGAAAAGTCTTTGGTAACTTGAAACCTGGATAAAGTGACACTGACATGTACCCATTCATTCAGCAAATCTACAGATTTATTACATACTTGGCAGTTAGCCCAGGTGCTGAGGCTTCGAGAAAAGATAGAAGGTCCCTGGACTGATGGAATTTATATAAGATGATGTAGGCAAAGACAGAGACAAGCAAAGAGATAAGTAAAACTGAAGACTGGGGTTCATAACAGGGGAGGAAAACCAGAGCTACAAGAGAGACTAACAGAGGATCAGCTTAAGGAATTAAGGGAGATCTTTCTGAAGAAGTAGTCTTGAAGCCAAGACTCAGAATTGAAAAGAGCCAGCCACATGGGGAAACAAGCAGATTGGTTGTAGAGCTATTTTGTTTTGCTTGCTGGTCACATATGAAGAGTTTGAAGTGCTAACGATGCTGACAGAGGCCAGTGGGGCTGAAAATGGTGACCAAGTTTGTTTCCTTTCGTGAAACAGGAACTTTGGCAAACAAGACCCTAAGGATGAATGGAAGAGTGGGTAGATACACTGCTCCTATTAAACACTGTGGAGACATTTCACCTAAGAAGAGAATCAGATGGCTAATAAGCATATGAAAAGATGCCAACAACATTAGTCTACAGGGAAATGCCAATGAAAACTACAAAGAGATAGCACTACACACCTATGAAAAATAGCTATGATATCAAATACTGGTGGGAATATGGAAAGACTAGATGACTCATACATTGCTGGTGGGGATGTAAAAGATACAACCACTCTGGAAAACAGTTTGGCAATTTCTTTGAAAAACTAAATATGCAACTACGATATAACCCAGCAATTGCACTCCTGGGCATTTAATCCCCTCAAAATGAAGGTTATGTTTACACATAAAACCTGAATATGATGTTTATTATAGGTTTATTTGTATTAGCATGAAACTGGAAACAACCCAGATGTTCTTCAACTGGTGAATGGTTTAATAGTGACACATTCACACCATAGAATACTCAGTTCAGTCACTCAGTCGTGTCCGACTCTTTGCAACCCTATGGACTGCAGCATGACAGGCCTCCCTATCCATCATCAACTCCCAGAGTTTAGTCAAACTCATGTCCATTGAGTCGGTGATGCCATCCAACTACCTCATCCTCTGTCATCCCCTTCTCCTCCTGCCTTCAATCATTCCCAGCATCAGGGTCTTTTCACATGAGTCAGTTCTTCTCATCAGGTGGCCAAAGTATTGGAGTTTCAGCTTCAACATCAGTCCTTCCAATGAATATTCAGGACTGATTTCCCTTAGTATGGACTGGTTAGATCTCCTTGCAGTGGAAGGGACTCTCAGGAGTCTTCACCAACACGACAGTTCAAAAGCATCAATTCTTTGGCGCCCAGCTTTCTTTATAGTCCAACTCTCACATCCATACATGACTACTGGAAAAACCATAGCTTTGACCAGATGGACTTTTGTTGACAAAGTAATGTCTCTGCTTTTTAATATGCTAAGTTGGTCATAACTTTCCTTTCAAGAAGTAAGCATCTTTTAATTTCATGGCTGTAGTCACCATCTGCAATGATTTTGGAGCCCCCCAAAATAAAGTCTCACACTGTTTCCCCATCTATTTACCATGAACTGATGAGACCAGATGCCATGATCTTAGTTTTCTGAATGTTGAGTTTTAAGCCAACTATTTCACTCTCCTCTTTTACTTTCATCAAGAGGTTCTTTGGTTCTTTGCTTTCTGCCATATGGATAGTGTCATCTGCATATCTGAGGCTACTGATATTTCTCCCAGCAATCTTGATTCGAGCTTGTGTTTCATCCAGCCCAGCATTTCTCATGATGTACTCTGCATATAAGTTAAATAAGCAGGGTGACAATATATAGCCTTGACGTACTCCTTTCCCTATTCGGAACCAGTCTGTTGTCCCATGTCCAGTTCCAACTGTTGCTTCTTGACCTGCATACAGATTTCTCAGGAGGCAGGTCAGGTGGTCTGGTATTCCCATCTCTTTCAGAATTTCCACAGTTTGTTGTAATCCACAAAGTCAAAGGCTTTGGCATAGTCAATAAAGCAGAAGTAGATGTTTTTTGGAACTCTCTTGCTTTTTCGATGATCCAGTGGATGTTGGCAATTTGATCTCTGGTTCCTCTGCCTTTTCTAAATCCAGCTTGAACATCTGGAAGTTCATGGTTCACATACTGTTGAAGCTTGGCTTGGAGAATTTTGAGCATTACTTTGCTAGCATGTGAGATGAGTGCAATTGTGCGATAGTTTGAACATTCCTTGGCATTGCTTTTCTTTGGGATTGGAAACAGTGGCAGACTATTTTTGAGGGCTCCAAAATCACTGAAGATGGTGACTACAGCCGTGAAATTAAAAGACACTTACTCCTTAGAAGGAAAGCTATGAACAACTTAGACAGCCTATTAAAAAGCAGAGACATTACTTTGCCAACAAAGGTCCATCTAGTCAAAGCTATGGTTTTTTGGTTGTGGATGCGAGAGTTGGACTATAAAGAAAGTGGAGCACTGAAGAATTGATGCTTTTGAACTGTGGTGTTGGAGAAGACTCTTGAGAGTCCCTTGGACTGCAAGGAGATCCAACCAGTCCATACTAAGGGAAATCAGTCCTGAATAGTCATTGGAAGGGCTGATGTTTAAGCTGAAACTCCAGTACTTTGGCCACCTGATGAGAAGAACTGACTCATTTGAAAAGACCATAATGCTGGGAATGATTGAGCGGGAGGAGAAGGGGACGACAGAGGGTGAGTGGTTGGATAACATCACTGACTCAATGAACATGAGTTTGAGTAAACTCTGGGAGTTGGTGATGGACAGGGAGGCCTGTCATGCTGTAGTGCGTGGGGTCGCAAAGAGTCGGACATGACTGAGTGACTGAACTGAACTGAAGTAGGATTGGAATGAAAACTGACCTTTTCCAGTCCTGTGGTCACTGCTGGCATATTGAGTGCAACACTTTCACAGCTTCATCTTTCAGGATTTGAAATCGCTCAACTGAAATTCCATCACCTCTACTAGCTTTGTTCATAGTGATGCTTTCTAAGGCCCACTTGACTTCAATTCCAGGATGTCTGGCTCTAGGTGAGTGATCACACCATCATGATTATCTGGGTTATGAAGATTGTTTTTGTATAGTTCTTCTGTGTGTTCTTGCCACCTCTTCTTAATATCTTCTGCTTCTCTTAGGTTCATACCATTTCCCTTTTTATTGTGCCCATCTTTGCATGGAATTTTCCCTTGGTATCTCTGATTTTCTTGAAGAGAGCTCTAGTCTTTCCCATTTTATTCTTTTCTTCTATTTATGTGCACTGAGGAAGGCTTTCTTATCTCTCTTTGCTATTCTTTGGAACTCTGCATTCAGTTGAGTATATCTATCTTTTTCTCCTTTGCCTTTCACTTCTCTTCTTTCATAGCTGTTTGTAAGGCCTCCTCAGATAACCATTTTGCCTTTTTGCATTTTTTTTTCCTTGGGGATGGTCTTGATCACTGCCTCCTGTACAATGTCATGAACCTCTATCCATAGTTCTTCAGGCACCCTGTCTATCAGATCTAATCCCTTGAATCTATTTGTCACTTCCATTGCATAGTCATTAGGGATTTGATTTAGGTCATACCTGAATGGTGTAGTGGTTTTCCATACTTTCTTGGTAAGTCTGAATTTGGAATACTACCGTGGAATAATACTTAGTGACAAAAAGAACATACTGTTGATACACAACAACCTGGGTGAATCATCAGAGAATTATGCCAAGTGGAAAACATTGATCTCAAAAACTTACTTATTGTATGATTCCACTTAAGTAAGATTCTTTAAATGACAAATAATAGAAATGCAGGACAAATTAATGGTTACCAGGGGCTAAGAAGGGGGTGGGGCAAGAAGAAGTATGTGTGGTTATTTCAGGACAGCATTAGGAACCACTGCAGTGATGGAAATGTTCTGTATTTTGACTGCATCAGTGTTTATATCCTGATTATGATATTGCACTATAGTTTTCCAAGATGTTATCACTGAGAGAAACTGGTCAGCATGAGATTTCTACTATTCTTTTAGCTGCATGTGAATTTAGCATTATCTCAAAATACAAAGTTTAATTTAAAATATGTACCTCTGAGAATGGTGGGGAGCTTGAGTTGGGACCTATTTCAACTTTGTCATAAATGGCAGAAGTCCAAGTTGTGTGGACCTTAGGTGTGTCACTTAACCTCTCTTTTCCAATTTCCATGCCTGTAGAATAATGGGGTTGGACCATAAATAGGTCCTAAAGTTCTTTTTGCTTGTAAAATCTCAAGCCTAGAGTGAGTTATATATGTTTGTGGACTCTTGTTTTCAGAAATTTCATATTTATTGATGACCCTCTCAAAATGTTCATGGAAACAGCAGTTTCTTTCTAGTATTATTCCAGAAGAAGTAGATCTCACCTTCCTACCCTCAAAGACTGCTTTGCATACTGTGGCAAGATTACTGCAGTTGTAAAAGGGGAAACACTGACCAGTTTATTTCCTGTCCAAGAGATCTCTCCACCCACATTGTCCTCCTAGCATCCTCTTCCAGAGGGAGAGAGCCAGAAGCAGGGAGGAAAGAAATGCTTTCAGAGGACACACACAGTTTTGTCAAGAGCATTCATTTGGTCAAGAACAGGAAGAAATATGGGTTATTTTAGGGACTCTGTTGTTAATTCAATTATTTATTTATTTTTAAGCCCTGGGTGCACCTTGAATAAAAGTTTTATAATGTAATATTTCTTCTACATTTTCATAAATTATATATTTCTTTTCCTGTTAAGCATGCCTTTCTAATTAAGCTATATTCGTGTATACAAACTTAGTCCTCAGATCTCACTCTTGTGGCCTTTTGTATTTTCCAAACAGGATTACAATATCTTTCCCACACCTTATGCTTTTCTTACAGTCTGACCTTGATATTTCTTCCATAAAGTGTTGGCATCTATATTCTCTCTTGTTGAATCTGGGCAGAGCTTTGTGTCTGCCTTGACCAACAGATGGAAGTAAAGATAGAATATAAAAATACCATGCACTTCTGTTTTTAACACCAAAAACATCTTTTATTGGAGTATAGCCAATTAACAAAGTTGTGATAGTTTCAGATGAACAGTGAAGGGACTCCGCCATACATATACATATATCCATTCTCCTCCAAATACGTTTCTATTTTTCTAGGATCCTCATTATTGGAACCCAGATGCTATACTGTGAAGAAGTCCAAACTCACCCAGGTGGAGAGGTCAATGGTGAAGCAATATGGAGGTATTTTGGCCATACATTCAGCTGAAGTCCCAGCCAATAACTAACATCAGCTGCTAGACACATGAGTGAACATATCTTTAGATAATAAGCTCCCAGCTGTGAAGCCACATTAACCACTGAGTCCCAGATAAGACCCTAAACATAGTGGAGCAGAGACAAGCCATCCCTACTGTGCTCTGTCTGAATTCCTGATTCACAAAATTAGTGAGCCTAAAAAAATAGTAATTTATACCACTAAATTTGGGGCTGTTTGTTAAGCAGCAATAAATAACTCTAGAGCTTGTTAGAATAAATACCCTGGCTTCACCCTCTTCCCTGAATCTTCTGCTAGTACCCACCCCTGCAATGGTCAGACTCTTGGAAACCACAAGGCAAGGGATCCCATTGAAGCAGCTTATATACATCAGCTTCCGAGGGCAGTAAGCAAGGTGGAATGTGCATCTGGGGAGATTGGCAGACAACCAGCACAGTTAGGAGTCTCATACTGCCTTCTTGCAGTAATGATGGAGAGTAAACAGGATGAGAGTTGGGATGCCTACATTTGAGCCAGGATAGGATAAATAGTAAACAGTAGTACTTTCACCATCTGTTAGTTGAATCTATAAAATGAGAGGTTTGAAGCAAGTAACTTCAAAGTTCTCTTTCAGCTCTGGCATTTATCATGAAAAACTACCAAAGCTTAATCATTAAGAGCACAGACTCCATACTACCCAAAGCCATCTACAGAATCAGTACAATATCTTTCAAAACTCCAATGACATTTTCAAAGAAATAGAAAACAACAACAACAATCCTAAAAGTCATATGGAACTACAAAAGACCACCAATAGCCAAAGCCATCCTGAGAAAGAATATAAAGTTGGAGGAATCACACTACCTGGTTTCAAACTATACTACAAATCTTTGGTAATCAAAGTAATATGGCACTGGCATAAAAATAGACACATGAACAAATAGAAGAGGACTAAGGCACCAGAAATAAACCCTTACATATATTGTCAACTAATATTTGACATGGGAGCCAAGAATATTCAAGGGAAGAGAAATCTCTTCAATAAGTGGTGTTGGGATAACCACATGCAGAAGACTGAAACCTGACTCTGTCTTACACCACTCACAAAAGCTAGCCTGAAATGATCAGAGAGAAAAGAAAAAAATATCTATAGACAAATGAAAATGAAAATACTATGATCCAAAATGTATGGGATACAGCAAAAGCAGTTTTAAGAGTTAAATTTATATCAATACAAGCTCACCTCAGGAAATAAGAAAAATCTCAAATAAAAACCTAGCCTTACACCTAAAGCAACTAGAGACAGAACAAACAAAACCCAAAGGCAATAGACAGAAAATAATCATAAAGATCAGAGCAGAAATAAATGGTATACAAATGAAGAAAATAATAGAAAAGATCATTGAAACTAACAGCTGGTTTTTTGAAAACAAACAAAATTGAGAACCTTGAACCTTTAGCCAGACACATCAAGAAAAAAAGGGAGGGCCCACATCAATAAAATAAGAAATGAAAAAGGAGAAGTTACAACTGATATTATATAAATACAAAGGACCATAAGAGACTACTACAAGCACCTTCATGCCAATAAAATGGACAACCTGGAAGAAATGAACAAATCTTTAAAAAAATACAATCTCCTCGGACTCAACCAGGAAGAAATGGAAAATATGAACAGATCAATCATAAATAATCAAATTCAAATTGTGATTTAAAAATTTCCAACAAACAAAAGTCCAGGGCCAGATGGCTTCAAAGACAAATTCTGTTAAACATTTAGAGAAGAATTAACACCTATCCTTCTGAAAGTCTTCCAAAAAACTGCAGAGGAAGGAACACTTCCAAACTCATTCTATGAAGCCACCACATCTTAAAATCAAAATTAGACAAAATATCATAAGAAAAGAAAATTCTAGGCCAATATCACTGATGAATATAGATGCAAAAATCCTCAACAAAGTACTAGCAAATTAAATCCAACAATATATTAAAAGGATCATACATCATGATTGAGTGGGGTTTATCCAAAGGATGCAAAGATTCTTCAATATACACAAATCAATCGATGTGATACACCTCACTAACAAATTGAAGAACAAAAACCAAATGATCATATCAATAGATGCAGAGAAAGGTTGTGACAAAATTCAACACATCTATTATATAAAAAAAGAAGTCTCCAGAAAGTGCTCATAGAGACCACATACCTCAACCTAATAAAGCTAACTCAGAGCTGACATCATACTCTGCCATGAAACGCTGAAAGCGTTACCTCTGAGATCAGGAACAAAACAAGGATGTCCACCTTCACCACTTGTATTTAACATAGTTTCAGCAATAGCAGTCAGAGAAGAAAAAGAAGTAAAAATAATTCAAATTGTAAAGGAAGAAGTAAAATTGTCACTGTTTACAGATGACATACTATACATAGAAAATCCTAGAGATGCTACCAGAAAACTTCTAGAGCTCAATGAACTTAGTAAAGTTGCAGGATACAAAATTAATACACAGATATCTGCTGCATTTCTATACACTAACAACAGAAGATCATAAAGAGAAATTAAGGAAACAATCCCACTTATTATCACATCAAAAAGAATAAAATACCTAGGCAAAGCACCAGAATTGCTAGAGCAATCCTGAGGGTTAAAAAGTAAAGCAGGAGGCATAGCTCTCTCATCCTTGTTCAAAGCTACAGTAATCAAAACAGTGAGGTATTGGTACAAAAACAGGCATATGGATTAATGGAACAAAATAGAGAGCTCAAAATAAACCTACATACCTACAGTCAATTAATCACTGACAAAGGAGGCAAGAATATAAAGCAGGAAAAATACAGTTTCTTCAGCAAGTGGTACTGAAAAAGGTGGACAGTTGCATGTAAATCAACAAAGTTAGAACACAGCCTGACACCATATACAAAAATAAACTCAAAATAGCTTAAAGATTTAAACATAGGACATGACACCATAAAACTCCTAGAAAAGAGCATAGGTGATACATTCTCTGACATAAATTGTACCAATGTTTTCTTAGGTCAGTCTCCCAAGACAACGGAAATAAAAGCAAAAATAAAGAAGTGGGATCTAATCAAACTCACAAGCTTTTGCACAGTAAAGGAAACCATTAAAAAAAAAAAAAAGAAACTGAAAAGACAACCTACAGAATGGGAGAAAATATTTTCAAATTATGTGATAAACAAGGGCTTAATCTCCAAAATATACAAACAGATCATACAGCTCAACAACAACAACAAAAGCCCAATTGAAAAATGGACAGAAGACCTTAACAGACATTTCCCCAAAGAAGACTACAGTTGGCAAGTAAGTACCTAAAAAGATTCTTATCATCACTATCATTAGAGAAATGCAAATCAAGACTACAGTGAGGTACCATCTCACACCAGCCAGAATGGCCATTATTAAAAAATTTACAAATAACAAATGCAGAAGGGGGTGTGAAGAAAAGAGAACCCTAATACACTGTTGGTGGAAATGTAAGTTGGTATAGCCACTAGGGAAAACAGTAGAATCAGTATAGCCACTATAGAAAACTAAAAGTAGAATCACTATATGATCCAGCAAGCACACTCCTGAGCATATACTTAGATAAAACTACAATTCAAAAAGATACACGCACCTCTATGTTTCACAGCAGCACTGTTCACAATAGCCAAAACACGGAAACAACCTAAATGTCCATTGACAGATGCCTGGATAAAGAAGTGGTACATATATGCATGGAATACTACTCAACTATAATGAATGAATGAAATAATGCTATTTGCAACAACATGGATGGACCGAGAGATTATCATACTAAATGAAGTAAGCCCAAGAAAGACAAACAACACATGATATTGCTTATATGTGAGATCTAAAAAAGAAAAATCACATGAACTCATACAAAAGAGAAATAGATCCATAGATACAGGAGACAAATTTATGGTTACCAAAGCAGAAAGGGAGGAGAGATAAATTAGGAGTCTGTGATTACCATATACACATTGAAAGTAGATAACCAACAAAGATTTGTATAGCAAAACAAAAACAAAAACAAAACCATTTTGCTGTATACTTGAAACTAATACAACATTGTAAATAACTATACGTCAATAAAATTTCTTATATTAAAAAATAATAAATTAACTTGAAATGAGTTAAAAGCTTAAAACATAAGACCTGAAATCATAAACTCTCCAGGAGAAAACATGGGGAACCGCTCACTTACATTGGTCTTAGTAACAATTTTTTTATATAACCTCACAAGCAACAGAAATTAATAAGCATAACTATATCAGAAGAAACAACCAACAAAATGAAAAGGTAACCTATAGAATGGGAGAAAAATATTTGCAAGTCGTATATCTGAAAAGGAGTTAATGGATGACTAACACATACAAAAACTCATACAGCTCAATGGCCAAAACCCAAATAATCTGATTTTAAAATGGGCAAAGAACCTGACAAGATTTTTGTTTTTTCATATAAGATACACAAATGGCCAACAGGTACATGAGAAAGTGCTCAACTAATCATCAAGGAAATGTAAATCAAAACCCTAGTGAGATGTCACATCACACCTGTTAGACGGCTGTCATCAGAAACCAATAGATAAGTGTTGGAGAGTCAGTTCAGTCGCTCAGTCGTGTCTGACTCTTAGCGACCCCGTGGACTGCAGCCTACCAGGCTCCGTCGTCCATGGGATTTTCCAGGCAAGAGTACTGGAGTGGGTCGCCAGTGCCTTCTCCAGTGTTGGAGAGGATATAGAGAAAAGGGGACCCTTGTGTACTGTTGATGGGAATGTAAACTGGTACAGCCACTATGGAGAATAGTATCTGTCTTGCTGATCCTGTTCCCGATGCCAAATGTGTTGCTGTTCACACTGTTCTCTGAACCCAGGATAGGCAAGACTCGAGTTAAGAGGTTGGAAGAAGACTCAAGGAGCCACAGGAAACGCAGACACGTTATTCTCTCCTGGCTGGCACAGCAGCCATAGCATAACCATCAGGCAGCCATGATGTGGCCATAACATCATCTCATATAATATAACCATGATGTTGCTCCAACGTAGCTCTGATGCAGCAGCAGCCAGGGCTTTCATGGTGAAGCTAATATAGGTGTCCCGCACAGAGTAACCCGTGAGCAAGCGAGTACCTCGTGACATGCATGTACTGTGCTATAAGTGATCTCATCTGTTACATAACCCCGAGGGCATGGCAACCTACTCCAGTATTCTTGCCTGGAGAATCCTAAGGACAGAGGAGTCTGGTGGGCTATGGAATATGGGGTAGCAAAGAGTCAAACATGAAGTGACTTAGTCTGTGTGCTGTCAATATTAATGGTGATGTTCACTATTTGCCAAGCTAGACACTGGGCAGGTTTGAAGTTCACTATTGCTTAAATGAGGACTGACAAACACAAATGACCATCTTTCCTGGTTCATTTTATCTGCTTTTGGAGACAGAAAGCCAACTAAGACATATTTTGTTTTGCACCTGGTTCTCTCCATTCTCTGCAAAAACTGGGATGTTCTTTTTCTTCATGTTTTCTTCTCTATTTAGATCTTGAACACAAGCGTTCCATGAAATTGAATAACACTGAACACAGTTCATTCACTAGAGAGGGAAGCAGACAGTAGCATGAGAGTTACTCATGCAGGCTTTTCCTGGAAGGAACAAGGGAAGACTTTCTCTAGATCACAGCACTAGTCCACCTTCCCCTGGTCAGCAACACAGTCATTCCTTCCATTCTTGGGCAGTACATTCTTGGGCTTGGTTCATGGCTGACTTGGGCTGCCCTGGAAGCTTTCATAAAAAGAGTTCTGTCCCTGCTCAGTCTTATTAAACATTTTCTTATGACTCAGTGAAGAATGACTCATGACTTTGTTTACCTTGAAGATGTAACAGTTGAATTGCTAAGAGATTCATTTGGTATTTTGTGCACTTTTTTTGTTTTCCTTTCCTTTTTTGGGTAGCTATGGACTCTTGTTGGAAAAAACAAATCAGAAAATATTTACTTTTCTCTGCATCCAGCCTCAGCCTCTCCCTTGAACTGCAGAATCCAAAATGTGTAAAGGTAGCTAATTTGAAGAGAAAGAAAGGCTCTGTGCTTTAGTGAAAGTGTTTGTCACTTGGTCTTGTCTGACTCTTTGCAACCCCATGGACTGCAGCCCACTAGGCTCCTCTGTCCTTGGGATTCTCCAAGCAAGAATACTGAAGAGGGTTGCCATTCCTTTCTTCAGGGCTGTGCTTTATAAGTAGGAGGAAAATATTCTGGTTCACTCTGATGAAGTTCACTACAGATGAAGGAATCCCTGGTAGAGATGGTTGCCTGGATACCCAAGGAAAGCACTAATCATCTCAGCCTTACAGTCTCCTGTGAGGGACCATGTCTCAGTTCAGCAATGGAGAGGGAACAACCAAGTCTCACCAAAGCTGGCAGCTTTCCATTGAGCCATGTAGACCTGGGCAAAGACCAATGGCAATGGCATCCAAAAGTACTAAGAACCAACAGTCTCCACCATTTTTCCTGACCACTAGGGCAGAAGGGTCATAAAAACAGAGAGTATTGGTACGCTTGATTAATCTTGATGAGAAAAGAAACTAACTTGCTATTACTTTTTGGAAAAGTAGGTACATATTTCTTGCATTCAGTGTTACAGAGAAATTGCTAGCTCCCTTAGCTTTGTGTCATTTATGTGGCCAATCCTAATGTAGCTATAAAACAAAATACAAAGCACTCAATAGAATGAATGAGAGTACAGCAAAATCCAACTATTTGCTGTTTACAAGAAACCTACCATAAATAATTTTGGCAATTTTGGTAAAAGGATTAAAAATGTATACCTGCCAAAGGTTTATTTTAAAACTAGAGTGATACTTCAGGACAAGAAATATTGTTAGAGATAAAAAGAAAAATCTCATAATGATAACTGAGTCATTTCACTATAAATGTGAAATAATAATCGTAAATGAGCATGTAAACAGTTACAGTTTCAAAAACACACAAAGCAAAAATTGACAGAATGGAAATGGAAATAGATAAACTTACAATAACACTTGGAAAATTTCAGCTCTCTTCTCCAATTGGTAGAATATAGAGAAAATTCCATAAGAATACAGAAGAATTAAGCAGTAATATCAACCAATTTGATCTATATATTTATAGAACATTGATAGAATACTCCACCCAAAACAACAGAGTACATATTATTTTCAGATGAACATGGATCAGTCACCAAAACAGACCACATACTGGACCATATAGAGTCTGAAGACATTGAAAGCACTGAAATCATATGGAATGTGTTCTCTGACCACAAGAGAAAAAATTAGAAGTCAATAACAGAAGGGTACTGAAAATGCACAAATATTTGTAAATCAAATAACACACTTCTAAATAACACATGTCTGATACAATATATCACAAGGAATATTTGGACATATTTTACCTGAATAATAATGAAAATGCAACACAACATAATTTGTAGGATATAGATAAAGCACTGATTAGAGGGAAATTCAGAGCTTTAAGGGCTTATATTAGAAAAAAAGTCTAAAATCAGCAACACAAGATTTCACATGAAGAAGCTAGGAAAAAAGATTGAATAAAAATTAAGTAGAATATAGGAAATAATAAGAATATGAGTGGAATCATGAAATAGAAAACAGACCGGGGGAAGAAATCAATGAAACCAAAATTCAGTTTTATGAAAAATTATTAAGCTTCTAATCAGACTAGCCAAGAAAAAATGAAGATACAAATGATCAAGATCAGGAATGAAAGAAGAAACTTCACTGTAAGACTTTAAAAGGATAAAAGGGAACTATTCTGAACAAATTTATACAATTGGACAACTTGAAATCAACAAATTCTCTGAAAGATACAGCCATAAAACATAAAAAGAAAGAAACATTTTTAATATTCCTATATTTATTAAAGAAATTTAATGTGTCAAAGTAATTCAATTACAAAAAGATTGTTTTTCAATAAGCAGTGCTTGAACAATTGGATTATCTTATGAAAAACATGAACTTAACTCTTAGTTCATGCCAAGTATAAAAGGTAATTGAATTGAATGTAAATTGAAATGTAAAAGCAAAAATTAAAATAATCTTACAGCAAAACACAGAAAAACATCTTCAAACTGGGTAGACAAATATTTCTTAGATACAGCAAAATATGGAAGATTAGTGGACTCCATAAATATTAAACACTTCCGTAAGTCAAATATCACCGCTAAGAAAATGAAGAAAGAAGTAAATGGACTAGTAGAAAATATATTCTTTACATATATCTGATGAAGGACTTGTGTCAGAATATATAAAGAATATTTACAGCTGGATAATCAGAAGACAATGAACCAATTTTTAAATCAAACTAATAATTTGATCCTTAAAATAAAAAAGACATAAGAATGGCCAATATATACATGAAAAGGTGCACAACAGTTCCAGTCATCAGGGAAAGACATGTTTACCCATGACATATTATGATAAATCCATAGGATGGCTAAAAACAGAAACGAAAACTGAAAATGTCCAAAGATGAGAATTTAGAGCAACTGAAACTCTTACATATTTCTGATTCAAATATAAAGTGGTGCAACCACTTTGGAAAACCATTTGGCAGTTCCTTATAAAGTTGAACTCAAATTTCCCATGTGAACCATCATTCTACTTCTACATAAATACCAACAAGAAATGAAAACACTTGTCCACACAAAGACAACTGTACATAAATATTCATAGCAGCTTTGTTCACAGTAGCCTAAAACTAGGGGCAACCCAAATGTCAATTAACAAATGGAGGGTTGAACAAATGGTACATCCACACAATAAAGCTTGCTTGATAATAAAAATCAATGTGTATGTTGACACACACTCTGTGGGTTTAAAAAACAAGCTGAATGAAAGAAACCAGACACCAAAGAATATGTACTTTATGATTCATTTAATGTGACCTTTTAGAAGAAAACTATAGTGACAGAAAAGAGAGCAACAATTACTTGTGTCTGGGTGGATGTGGATAATAAACAGGCATGGGCGAACTTTTGGGAGTGATAGAAATACACCATACCTTGATTGGAATAGCTTAATTGGGTGGTAGATAAACAGATGAATACATATCATACTGTACACTTAAAACAGATAATAAAGCTGATGGTGAAAAACTGAAAGCATTTCCCCTGAAGTCAGGAACAAGACAAGGGTACCCACTCTCACCACTACTATTCAACATAGTTTTGGAAGTCTTGGCCACAGCAATCAGAGCAGATAAAGAAATAAAAGGGATCCAGATTGGAAAAGAAGAAGTAAAACTCTCTCTGTTTGCAGATGACATAATCCTCTACATAGAAAACCCTAAAGACTCTACCAGAAAATTACTAGAACTAATCAGTGAATATAGCAAAGTTTCAGGATAAAAATCAACACACAGAAATCCCTGGCATTCCTATACACTAACAATGACAAAACAGAAAGAGAAATTAAGGAAACAATTCCATTCACCATCAAAACAAAAAGAATAAAATACTTAGGACTATTTCTACCTAAAGAAACAAAAGACATATATAGAAAACTAAAAAATACTGATGAAAGAAATCAAAGAGGACACAAACAGATGGAGAAATATACCGTGTTCATGGATTGGAAGAATCAATTTAGTGAAAATGAGTATACTACCCAAAGCAATCTATAGATTCAATGCAATTCCTATCAAGCTACCAGAGGTCTTTTTCAGAGAATTAGAACAAATAATTTCACAATTTGTATGGAAATACAAAAAACCTCATATAGCCAAAGCAATCTTGAGAAAGAAGAATGGAACTGGAGGAATCAACCTACCTGACTTTAGGCTATATTACAAATCCACAGTCATTAAGACAGTATGGTACTGGCACAAAGACCATATAGATCAATGGAACAAAATAGAAAGCCCAGAGATAAATCCACGCATCTATGGACACCTTATCTTTGACAAAGGAGGCAAAAATATACAATGGAGAAAAGACACTCTCTTTAACAAGTGGTGCTGGGAAAACTGGACAGCCACTTGTAAAAGAATGAAACTAGAACACTTTCTGACACCATACACAAAAATAAACTCTAAATGGATAAAAGATCTAATCATAAGACCAGAAACTATAAAACTCCTAGAGGATAACATAGGCAAAACACTCTCCAACATAAACCAAAGCAGGATCCTCTATGACCCACCTCCCAGAATATTGGAAATAAAAGCACGAATAAACAAATGGGACCTAATTAAAATTAAAAGCTTTTGCACAACAAAGGAAACTATAAGCAAGGTGAAAAGACAGCCTTCAGAATGGGAGAAAATAATAGCCAATGAAGCAATGGATAAACAATTAATCTCAAAAATATACAAGCAACTCCTGCAGCTCCATGCTAGAAAAATAAACGACCCAATCAAAAAGTAGGCCAAAGAACTAAACAGACATTTCTCCAAAGAAGACATAAAAATGGCTAACAAACACATGAAAAGATGCTCAACATCACTCATTATCAGAGAAATGCAAATCAAAACCACAATGAGGTACCACTTTACACCAGTCAGAATGGCTGCCATCCAAAAGTCTACAAGCAATAAATGCTGGAGAGGATGTGGAGAAAAGGGAACCCTCTTACACTGTTGGTGGGAATACAAACTAGTACAGCCACTATGGAAAACAGTATGGAGATTCCTTAAAAAACTGCAAATAGTCCTGCCATATGACCCAGCAATCCCACTGCTGGGCATACACACCCAGGAAACCAGAAGTGAAAGAGACACATGTACCCCAGTGTTCATCGCTGCATTGTTTACAATAGCCAGGACATGGAAGCAACCTAGACGCCCATCAACTGATGAATGGATAAGAAAGCTGTGGTACATATACACAATGGAATATTACTCAGCATTAAAAAAAAATTCATTTGAATCAGTTCTACTCAGGTGAACGGAACTGGAGCCTATTATCCAGAGTGAAGTAAGCCAGAAGGAAAAACAACAATACAGTATACTAATGCATATATATGGAATTTAGAAAGACGGTAACGAGAACCCAGCATGCGAGACAGCAAAAGGAACGCAGATGTATAGAACAGACTCATGGACTCTGTGGAAGAGGGCAAGGGTGGGATGATATGGGAGAATGGCATTGAAACATGTTAATTATCATATGTGAAATCAATCGCCAGCCCAGGGTTGATGCTCGGCTGGTGCACCGAGATGACCCCGGGGGAGGGAGTCGGGAGGGAGGAGGGAGGGGGGTTCTGGAGGGGGAGCACATGTAAACCCATGGCGGTTTCATGTCAATGTATGGCAAAACCAACACAATAAAGTAAAGAAAATTTTAAAAAATAATAATAATAATAAAAAATAATAAAATCACTGCAAAAGTAGCTTACAAAGTACTAAAATATAAAGTTGAAGGAATATTCCATATTGTAAAGACATAAAATATAGGAAAATTTAAAGATGAATCTAAAAGATTCTTACTATCCTAGTAAATGGGAAATGGAGGTTCCCCAGAATGCAAAGCAGGGAGACCTGAACCCACCTCCTTCTGCTGGCACACCAAAACTACAACTACTTACACAACAGCTATCTATGAGAATGATCTGAAGACTAGCAGATAAGATTTTCCATAACTAATGACATAAAGAAGGATATACAACAAAATGGGTAGGAGAGGCACCCCAGGGTTGGTGTCCCAGAAAGAGGAGGAATATTACAACTCCAACACAACAAATGTTGACAAGGGTATGGAGAAAAGGGAACCTTAGTGCAAGTTGGTGCAGGCACTATGGAAAACAATATGGAGGCTTCTCAGAAAATTAAAAATAGAACTACCATATGATCCAGCAATTTCACTTTCAGCTACCATTATGAAATAAGTCAGAGAGAGAGAGAAATACCATTCAATCTCACTTATATATGGAATCTAAAAACAAAAACAGACTCATAGATACAGAGAATAAATGGATGTTTGCCAGACAGAAGGTGTGTCCAGGGTTGGGAAAAATAGGTGAAGGGGATTAAGACATATAAGCTTCTGGTTATAAAATAAATAAGCCACAAGGATGTAATACACAGTATAAGGAATATGGTCAATAATATTATAATACCTTTGTATGGGCAAAGAGCCTTATTAGATTGATTGTTGCGATTTTCTTAATGAAAGTAAAGGTCAAATCACTATGTAGTATGCCTGAAACTAAGATAATATTGTATATCAACTACATTTCAAATTTTTAAGAGAAGGGAAATGGAAGAAAGAAATTTAAAATTTTCCTGCATATTAGGAAGACACAAATCTTTAGTCTGAAATGTTGATTTATCCATTGAATCCATTTATTGCTCGGCTCCCATATAGCTCCATTTTTTTTTATTAGTTTTGTCTTACAATGACATGATATCACCATGGGTTTACATATGCTCCCCCTCCAGAACCCCCCTCCCTCCTCCCTCCCCCCGGGAAATCTCGTTGCACCAGCCCCGAGCATCAATCCTGGGCTGGCGATTGATTAGCCATATGATAATTAACATGTTTCAATGATGCTTCAGATTTCTGGGCATCATATTAACTCAGACCCCGTCCAATGATCCTCTTTCATAAGATACATTTGTTTATGTAATGACCTGGAAAAACTAGGGGAATCATCACTGTGTGCACTTGTCATGGTGTTGCAAAATCGTTGATATCTGACCTCTTTAGCATTTGGGTTCCAGCCCTAAAAAATGGTTCGGACCTGGAAACTGGGCAATGAATCATGACTACACTGGAGAAACTGCTGTCAACCTCACAAGAAGTCAGCCTCGACTTCTTCTGATTACACAGTTTGAGTACTTGTAGGACTGTGTTAGTTGCCCCCTTTTCCCCACTAGGGATACATTTTTCCTTTTTGGCCATGCTCCATGGCTTGTGGGATCTTAGTTCCCTGATTAGGGATAGAACCACACCCCCTGCAGTTGGAGGGCGGAGAAGGCTTTTGATGGTTAAGTACCACCACTGGTCCTCTCTAGTGAGCACATGGGAGTTGGAGATGTCCTGTTATCAGTGAGCATGAGAAGTCTGTAATGGCATTCCCAGCATTACATACTGTACTCACTCTGGCATATGTAATTCTCTCAACCTTTTATTTTCTTTGTCTACCAGCTGCCATGACAACTCTGGTATTTCTTTTCCCACTGAGTGTGAACTATTATTTTTTTCATGCTTTTCAGAGCCACCCTAGGATTGCGTTTGCACCATCTTACGCTGTTTCTTGCCAGAATTTTAAATCACATATCCTAGAAGAGTCTCTCCAATTGATAAACTCTGGGTTCAAGCAATATTCCAGCATCCACTGAAACCAATCTCATCTATAATCTTCCAGTTTCAGGTTTATAGGACTTCCTTGGTGGCTCAGATGGTAAAGCATCTACCTACAATGCAGAGACCTGGGTTCAATCCCTGGGTCAGGAAGATCTCTTGGAGAAGGGAATGGCAACCCACTCCAGTATTCTTGACTGGAAAACCCATGGATGGAGGAATCTGGTAGGCTACAGGCCATGGGGTGGCAAAGAGCCGAACACGACTGAGCAACTTCACTTTCTTTCATCTTTCATGTTTACAAAAGATGACTACATCCTGCAGATCCTTTGAGATATAGTCCCTTTCCTCCCTTCTTGTGCCCAGCATGCCTCTGGCTGTGTTGGCTGCAGCCTATAGTTGTAGACCTAGTGGCCAAGTGGATCAGCAGGGCCAGATCCTGAGGGACTGTCTTGTAAGGAAAAAACTTCTGCATTATTTTTGAACAAGAGAAGGTGCTAACCCTGACTAGGGATGAGCATACTACTTCTGTAGGGCTCCTGGGAATCTGGAATTGAGATTGGAGGGTGTGGGGATGAATCAGCCCAATGTATTTGCCCATCCCACACATCAAGGTCTTGTTTTCACTCAATCAGGGCCCTGACCATGGCATAGCAGATCTGCCTTGGTTGAGAGTTTAACCTCTATTGAAATTTGGCTACTCTGATGAACTAACCAGTTCCAGGGTCTTGTCCTCAACTTTCTCAGCTCTTCTGTTGAAGGACATTAGAGCTTCTCTATATGAGAAACTCTGCCTTTCACCCCTAGTTTATCTTTTTTCCAAAGCCTCAACAGAGTTAGAAAAGTCACCCAATTCTATTGTCTTTAAAGTCAGTATTTCCCTCATATTTCTCCAATGGTGGAAACTAGTACCAGCTAATGTATTTTCTCCTGTCAGTATATCAACCAAATTCATTAGCTGTGATCATCTCAATACCTACACTCCCACCTTGTGCCAAGAGCTACGTACCCTCCAGCTATCACCAGCAGTGCCACCTGTCATAGGTTGATTTTCCAGCAAGCAGACTATAAGACGGAGATGACTATGCAAGAGGTTTATTAGGGAGAGCCCTTTGGTACATCACTTGTGGGAAACAGAACTGAGAAGAAGGGGAAACTGAGATGTGATGCCATCTAAATGAAGCTTCAGTCAACCCTGTGGCAATTTCTGAAGATAGACTCATGCTTCAGGGTTCTTCACAGTTGCTCAGCTTACTTCCCTGCACCAATAGTCACTGGATATGGACCACCCAAGAAAGGGGTGTGACTGTGAGCAAGGTGGCCTTCTTTGGCCAGAAGGAACCCCTAATGTGATGAGGCAGTAACATCATTCCTGAGGATTCGGGCAGCACATCTAGCAGCCATTCACCCACCCTTTTCTTCTGCGGAAGGGTTAAAATGTGTGTGGGCAGGGAGGGGGTGTGTGCACGCACGTGATTGATGCATAAACTGAAGCCATGTGCTTCTAGGTATCTTGGTACTCCAAATCTTTGTGACACCCTTCACCTCCTAGAACTTCCTGGTCATAAGCACTGCTGTGACCACAATGGACATGACTGAAGTGACTTATGCACAACACACAGCTGTGGCCACAATGAGGTTTCTTCCTTCTTTTTAAAAATCTTTTGCTGGCCTCTTTCCTCTCTGCTTTGACTATGTTACATACTATTAAAAATACTATTTTTTATATACTGAATAGGAACCGGGCCCTGTGCTCAGCAATACACATGTACTACCTTTCACAAATTATCTCATTTAATGATCACTACAATCCTATTTAGAAGCATGAAATCATCATTTTATGGATAAGAAAGAAGATGCAGAGTCCACAGTGTTTCCAAGCCACACAGCTAGTTCTTGTTGAAATCAGGGTGTGAACCAAGATCTGACTCCAATGTTCACATTCTTAGTGTGACACACCTATTGGCCACTGTTTCTTGACCTCTGCCTGCCTCAGCTGAAGGTCAGTAAGTGCATCGTGGACTGCAGTTCAAAAGTAAGCCCTGTTACTGACATCATCGATTCCTAAACAATGCCTTTTTTGAGGCACATTTTCTAAACCCATTTTGTTGGAGTTATGACCATCTCCTTATACACTCCCACTTTGATCCCAAGACTCACCTGTCCTCTGCAGCCTCAGTTGAAATCCCCCTTCCAAATGTCCTTTTCCTAGGTATTCCAGACCAAAATACCCTCCCCTGTGCCTAACAAAACTCTATGTAGGAGAACTATTTATTTTCATTTTTACTGCTTAGTCTCTGCATGGGTATGTCTGTTCCCTTCAACAGATTATAAACATCACATACATTCTTGTACATAACTACCCCACATAATGTATGGTACATAGGAGACATCTCAAAGCACACTGCATTAATTTTGGATTAGTGTCATGGATTGCTTAGAAATAGGCCTTTGGGCTTTCTTCCTTTTCCTCATTCTTTAATAATGATGCAATTTTTTTTCCCTTAAGTTTCCCATAACACTGAAATCCTTATCTATCCTATACATTTTTCATTCTGCACTTCCTCTCTTGTGTAACACTACCCTGGGAACCCCAACCAGTTAAGTTTATTAATGGTGATTAACCCAGCTGGTTAGGTTTCCCATAAGGCTAACAGCTGTCACAAATACAATCAAACTTTTTTTTGGGGGGGGCGGCTATGATGAAACTCAAAGGTCCAGAGAAAATATTTTACAATTTACTACATATAGCAATTAAAAAGAACTTTTAGAATGGCTTAAAATCTTACTGCATAAGCTATGGTCCATGGACCAGCAGCATCCGTGTCACCTGGGAGCTTGCTAGAAACACAGAACCCCATGCCCTACCCAAGTATGCTAGATCAAACTCTCCAGCTTAACAAGATTTTCAGGTAAATGCTATGAATATATTAGTTTGTAAAACACTGGTTTAAAAACAATTTAATGACAGCTCTCGATAGGAATGGTTATGTCTGATGCTTCATGCAGTCCTAATCACCCAGATAACCCTAAAGGTAGGTAAGTGGTGATATTTCTATTTTATAGATGAAAAACAGGCTTGCGTGCTAACTTACCCCATGTCATTCTGTATCTAATTAGTAGTGCTGATCTTGGCACCCAAAGCTGTCTGCTTTCCAATTTTCTCTTGCAGTGTAGACTCTCCTTCCAACTTAATATTGAGGATGTAGCAGATGCTGCCAGCATTTGCCTGTTCCCGAGACCTTTCCCATCCCAGAGTGCACTGGCTGCATCTAGCCCAGCCCCCCTCAGCAGTTCTCAATCAGTGACTAATGGGCATTGAGTTTAAAGGCCCTCAGGTGAGATAATTTGGTGGTCTATTGTATCTCATTGGCTATCTCATCAGTAAATCACTGGGCGTGATTCATTTCTAATCAATCGTTGGGATAGCTGGCTTAATAATTTAACCTTTTGGGGGCTGCCTTCTCTTCTTTCCTTTGCTGCATCTCCCAATAAACTGTTGATAATTAAATCCTTATCTCAGGAGAGAGAGATAAGGATTTAATCTGCCTTTGGGGGGAGTCACCATGAAGAGCCGTAGTGTCAGCTCGGTTCCTGTGAGGCTGTCTCTCAGCACAGTGAAAGAAGTACTGACAAGTGAACAGCCAACCTCCTACGTAAGTCATGAGTAAATAACACCTTTAAGAATAGTGAGATCATGTTCTGACACTGGGGCCAGCTGAAGATGAGATTCTGAGGTGTTTATAGAAATGAAATATCACAAGACAATCCAAGAAAAAGAGCTGAGCTCTTACCCCAGCAGAGAGAAAACATCATTTTCTTACTTCTCTAAGAATCTGTCACCTAGATCTTTAGATAAACTCTCTTACCTCTTGTTTACAAATATTTTCTGCAGAAGGAATAAACAAGTGTTTTGTATACACACACACACATATATATATAATATAATATATGCTTTCTGTCATTCAAGCCTTCATGCATAAAAATCAGGGAAGTCTCATTGTGTAAACTGAATATCCCATCCGGACTGTGGCATAAACAAAATAAAGGCTTTCAAGATGGTGGTGTTTGTACTCAGGGTCAGCTTCATGGACACGCAACAGAGGGCCCTGCACTTGATTTAATGCTCTGCGGTCATTGCCTTCAAATTCTTAATTATCGTGAACCAGCCACCCCAGGCTCCCACTTGGCACTGGGGCCTGAAAATTGTTTAGCATACAGGTTGAATGATGAAAGAAAAGTCCAGCTCTAAGAGCTATTGTTCCCAGTGAATTTAAGGTTCTTGTCTCTATGTAAAAGAATTCAGAGACAAGCAAGGAGGTTAAGAAAGTAAGGTGAGAATTGATTTAAGCAAGGATGTGCTGTCAGAGGGCGAGCAGACAGAAGAGGTGAGGAACAGCTGCTCCAGGCTTCTTTGGCAAGCCAGTTTTTTTTTTCTTTTTTTTCTTTTATTGTTTTTGCCATACAATGTCATGATATCACCATGGGTTTACATATGCTTCCCCTCCAGAACCCCCCTCCCTCTTCCCTCCCCCCCGGGAAATCTCGCTGCACCAGCCCCCTCTGCCATAACCCAAGGCGGGATACTCCATGACCCACCTCCCAGAATATTGGAAATAAAAACACAAATAAACAAATGGGACCTAATTAAAATTAAAAGCTTTTGCACAACAAAGGAAACTATAAGCAAGGTGAAAAGACAGACTTCAGAATGGGAGAAAATAATAGCCGATGAAGCAACGGACAAACAATTAATCTCAAAAATATACAAGCAACTCCTGCAGCTCCATTCTAGAAAAATAAACAACCCAATCAAAAAGTGGGCCAAAGAACTTAACAGACATTTCTCCAAAGAAGACATAAAAATGGCTAACAAACACATGAAAAGATGCTCAACATCACTCATTATCAGAGAAATGCAAATCAAAACCACAATGAGGTACCACTTTACACCAGTCAGAATGGCTGCAATCCAAAAATCTACAAGCAATAAATGCTGGAGAGGATGTGGAGAAAAGGGAACTCTCTTACACTGTTGATGGGATTGCAAACTAGTACAACCACTATGGAGAACAGTGTGGAGGTTCCTTAAAAAACTGCAAATAGACCTGCCATATGACCCAGCAATCCCACTGCTGGGCATATACACCGAGGAAACCAGAATTGAAAGAGCCACATGTACCCCAATGTTCATCGCTGCTTTATTTACAATAGCCAGGACATGGAGGCAAGCCAGTTTTGAAAAGTGTACAAATGAAGGGGTGGAATATTCCCTGGGGAAGGAGGAGACAGGAGTTTGTGTTTCCTGATTTCATCCCAGCTCCATCATCCCGAGGGGACGGGAGATTTTCATCCTCATTTAATTTAGATCAGAAGCATCATGGCATCAGTACCTGATGGGTACTTCTTAGCTGCAAGGCTAAATTTACTGTAATGAGAGCATAATGAGCAACGGGATACACTCATGACTCAAGAGGATCCCACCTTTTCTCACCTTTCTTTTCTGCTTCCAGGAAAATTATCACCCAAAATGTGTGGTTTCCTGTCAGTCTGGAGGTTCCCACTTTTCCTTGTCTGCCCATGGACCCTGGCTGTAACACTAAAATGGTTGAATAACAAAGTATCTTTGGAGAAATCTAGAACCGATAAGGGCTTCACCAATGGCTCAGTGGGTAAAGAATCTGCCGGCAGTGCAGGAGATATAGGAGATGCAGGTTTGATCCCTGTGTTGGGAAGATCCCCTGAAGGAGGAAATGGCAACCCACTCTGGTATTCTTGCCTGGAAAACCCCATGGACAGAGTCCAAAGGGTCGCAAAGAGTCAGACACGACTAAGCACACAGGCGCTATAGAACCAGCAAAAGCTGGGGTTGCTCGACGTTTCTGGGAGTTGTCATTAACAATTTGCTGCACAGAGAGCAGGAAGAAAGCAGTGGCACTTGCTGAGCTCCGATGCTTCTCAAACTGACGTATACACCGGAATACACACAGCTGCGACTGCTACAACCGCACGTCTGGGTTGAAGCCAGCAAGGAAGGTCAGGTGACCCAGAAAATTAGGAGCAGAAGGAGCGAGCCACGTGAGCTACTTTTTCTGCATCATGCAGGCAAATGAACTGTGCTCCTAAAGGTATTGAGACAGGAGGTAGATGGGGCCCCCAGGGCTAATTTCCTGTGAACTGAAACTCCTGCCCAGACCACATATTTCTCCTTCAGGAAGTCAAGAGACCTCTGACCACACATGCACAGAGAGGCTCCTTGGAGGCCAAAGAGGAGTTCTGTCAAGGGATGTTCTACCCAGATGCCTCTTCTGTAAAATCCATCTTGGCTAAGAGATGCGTGTGCACACATGGGAGGATCCTGAGATATACCAAACGTGGACTGTGAACCAGGAAAATCATAATGATTGGCCAAAGGAATCCTAGAAGGACTACTCCTTAAAAGTGATCAAACTACCACGAGGGTGCGACTCAGGGACTGTTCCTCTGAGCCTGCCCGTGTGTCTATCCACAAGTACTGTACTCCTTTGCCTCCTAATAAATATTTTACTTGCCTCACTACTTTCCATCTTTGTGGAAATTCTTTTCTGCAAAGCCAAAGGATCAGGCCTTTGTCACTGACCACTGGTCAAGTGGCTATAATTTGGTGCTTTCACTCCTGTGACCCAGCCTCAACCTCGGGCTGGGAACCCAAGCCCCACTCCAAGCCATTGCAGGCTGAAGCCACCTAAGATCAATATCTAACATTTACCAAACATTTACTCTGTGCCTGGCCCTGTTCCAAGGTTCTTACAGTCCTTGTCTTCTTTAATCCTTACAACAACCCTACAGACCAGGTGCTATTACTGTCCCTATAGTGGACCGTATTCTTTCCTAGGAAGAAATCCCATGGACAGAGGAGTCTGGTGGCCTACAATCCATTGGGTCAAAAAGAGTCAGACATGATGGACTCAGCAATAGCAAAGTGGCAAATTTAGTGAATGCAATGCCTACGCTCCTGTACCCAGCAAGTCCTGGAGCCCAGAGTCCAACTCAGAGCCTAAATTCCTAATTACAACATACAGCTCTCCTCCCCAGAGAAATAACTTTGACTCCAAGACCGGTGATAAGCAGAGCCTGTGCTGAAAGGCCCCCGATGGAGGAGGGGCAGGGGAAAGGCTGTGTGGCCGTGATGCAATCCAGCACCCACAGTTCCCCATTCCCCAATGGGTGGGGGAGGGAGGCAGCAGAAACTCAACAGCTTTAGACCTTGTGGAGCCTGTGTGGGGTTTTCCTGGGTCCATTCTGCTTCGTAAGCAAATTTTCCCTGGATTTTTACCAGCTTGCGTCAGGTTGTCCGTGGGCTTCAAACTGTTCCACGGAGTCTGTGTTTCAGCTGATGTGATTCAGATGTCTTGGGGGCAGGGAGGGGGAGGGGGGCTACTGCTGCTTTTCCACCTGTGCAGGGGCACTTCCACCTGGTTTAAGCTTCCCTGGTGGCTCAGACAGTAAAGAATCAGCCTGCCATTCAGGAGCCTCGGATGCAATCCTTGGGTCAGGAAGATCTCCTGGCAAAGGGAATGGCAACCCACTCCAGTATTCTTGCCTGGAATATTCCATGGACAGAGAAGCCTGGAGGGCTACAGTCCCTGGGGTCACAAAGAGTCAAACATGACTGAGCAACTAACATTATCACTGTCAATCTAAATACAGGGATTATGGGTGAAAATTTGTTTGCAAAAGATGAAGTTCTGCAGCAAAAGATCAAAGTTTAAAAACCACTGCTGTGGCTGGACTGTCACTTCAAACACAACTTATGTTCAACCTGGGTCATTAGAATGTAATAGTGATGTTTGATGATTCTGGAGCCCTGGGCAGAACATATTTGAATCTTCCCTATGTCAAATGCTTGCTCACTAGCTGAGTTTGTTCCCAGCACAGTGGGAGAAGATGACAGTGACATGATACGAGAGAATAGCATTGAAGCATATATATTACCATATACAAAACAGATAGCCAGTGGGAGTTCCATTGCATGACACAGGGAACCCAAGGTCAGTGCTCTGTGGCAACCTAGAGGGGTGGGATGGGGAGGGAGGTGGGAGGGGGATTCATGAGAGAGGGGACACATGTATACCTAATGCCAATTGATGCTGATGTGTGGCAAAAACAATCATAATATTGCAAAGTGATTATCCTCTAATTAAAAATAAATATATAAAAAAGAACAATGTAGATCAAGAAAAATTTCCATGGTTTTGAAACTGAATAGAAAATAGCAGTCTGAACAGGTGATGTATTTTATCTTAAAAACAAAATAAAATTCATATTCTCACCCTGCCTACTGAAAAAAAAGAAAAGAAAAGAAAAGAAAAATTTCTCTTAATTGTTTGCACCAGGTCCTTCCAGAAAAAAAAGAAAATCCTTACAGGGCCAACTCAGAAGGCTTTTCAGGAAAAAGTGGCTCTGACCTCCCCTTCATGCAGGAGCTGAAATGAACTGTCCCTTGCTCTGCTTTCTTACAGCACCAACAGTTATTTGACCATCTCTTCTGTGTAAAACACAGTGGAGTCTGTCTTCAAAGGACTCAAGTCTAGTGTATAAGGGGAACTAAGTAATTCTCTGTACCTGGCCTGGCAGTGGTCACTTTCCAACTCTTGTTGGGAGGTAGGAGAGAGTGCTGATGGTCATAAGATATGGGGAAATTGATGAAACAAGAGTACCCAGGTGTGGCCTTAGGTAAATTACAGTCCACTAGGTGTTATGTATGTTTCTGAAGAGAAGATGAATCTCAGTGGTAAAAAAAAAATTCTGCCTACCATTGCAGGACACTTGGGTTCCATCTCTTAGTCGGGAAGATCGGTTGGAGTAGGGAATGGCAACCCACTCCAGTATTCTTGCCTGGGAAATTCCATGGACAGAAGAGCCTGGCGGGCTACATTCCATGGGGCTGCAAAGAGTCAAACACAACTGAACATGCGTGTGCACACACACACACACACACACACACACACACACACACACACACACAGCTTCCAGTAAAATAAAACAAAACCCACCAACCTTGAAAAGCCTTCTGTGAGCATGCGAACTTGGTTTTTCAATATCTTCCTGGAAATCCTTCTTATCCCAAATACTCTTCAACATCTGGGCCTATATGTCAAATTCATAGACCTTTGTTTATGATTCAGATGGACTTCTGCACAGTTCAGCTCAAGTCTGATGAAAGCCCACCTTTCTTATTGATATAATTCTATTAAAATATGTGTCAGCAATGTTTATGGAGAGCCAAACGTGTGTGGCCATCTGGGTCAATCTAATTATTTACTAGAAAATGTACATTTAAAATTTCCTAGAACAGGAAATTTTATAGTCCAGGACTATAAATGTGTCTCCCTATCACTTGTTTACCAGTCCATTCAGGGGATTAAAAAGCACATCTGTTATAACGACGAACCACTGCACAAAAGTGACTCACTAATTGGCAATGTTCCTTCAGATAATATAGATTGGAGAAGAGACCAAGTATAATTTAAGGCATTGCTGTTTCTTTTTCCAATACCATACCTTCCCCCCACTTTAAAAACTTATTGTGAGAAAATAAAAATAACATAAAATTTACCATCATAACCTTTTTAAAAAATTATAAAAATCAGTCCCTAGAATGTGAAATTTGAAAATCAAAGCCCTTGAAAGATCTTCAATTTGTAACTTTTGTTTTCCCCACTAGCACATAAAATACCCAAAACTACATCAGAGCCTCCTATTCCTCCATCTCCCAATCTTAGTGCATGTTTCCTCATCCCCCTTTATCCTAAATAAATCTCTTAAATGGCAGTGAGCAAAATGTATCAACCAACCACCTGTGAACTCACAAACACAATGGCTAGAGTGGTTGTAGACATTCTTGAGTTAGGCTACAAATTATGGTTTTAAAGGAAACTTGGGAACTCCAGCAAGGGCTTGTCCCAAATTTTGATATTCAGAATAGTAACCAGAATAGTACTTTTTTACACAAGTACTTTTTAGCATGGTTTTTAATCCATTCAGGGAAGTCTGGTGGGCTACAGTCCAGGGAGTTGCAAAGAGTTGGACTTGACCACACACACGCATGAATACCTCCTATTGAATCTGCCACCTAAGATGTGAACAATCACTTAGGTACAGAACAGAGTGATCTTCCTCAGCTGCAGGGCCCTGGGTATCCATGTGTCATGAGAGGTAGCCAGTCCTGGGCTGTTGTCACTGGAAGGCTACCTGACCTTTGACAAGTCACTTACGCCTCTGTATCCTCAAGTATAAACCCAGCAGACAAGGCTAGACTCCTCCTATGTTATGAGATTGTTCCTTGCCATCTTCCCTTTCTTGCTGGGCAACAAAACTTGTTTAACATTCCGTTTCATCCAGATTCTGGTCAAAGTGCCCTCATTTCACTAGCAAGGTAATACTCAAAATCCTTCAAGCTAGGCTTCAGCTGTACATGAACCAAGAACTTCCAGATGTACACTTGGTTTATAAAAGGCAGGGGAATCAGAGATCAAATTGCCAACATCCGTTGGATCATAGAAAAAACAAAGGAATTCCAGAAAAACATCTACTTCTGCTTCATTGATTACACTAAAATTTTACTGTGTGGATCACAACAAACTGTGGAGAATTCTTCAAGAGATGGGAATACCAGACCACCCAACCTACCTCCTGCAAAGCCTGTATGCAGGTCAAGAAGCAATAGTTGGAATCGGATATGGAACAATGGACTGGTTCAAAATTGGGAAAGGAGTATCTCAAGGCTATATATTGTCACCCTGTTTATTTAATTTGTATGCAGAGTACATCATGCAAAATGCCAGGCTAGATAAGCCACAAGCTGGAGTCGAGACTGCCTGGAGAAATATAGCAACCTCAGATATGCAGATGACACCACCCTTATGGCAGAAAGTGAAGAGAAACTAAAGAGCCTCTTGATGAAGGTGAAAGAGGAGAGTGAAAAGGCTGGCTTCAAAACTCAACATTCAGAAAACTAAGATCATGGCATCTGGTCCCATCACTTCATGGCAAATAGATGGGGAAACAATGACAGACTTTATTTTCTTAGGCTCCAAAATCACTGCAGATGGTGACTGCAGCCATGAAATGAAAAGATGCTTGTTCTGTCTTTTAATTTAATTTAATTGTCATAAATAGCTATGGCAAACCTAGAAAGTATATTAAAAAGCAGAGACATCACTTTGCTAACAAAGGTCTGTATAGTCAAAGCTATGGTTTTTTCAATAGCCATGTACAGATGTGAGAGTTGGACCATAAAGAAGGCTGAGTGCTGAAGAATTGATGCTTTTGAATTGTGATGCTGGAGAAAATTCTTGAGAGTCCCTTGGACTGCAAGGAGATCAAACCAGTTAATCCTAAAGGAAATCAACCCTGAATATTTACTGGAAGGTCTGATGCTGAAGCTCTAATCCTTTGCCCATCTGATGTGAAAAGCTGACTCATTGAAAAGCCCCTGATGCTGGGAAAGACTGAAGGCAAAAGAAGATGGCAGAGGATGAGATGGTTAGATAGTATCACCAACTCAATGGAAATGAATCTAAGCAAACCTCCAGAGATAGTGAAGGACAGGCAAGCCTGGCGTGCTGCAATATATGTGATTGTAGAGTCAAACATGACTTAGCAATTAAACAACAACCTCTTAGGTGTCGTGTACCTTCCTCTTATTTCAGGACAAAAACTTTATAAACCCGCACAGTTTCTTTCCACTGCTTCTTCCCCTTCAGTCTATAGGTTTTCTGTCTCTATCATCATAAAAAAATTTCATCCAACTGAACAATTTTCTGTTGATTCCAATACTTTCTCAAGTTGGCGGCTTTGTCTTTCTTTTTTACCCACAAACTTGTCAAGTACCATCTATTTTTACTTCCTACTCCTTAAACTGCTTGCTGTTTTGGCTTTTATTATTTTACTGAAACTCACCTATTAAAGGTCACTAGGAAAGAGAAGCAAGTCATCAAATCTAATGCCCTTTTCTCAATTCTCACTTTTCTCAATGCTTTGCCATTTTTTTCTGCCTGGAAAATATAGAAAAATAGAAAAGAAAAAAAAAAGTTACCATCTACTCCCTTAACATAGTAGTTTTAAAACTCTGTGGAATGTGGGTTTTCTTATGTTTTTGATGCTTCTGATGTTTCGAAGATCTCCTTCAAGAACTACCCCTCTCCCTGCATATATTGAGGCTGACCCACTCATTCATCAAATAATTAACCAAGCTAAGCCCTGTGGCGAAGAGGGCAACAGAGAATGAGATGGTTGGATGGCATCACCAATTTCAGTGGACATGACCTTGGGCAAACTCCAGGAGATGGTGAGGGACAGAGAAGCCTGGCATGCTGCAGTACATGGGGTCACAAAGAGTTGGACACGACTTGGTGACTGAACAACAATAACAAGCCCTGTTTTCATGGAGCTTGTAGTTTGGTGAGTTATTGGATGAATGGATAATGTCCAACTGCTGGGAATTCCAAAAGAAAGAGCATGGTTCTTAGACACTGCACAACAATAAAGAAAGTGACCTAAAATGAAGTGCATGGCAGGATCAGAAAGAATGTTCATGGGGAAGCTGTGTTTGTTTGGTTTACTTCTTCTCATCCTTCACTTACCCTCTCGTAGAAAGTGAAGGGAGAAGAGAGAGGGAGAGAGCATTCCAGGCTGAAAAAACCCCAGCATGTGGGAAGCATGACAAAGGGACAAAGAGAATACAAAAGGATGCTAGATAGATTAGACAGGGTCTTCCAGGTCATGGTAGGAGTTTTTCCTTTTTTTTAATCCTAGAAGCAATAGCAAAAGACATTCAAAGTTATAGATGAGAGATGACAACATCATATCAATATATTTTTTCAAATGGTTCTGCTGCATTTTGTGGAGTACTGGTACAAGAGCCAGTGAGGAGAGAGAGGCTCCAGTTAGTAGCCTCTCTATAGGACAGGTGAGAGCTTATGGTCACCAGATTCCATAAAAATTGAGACAGTGAAATAAACGGAAGGAATGTAAGGTGTGTGACATGATCCAACCACCAGAAAATCTCAAGGCTTTCTCCCCATTCCCTCAACACTCAAGAAAGGTATACAATCATCCCTTGGTATCCATGGGGCATTAGTTCTAAGATACTCCCCGTCTCACCCACTCACCCAACAGAGACCACAGTCTGCACATGGTCAAGTCCCTTATATTAAAGGACATACTATTAGCATATAACCTATGTACATCTTCCTATATACTTTAAACCATCTCTCTAGATTACTCATGATCCCCAATACAGACATTACTTAAACAGCTGCTGGCAAGCTGAAAATTCAGGGTTTGTTTTTTGGAACTTTCTGGAATTCTTTCTCTGAATATTTTCAATCTACAGTTGGCTGAAGCCATGGATGCAGAACCCACAAGTACAGAGAGCCAACTGCACTCATATCTAGGTCATGGCTGAGGATACTGTCAGTCATGGTATTGTCAGGTGGGAGCTTTTGATGTAAGGAACCAAGGCTTGAAAAACTTCTCTCCAGATACATGGAGCACTCAAACTGTGACAGGTTCCTTCCTTACCTCTCTCTTAGGTCGGAAGACCAAGGAAGAACCACAGTTGGATTAAGCAGGCCATTAGAAAAGCATCCAGCTTAGGCTGTGATCTGGAAGAGTAAGAGTTGCTCTTACAGCTCCCTTTTGGTCCATCTGGACCACCTGGCTAGGTTTCGGCCCAAACCTCAGCGCTTTGGGAATTGAACAGGGATGAATGCAGCTTGACAGGAATATAAAAATCCCTGAGAGATGCCTTTCTGTCCTTTATCTGCCAGTTTTCTCCTGGCTCCCTTGTTCCTGCCACCTTCATGACTTGAGAAACATTAATCAAGCAGACACTGTTCAAGCCATTGCCTCAGACAGCAAAGACAGGAAAGTAAGAGATGAAATACTAATTTTCCTGTCTGTGCTCCTCAGCCTCTTCAGAATGAGCTGCTCCTTCCCCTCTATTCCTTTAGCGCTTTAGTCAGGACCCTTTGGACAGCACTTGTCATGCACCTGGTGATACTGAGTTGTCCTTTTCTTGGACACCAGAGGCAGTTGCAAAAAGGACTCAGAAGCTATAGGGCTTTGCTGTTATTTCCCCAGATCAAACGGCAAACAAATGATGATGGAGCATTGATGGCCCACCTGACCAGCCAAGAAAGCACTAGTTAAAGTGAAAGTGAAGCTGCTCAGCTGTGTCCACTCTTTGCCACCCCATGGACTGCAGCCTACCAGGCTCCTCTGTCCATGGGGCTTTCCAGGCAAGAATACTGGAGTGGGTTGCCATTTCCTTCTCCAGGGGATCTTCCTGACCCAGGGATTGAACCCAGGTCTCCTGCATTGCAGACAGACGCTTTACCCTCTGAGCCACCAGGGAAGGCCTTTTAGGCCATGTTGGGAAGGCACCTGGGAAAAGTAATGAAGGCGCTAGGGACAGCCGCCAGTCTGAAACGCACTCTTCAAAGGCAAGGCCGCTTGTTGCTATTTGTTGTCGTTATTTATCTGTGTTGTCTTGCTTGCTAGTTTGTTCTGGTTTCTCCTGCACTGTTTTGAGTTTCAGTAAACTGACCTAAAGAACTACACAGCACACCCTCTCCCCTTAACTCCCACTTTCCCCCTTTAAGTAAGTGGCAGCCAAGGTAGGACTCATGAAAAATGTGCCAAGGATACCACTGAGATTGATTTAGTCTGGGTCCTAAGGTGAAGGGCCATCCCATGTCACTGATTTAGAATACCACATTCGAGTTTAGAGCCAACATACAGACCAGCCAACTGAGCGACTGAACTGAACTGAACAGACCAATAATACTGTTCCGTGACCTTAGTGTTTTGTGTTAGTTGCTCAGTCATGTCCAACTCTTTGCAACCCCACGGACTGTAGCCTGCCAGTATCCTCTGTCCATGGGGTTCTCCAGGCAAGAGCACTGGAGTGGATTGCCATTACCTTCTCCAGAGGATCTTCCTGACCCAGGGATCGAACCCCAGTCTCCTGCATTGCAGGCAAACTCTTTACCATTTGAGCTACAGGGAAGAATTTAACTACAGGGAAGACCTTTACATGACCATGGAGAGTCTTTATATATTATTACTCAAAACCTGGTGTGGCCACAATAGATGGCTACTCAGAATTTGTATTCCAACCACTTCTCTAGCTACACGGTTCTGTTCATATCATCTGTTTAAATCTACTAGCATACCCTGTCGTTATTAAACAGCTGATGAAACTGAAATATGGGTTAAGAATAGGGAAGAAGGCCATTCCAGGCCTTCTGTAATTTTATGCTGATATTGTTCTAGTAGGCAGAGAATATAGAAATTAATACTCTTTCCTTACTTGCTAACTGAAATCAAAATAACCTCACAATTTGAGAGAAAATAAAGTTACTCTAAATCATTACAATGCCTTCTAAAAATCTGAGTTATCTTTAGAAGATACATTTTTAACAGTATGGAAAAATTTACTGGACAGAAGCCATGGCTTAAATTGACTTTCTGGGGCACAAGAGTGCTGAGGAATCAGCTGAGAGAAGGGAGGGCAAGTATTGTTATTTGCCCAGAATATCCAGTGTACTGATGATCTGGGAAAGCTGTGAGCAAGGAAATGGAAAATCCAGCCAAGGACTTCTACACTTGAGGCACGTGGGAGGACACAAGGAAGATGCTACGATCTGCTTTCTTTTCTCTAGGTTTCACTTAACAGCAAAAATAAGATATACTAGGCATCGTAATCCAAGCATCTCAAATTTAATCACCCTGAATCCTAAAGCTGCTTTAATGACAACTATTATTTATAGTTGTCTCAAACCTAGTATATGCTCTAAAAATTCTTCCTCTCCAAAGACTTCAAAATAAAAAGACATGTAGCTAGCTGAACCCATGACTTCTTGCAAGCTTTCCTAAACGAGTACCCTTAGTTACACATATTGGGGCACCAGCCTGTAGCACCACTGTACCCCAGAATTCCCTATTGGTTCATTAAAAACAGAGGCTATGCCAAAGCTATTGGCTTCTTTATTCAATGAAACTCTCAATCTTAGTATTCTGGCTATTTATAATCTCTCTCCAAGCGTGGATGTGAAGGGGCCATAGGATTCAGTTGATGTGGGTCAGAAACATTTAAAGAAAAATAATTTTTAAAAAATGTTTACTTAAATCCTGATAAATCCTTAGGTCTGCAGAGCAGTCTAGTGCTCATGTCATTCAGTTCAGTTCAGTTCAGTTCAGTTAGGTAGCTGAGTCATGTTTGACTGACTGCAACTCCATGGACTGCAGCACGCCAGACCTCCCTGTCCATCACCAACTCCCGGAGCTTACTCAAACTCATGTCCATTGAGTCAGTGATGCCATCCAACCATCTCATCCTCCGTCATCCCCTTCTCCTCCTGCCCTCAGTCTTTCCCAGCACCAGGGTCTGTTCTAACAAGTCAGCTCTTTGCATCAGGTGGCCAAACTATTGGAGTCTCAGTTTCAACATCAGTCCTTCCAATGAATATTCAAGACTGATCTCCTTTAGGATGGACTGGTTGGATCTCCTTGCAGTCCAAGGGACTCTCAAGAGGCTTCTCCAACACCACAGTTCAAAAGCATCAATTCTTTGGCGCTCAGCTTTCTTTATAGTTCAACTCTCACATCCATACATGACTACAGGAAAAACCATAGCTTTGACTAGACGGACCTTTGTTGGAAAAGTAATGTCTCTGCTTTTTAATATGCTGTCTAGGTTGGTCATAACTTTTCTTCCAAGTAGTAAAGGCCTTTTAATTTCATGACTGCAGTCACCATCTGCAGTGATTTTGGAGCCCAAAAACACAAAGTCTGTCACTGTTTCCACTGTTTCCCTGTCTATTTGCCATGAAGAGATAGGACTAGATGCCATGATCTTAGTTTTCTGAATGTTGAGTTTTAAGCCAACTTTTTCACTCTCCTCCTTCACTTTCATCAAGAGGTTCTTTGCTTTCTGCCATAAGGGTGGTGTCATCTGCATATCTGAGGTTATTGATATTTCTCCCACCAATCTTGATTCCAGCTTGTGCTTCATCCAGCCCAGGGTTTTTCATGATGTACTCTGCATATAAGTTAAATAGGCAGGGTGACAATATACAGCCTTGACCTACTCCCTTCCCTATTTGGAACCAGTCTATTGTTTCATGACCAGTTCTAACTGTTGCTTCTTGACCTGCTTACAGATTTCTCAGGAAGCAGGTCAAGTGGTCTGGTATTCCCATCTCTTGAAGAATTTTCAACAGTTTGTTGTGATCCACACAGTCAAAGTCTTTGGCATAGTCAATGAAGTAGAAGTAGATGCTTTTCTGGAACTCTCTTGTTTTGTCAAAGATCCTATGGATGTTGGCAATTTGATCTCTGGTTCCTCTGTCTTTTCTAAAACCAGCTTGAACATCTGGAAGTTCACAATTCATGTACTATTGAAGCCTGGCTTGGAGAATTTTGAGCATTACTTTGCTAGTGTGTGAGATGAGTGCAGTTGTGCAGTAGTTTGAACAATCTTTGGCATTGCCTTTCTTTGCTCACACCATTGGCTACTATTTACTGTCCAGGAAACTGTGGTACTGATTCCTAAACATCCTGGGGCACATTTTATGAGCTTTTCCCATAATGCACACAAAAAATGATAGCTAGGCAGTCTAGTTAACAGAGCCTTTGACACTGATGATGGGGGAACTCCTCATTTGCTCCATCTCCCTTGCATTCAGGTGCAAAGGGTCAGGAGAAGAGAAACTGCCACATCCGGTGAACACCAGATCTGCAGCATTAACCCTAATCCATGACTAATGATTACTAATAATTAGGTACTCATTCCCAAGTGGCGCTAGCGGTAAAGAATCTGCCTGCCAATGCGGGAGACATAAGAGACACAGGTTCGATCCCTGAGGTGGGAAGATCCCCTGGAAGAGGACATGGCACCCCACTCCAATATTCTTGCTGGGAGAATCCCACGGACAGAGGAGCCTGGTGGGCTCCAGTCCATGGGGTCACAAAGAGTCAGATACGACTGAACGTCTGAGCACTGCACTGCACTCACTAGTAGAATATTTTCTTAGAACTGGACAATTACAGTAATATAACTGGCAAACAAGTTTAGAAAAACAGAGTGTGTATTTTAAGTTTTTATATTTAATAAATTAATATGTGTAAAATATATAAACTTAACACAATATAACTGTACTGTTCATGAAGTGGTTGATAAGAATTATTCAGGTTCTATAGTATCATAATGAGACAATTGCATAGTTCCATGAAACAAAGAAATGGCTTCCTTCACTTCTGTCCTGGATGTCTGTGACAACAGGTATAACCTCAGCTGAAGTTAAGGTGAAAGTCTGAAGGACACATTTTGTAACATGAGGCCTAGGCCAATACCAATGGCCTCCTAGATGACTCACCCTGGGTGAGGCTTTGCTCTTCCTGCTCCCAAAGGGACACAATGGAATCATATTTCCAAATTTTTTAAAGGAACAAGATGATTAAATTCGGTGAGGTAGGGCTATTATTAAAACCAAAATGTTGGCAGCATTCTTTTTTGCATCTAAGGTTTTTAGTTTAGTTTCAGCTAAGGTTTTTAGAATCTCTGGTCATGCAATGTCATAGAATATCATGGTCTGGTTTTTACACAAGGCTTATTATGTGTCACATGCCAAGTCAAATGAATATGAGTTTAAGAGAATTTAACAAACAGGGGATTTAAATCCCTGTGTACCAGCTGACTTTTCAGCAGAAACTTTGCAGGCCATAAAGGAGTACCATGATATATTTAAAGGGATGAAAGTAAGAAACCGACAACCAGGAATACTCTACCCAACAAAGCTGTGATTCAGATTTGAAGAAGAGATAAAGAGTTATACAGACAAACAAAGCTAAAAGAGTTCAGCATCACTAAACCAGTTTTACAAGAAATGTTAAAGTAAAGATCAAAGAGATTATTATAGGCAATTATAACTAATAAATTGAACAACATATAAGAAATGGATAAATTTTTAGAAATGTATAAACTTCTAAGACTAGAGAGTCTATTTCACAAAGAAATAGAAAATATAAACAGACCAATTACCAGTAATGATTGAGTCAGCAATTAAAAAAAAAAACCCTCCCATGAAACAAAAGTCTAGAACCAGATGGCTTCACAGGTGAATTCTACCAAATATTTAACAAGAGATTAACACCTATCCTTCTCAAACTATTCCAAAAAACTGACCAGAGAGAAATGCTTCCAATCTTGATCTATGAGTATCATTACCCTGATACCAAAACCAGACAAAGATACTGCTAAGAAATAAAATTACAGACTGATAATCTGATAAACATGATATAAATTTTCAAAAATAAATTAGCAAACAAAACTCAATAATACATGAAAAGAATCATATGCCATGATCAAGCAGAATTTATCCCAGAGATGCAAGAATGTTTCAATATCTGCAAATAAGTCAATGTGACATACTGCATTAACAAACTGAAAAATAAAAATCATGATCATCTCAACAGATGCATAAAAAGCTTCTGACGAAGTTCAATATCCATTTATGATAAAACTCTCGACTAAGTGAGTATAGAGGTAACATACCTCAACATGACAAAGTCCATGTATGACAAACTTACAGGCTACATCATACTCAACAGTGAAAGGCTGAAAGTATCCTTGAAAATCAGAAACAAGACATCATGCCAACTCTCAGTATGTTTATTTAAAATGGTATTGAAAAGTCTAGCTATAGCAATCAGACAGAAAAAAAAAGAAAGTTTGAAAAATCCAGTTTGGAAAGGAAAAAGTAAAACTGTCACTGCTTGCAAATAACATGATGCTACAATATAGAAAACCCTAAAGTCTCCACCAAAGACTATTAGAACTAATAAATAAATTTAGTGAAGTTACAGGATACAAAATCAATGTAGAGAAATCTGTTGCTTTTCTATACACTAACAGCAAACTATCAGAAAGAGAAATTACTTTAAAAAATCCCATTTACAATTGCATAAAAATTACCTAGGAATAAAATTAACCAAGGAGATGAAAGATCTGAATTATAAAGGCTGTAGGACATTGATAAATGAAATTAAAGATGACAGAAGCAAATGGAAGGATATATTATGCTCATGAATTAGAATAATTTATATTGTTAAAATATCCATACTACCCAAGACAATACGTTCAAAGCAATCCCTATCCAAATTCTAATAGCATTTTTCCAAAAACTAAAACAAATAATTCTCAAATTTGTATGGAAACCTAAAAGATCTTGGATAGCCAGAGCAATTTGAGAAAGAAGAACAAAGCTCAACATATAATACTCTCTGATTTCAAACTATATTACAAAGCTACATAAATTTTAAAAAAAAGTATGGTATGGGCACAAAAACAGATACACAGATCAATGGAAGAGAATAGAGAGCCCAGAAATAAATCCATATTTACATGGTCAATTAATTTACAACAAAGAAGATCAGAATATACAATGGCAAAAAGACAGCCACTTCAATAGTGTTGGGAATATTAGACAGCTATATACAACAGAATAAAATTGGTTCATTTTCTCACATCATGTAAAAATGTACACTCAAAATGGATTAAAGATTTAACACCTGAAAACTGCTAAACAAAAATACAGGCAGTATGTTCTTAGACACGGGTCTCAGCAATATGTTTTGATCTGTCTCCTCAGGCAAGAGAAACACAAACAAAAGTAAACAAAAGGGACTATATCAAACTAAAAAACATTTATACAGTAAAGGAAACTGTGTTTTTAAAAAATCAGCCTCCTTAATGGAAAAAGATATTGTGCCAATTACATATTTGATAAGGGATTAATATTCAGAATATACAAAGAACTCATACAACTCAACATCAAAAAAAATAAAAAGCAACCCAATCAAAAAATGGGCAGAGAACCTGAACAGACATTTTTCCAAAGAAGATATAACTATGACCAACAGACACTGAAAAGATGCTCAACATCACTAGTCATCAAAGAAATGCTCATCAAAACTGCAAAGAGATATCCCCTCACACCTGTCAGAATGGCATTATCAAAAAGACAATAAGTAACGAGCGCTATTAAGGATAGGGAGAAAGGGGAACCTACGTGCACTGGTGGTGGAATGAGAACTGGTGCAGTCACCATGGAAACATCCTGGAGACTTCTCGAAAATTAAAAATAGAACTGCCATATCATCTAGCGATTTTACTTCTGAGTAAAGTACAATTTCTTACCTGAAGAAAGCAAATTCCTAAAAATAGATGCATCTCTATATCTTTGCAGCATTTACACAATAGCTAAGTTATGCAAGCAACCTAAATGTCCATCAACAGATGAATGTATAAAGAAGATGCAGTATATATACACATATGGAATGTTACCCAGCCATTACAAAAGAAAGCTTACCATTTCTGACAACATGAATGGACCTAGAGGGCATTACACTAAGTGATATAAACCAGACAATATATGATGATTTCACTTATATGTGAAATCTTACAAGCAAAACCACTGAACAAATAGAACAGAAACAGACTCATGGATACAGAGAATAAACTGTTGGTTGCCAGATGGGAGGAGAGTGGGAAGATGAGTAAGACAGGTAAAGAAGATTAAGAGGTATAAACTCCCAATTATAAAATAAATAAGTCATGGGAATGTAAAATACATTATAGTCAATGATATTTTAATAACTTTGCATGGGCACAGATGGTAACCAGGTTTATCATGGTGATCATTTCACAACATATAAAAACCTCTAATCATTATGTTGTATATTTGAAATGAATGTAATATTGTAAATGTATATATATTTATATTTCAATAAAAAGTAATGAAATAAGATAAAAATCCTCTGTGTTCACAAGGGAAAGGAAGAGAACCTGCCATCAGCTGACCCAGTTGGAGTAGGTGGTGCTGAAATATAAGAAGGCTCCAATCTCTCGAGCAGATGACAGATAACCTAAAACTGCATCATGTCTCGGCAGCATAGGGCTTCTCTTTCTTAGTCACTTGTATTTCAGTAACCTCATGTGGAAATTCCAACAAGCCTTCCTTCTATAGCTCTTTAAAAGTAAACACAGCCTAGACTTCCTCTGCTCACAAGCTAGTCAACAGTATTCAGAATAAGATCCGGTAAGTCTGGTGTCTTCCTTGCTGAACCAGTCAAAACAAGAAAAGGATGCTGTATTGGAACATTCCTCTCACTTAATGAAGACTTCTAGTTTCATTTCTCCCCGTCACCATTCCCCTTTTATTCATTAACTTATGCATTCAGTCAGCAGAGGAACCATGGGGATCCAAGACACTTTCATTGAACTTATACTGATGACAGTATGAGTTGCAGTGTGAGGAATACAAAGCCATAAGGTTTTGACCTCTTTCAGTAGGAACTCACAGTCCTGCAGGATAATGGGTAGAAACAAATACTTGTATTCCTTAGAGTTAGATGCAACAGTTCAGTTCGGTTCAGTCACTCAGTTGTGTCTGACTCTTTGTGACCCCCATAGACTGTTGCATGCCAGGCTTCCTGGTCCATCACCCACTCCCAGAGCTTTCTCAAGCTCATGTCCATTAAGTCAGTGATGCCATCCAACCATCTCATCCTCTATTATCCCCTTCTCTTCCTGCCTTCAATCTTGCCCAGCATTAGGGTCTTTTCCAAAGAGTCAGTTCTTCGCATCAGGTGGCCAAAGTATTAGAACTTCAGTATCAGTCCTTCCAATGAATATTCAGGGTTGATTTCCTTTAGGATTGACCTGCTTGCAATCCAAGGGACTCTCAAGTGGCTTCTCCAACACCACAGTTCAAAAGCATCAATTCTTCGGAGCTCAGCTTTCATTATGGTCCAACTCTCACATCCATACATGACTACTGGGAAAACCATGGCTTTGACTATACAGACCATTGTTGGCAAAGTAATGTCTCTGCTTTTTAATATGCTATCTAGGTTTGTCATAGCTTATTTTCCAAGGAGCAAGCATCTTTTAATTTCATGGCTTCAGTCCACCATCTGCAATAATTTTGGAGTCCAAGAAAATAAAATCTGTCACTGTTTCCATCATTTCCCCATCTATTTGCCATAAAGTGATGGGACAGGATACCACGATCTTCGTTTTTGGAATGGTGAGCCAATTTTTTCACTCTCCTCCTTCACTTTCATCAAGAGGTTCTTTAGTTCTTCTTTGCTTTCTGCCATAAGGGTGGTGTCATCTGCATATCTGAAGTTATTGATATTTCTCCCACCAATCTTGATTCCAGCTTGTGCTTCATCCAGCCTGGCATTTTGCATGATGTACTCTGCATATAAGTTAAATAGGCAGGGTGACAATATACAGCTTTGACGTACTCTTTCCCCAATTTGGAACCAGTCTGTTGTTCCATATCCAGTTCTAACTGTTGCTTCTTGACCTGCATACAGATTTCTCAGGAGGCAGGTAGGTGGTCTGGTATTCTGATCTCTTGAAGAATTTTCCACAATTTGTTGTGATCCACACAGTCAGACTTTAGCATAGTCAGTGAAGCAGAAGTAGATGTTTTTCTGGAATCCTCTTGCTTTTTCTATGATCCAAAGGATGTTGGCTATTTGATCTCTGGTTCCTCTTTCTTTTCTAAATCTAGATTGAACATATGGAAATTCTCCGTTCACATACAGCTGATGCCTAGCTTGAAGGATTTTGAACACTACTTTACCAGCATGTGAAATGAGCACAATTGTGCAGTGGTTTGAAAATTCTTTGGCATAGCCTTTCTTTGGGATTGGAAAGAAAACTGACCTTTTCCAGTCCGGTGGCTACTGCTGAGTTTTCCAAATTTGCTGGCATATTGAGGGCAGCACTTTCACAGCATCACCTTTTTTTTTTTTTAATTTTCTTTACTTTATTGTGTTGGTTTTGCCATACATTGACATGAATCCGCCATGGACATACATATGCTCCCCCTCCAGAACCCCCCTCCCTCCTCCCTCCCGATTCCCTCTCCCTGGGTCATCCCGGTGCACCAGCCCCGAGCATCAAACCTGGGCTGGCGATTGATTTCACATATGATAATTAACATGTTTCAATGCCATTCTTCCATATCATCCCACCCTTGCCCTCTTCCACAGAGTCCACGAGACTGTTCTATACATCTACGTTTCACAGCATCATCTTTTAGGATTTTAAACAGCTTAGCTGGAATTCCATCACCTCCATTAGCTTTGTTCGTAGTGATGCTTCCTAAGGCTCACTCAGCTTCTCACTCCAGGTATCTCCCTGGTATCTTTAATTTTCTTTAAGAGAGCTCCAGTCTTTCCTGTTCTATTGCTTTCTTCTATTCCTTTGCATTGATCACTGAGGAAGGCTTTCTTATCTCTCCTTGCTATTCTTTGGAACTCTGCATCCAGATGAATATATCTTTCCTTTTCTCCTTTGCTTTTCACTTCTCTTTTCTCAGCTATTTGTAAGGCCTCTTCAGACAACCATTTTGCCTTTTTGCCTTTCTTTTTCTTGGGGATGGTCTTGATCACCACCTCCCGTACAATGTCACAAACCCCCATCCATAGTTGTTCAGGCACTCTGTCTATCAGATCTAATCCCTTGAATCTATTTGTCACTTCCATTGTATAATTTTAAGGGATTTTATTTAGCTTGTACCTGAATGTTCTAATGATTTCCCCTACTTTCTTCAATATGAGTCTGAATTTCACAATAAAGAGTTCATGCTCTGAGCCACAATCAGCTCCTGGTCTTGTTTTTGCTGACTGTATTGAGCTTCTTCATCTTCAGCTGCAAAGAATATAATCAATCTGATTTCTATATTGAACATCTGGTGATGTCCATGTGTAGAGTCATCTTTTGTGTTGTTGTAAGAGAGTGTTTGCTATGACCAGTGTGTTCTCTTGGCAAAACTGTTAGCCTGTGCCCTGCTTTGTTCTATACTCCAAGGCCAAATCTGCCTGTTACTCTAGATATCTCTTGACTTCCTACTTTTGCATTCCAGTCCCCTATGATGAAAAGGATATCTTTTTTTGCTATTAGATCTAGAAGGTCTGGTAGGTCATCATAGAACCATTCAACTTCAGCCTCTTCTGCATTAGTGGTTGGGGCATAGGCTTGGATTACTGTGATATTGAATGGTTTGCCTTGGAAACGAATGAGATCGTTCTGTCATTTTTGAGATTACATCCAAGTACTGCATTTGGACTCTTTTGTTGACCATGATGGCTACTCCATTTCTTCTAAGGGGTTCCTGCCCACAGTAGTAGATATAATGGTCATCTGAGTTAAATTCACCCATCCCAGTCCATCTCAGTTCACTGATTCCTAGAATGTTGACATTCACTCTTGCCATCTCCTGTTTGACCACTTCCAATTTGCCTTGATTCATGGACTTAAAATTCCAGGTTCCTGTGCCATATTGTTCTTCACAGCGTTGCACTTCACGTCCATCATCAGTCACATCCACAACTGGGTGTTCTTTTCACTTTGGCTCCCTCTCTTCATTCTTCCTGAATTAGTTCTCCACTCTCCTCCAGTAGCATTTTGGATATCTACTGATGTGGGGAGTTTTTTCATTCAGCATCATATCTTTTTGCCTTTTGATACTGTTCATGGGGTTCTCAAGGCAGGAATACTGAAGTGGTTTACCATTCCCTTCTCCAGTGGACCACGTTTTGTCAGAACACTCCACAATGACCCATCCATCTTGGGATGCCCCTACACAGCATGGCTCATAGCTTCATTGAGTTAGATAAGGCTATGATCCATATGATCAGTTTGGTTAGTTTTCTGTGACTGTGTTTTCATTCTGTCTGCCCTCTGATGGATAAGGCTAAGAGGCTTATGGAGGCTTCCTGATGGAAGTGACTGGCTGTTGGGGAATCTGGGCCTTGTCTGAAGGGCAGGGCCATGCTCAGTAAATCTTCAATGCATCTTTGAATTAAAGATTAAAGAATGCAACAGTGGAGTTGGGTAACTGGCAGAATAATGGCTTAAAGGAGGGAGACCAGTACCTGCTTAACTGGAATCTTCACAAAGGCTGCTTGCTATCTGTGCCAGGCATTGCATCAAATACTTCACTTTAGCTCACTTAATTTTTCCATGACTATCATTTTAAAAATCTGACAGCCAAGGTCCCAAGAAAGCAAGTAACACACCAAAGGCCATGAAAACTAATTAGTGGCAGAACCAGGATTCACATCTAGCTCTGTCTTTTCAGATTCACTAATACTCCTCACCAAGGACAAGGACCATGAACTCCCAGGCCAATGGCCTGGGAACAGGATCATGTAAGGGGATGATGGCAGTGTAAGGGGATCTAAGGGGATGGAAGGCTAAGCCAAGGACAACTTCTGCTCCTGGTTGCAGAGGAACTGGATTGAGGAGGCAGCCCTCAGTTAGGACTGGCATAAGCGCTTGTGTCTACCTTCTCAGCCCCATCTCCACTCCTGAAAGGGTTTTGAAATGAGATAGGGCACCAAGACGGATGACTGGAGTTGGGGGTGTCTTGTTTCCATTTCATAATCTCCATTTCCTCTTTTCACCCTTGATTCCTACATTAATTTTCCAAGAAGCCTGCTCCCCTTTCTATCCCTGTAGTCTTCATAGAAAATATTCTAGTGAACAGTCAAAGTCAAATACTACTGTTAATTTGGGTGCATACTTTACTGTTTCTCACCCCTGAAACAAACTACAATTTGGAAGATGGGTCACTATGTTTGGGGTAGCTGGGGAAGTTGATTGGTCCCAACCCCCAGAGATTCTGGTACCAAACCTGCTGCCCACCTCTCAGAGTCACTTCTGATAACTAAGCATCATTAGGACTTCATACCCCAATCAGCTTAGGTCGGCCTTACGGATGTTCAGTCTTATACATTATATGACTGGTGATACTTGTCCCAACTTAGAGGATAAACCAGAATAATTATTTCTAAACATCTACTCTCTTATTTGTCTTGGCACATGTCAACAGGGGAGTTTCTTCCCAAAACTAACTGCCTGGCTATTCTGACCTTTAAGCTCTGGGTTCTCTCTAGCCTGGAATGTGGATCTGGCTTCATTCTCATTCTCTTCATCTGCTCTCATGGAGCCTCTTTTTCCATTTCTTTGCTGGGGATAACTTCATAGGTTCTGCTCACCCCCAACTCTCCCATCTCAAACATATATAAACAAAAGCAAAACTGAACACTCTATGGCAATCATGGCTTACCACCCTTAAAACCACTAAATGAAGATGTATGTAGGTAAGTCAATCACATGATGATCAGGTTCCCTTTTACAATGACCAGAATGGAAAATTATCCTTCATGGTTTATGCAGTTTCCTCTGAGCCACTTTTATTTTCAATCTAAATTTCTATTTAACACTAATGTAGCTTGAAAGGCTGCTGATTATCATAGACCATATACGTTTTGAAATTTACAGAAGTGCTTGCATGAGCCTGACTTTGATCATTGGTGGGGTGGAGGAAATAATTGTATCACAGTTCTACTTGCTGACCTCAAGGTCAAATAGTAACTGCTTGGTATGGACTTGGCATTTGGCAGATATTTCAGAATGACTGTGTTTGGGAGCCATAAAAAGACTGAGAGAGTAGCAAGGAGAGAAAAGAAAGCTCCTTAAATGAGCCATGCAAAAAAGTAGATGAAAAACAGAATGGGAAAGACTAGAGAACTCTCCAGGAAAATTGGAGCTATCAAAGGAACATTTCATGCAAGAATGGGCATGATAAAGGATAGAAATGATAAGGACCAAGCAGAAGAGATTAAGAACAGGTGGCAAGAATACACAGAAGAACTGTACAAAAGAAGTCTTAATGAACTAGATAACCATGATGGTGTGGTCACTAGCCTGGAGTCAGACATCCTAGAGTATGAAGTCAAGTGAGCCTTAGGAAGCATTACTATGAACAAAGCTAGTGGGGGTGATGGAATTCCAGATGAACTATATAAAAATCCTTAAAGAGGATGCTGTGAAACTGCTGCACTTAATATGTCAGAAAATTTTAAAAACTCAGCAGTGATCACAGGACTTGAAAAGTTCAATTTTCATTCCAGCCGCTAGGAAGGGCAATACCAAAAAATGTTCAAACTACCGCAGAATTGCACTCATCTCACATGCTGGTAAGGTCATACTCAAAATCCTTTAGGCTAGGCTTCAACATGAACTGAGAACTTCTAGATGTTTAAGCTGGATTTAGAAAAGGCAGAGGAGCCAGAGATCAAATTGCCAGCGTTCGTTGGATCATAGAAAAAGCAATTCCAGAAAAAACATCTACTTCTGCTTATTGACTACACTATAATCTTTGACTGTGTGGATCACAACAAATTGGTAAATTCTTAAGAGCTAGGTATACCAGACCACCTTACCTGCCTCCTGTGAAACCTGCAGGTCAAGAAACAATAGCTAGAATCAGACATGGAACAACAGACTGGTTCCAAATTGGGAAAGAAGTATGACAAGTCTGTATATTGTCGTCCTGCTTATTTAACTTATATGCAGATCATGAAATGCCAGGCTGGATGATCAGAAGCTTGAATCTAGATTGCCAGGAGAAATATCAACAATATCAGATAGACAGATGATACCACTCTAATGGCAGAAAGTAAAGAGGACCAAAGAGCCTTTTGATGAGGGTGAAAGAGGAGAGTGAAAAAGCTGGCTTGAAACTCAACATTCAAAAAAGTAAGATTATGGCATCCAGTCCCACCACTTTATGGGAAAGAGAAAGGGAGAATACGGAAGGAGTGACAAATTTTACTTTCTTGGGCTCCAAAATTACTGCAGACGGTGACTGCAGACATAAAATTAAAAGATGCTTGCTCCTTGAAAGGAAAGCTATGACAAACCTAGACAGCCTATTAAAAAGCAGAGACATCACTTTACTGACCAAGGTCCATATAGCCAAAGCTATGGTTTTTCCAGTGATCATGTATGGATGAGAGAGATGGACCAAAAAGAAGGCTGAGTGCCGAAGAATTGATGTTTTCGAATTATGGTGGTAGAGAAGACTCTTGAGAGTTCTTTGGACTGAAAGCAGATCAAACCAGTCAATCCTATAGATTGCTCTGGGTAGTATACTCATTTTCACTATATTGATTCTTCCAATCCACGAACACGGCACATTTCTCCATCTGTTTGTGTCCTCTTTGATTTCTTTCATCATAGATTCAATGCAATTCCTATCAAGCTACCAGAGGTCTTTTTTCAGAGAATTAGAACAAATAATTTCACAATTTGTATGGGAATACAAAAAACCTCGTATAGCCAAAGCAATCTTGAGAAAGAAGATTGGAACTGGAGGAATCAACCTACCTGACTTTAGGCTATACTACAAATCCACAGTCATTAAGACAGTATGGTACTGGCACAAAGACAGAAACATAGATCAATGGAACAGAATAGAAAGCCCAGAGATAAATCCTGGCATCTATGGACACCTTATCTTTGACAAAGGAGGCAAGAATATACAATGGAGAAAAGACAACCTCTTTAACAAGTGGTGCTGGGAAAACTGGACAGCCACTTGTAAAAGAATGAAACTAGAACACTTTCTAACACCACACACAAAGATAAACTCAAAATGGATCAAAGATCTAAGCATAAGACCAGAAACTATAAAACTCCTAGAGGATAACATAGGCAAAACACTCTCCGACATAAACCAAAGCAGGATCCTCCATGACCCACCTCCCAGAATATTGGAAATAAAAGCACGAATAAACAAATGGGACCTAATTAAAATTAAAAGCTTCTGCACTGCAAAGGAAACTATAAGCAAGGTGAAAAGACAGCCTTCAGAATGGGAGAAAATAATAGCCAATGAAGCAACGGACAAACAATCTCAAAAATATACAAGCAACTCCTGCAGCTCCATTCTAGGAAAATAAACGACCCAATCAAAAAGTGGGCCAAAGAACTAAACAGACATTTCTCCAAAGAAGACATGTCCAAATGGCTAACAAACACATGAAAAGATGCTCAACATCACTCATTATCAGAGAAATGCAAATCAAAACCACAATGAGGTACCACTTTACACCAGTCAGAATGGCTGCAATCCAAAAATCTACAAGTAATAAATGCTGGAGAGGATGTGGAGAAAAGGGAACCCTCTTACACTGTTGGTGGGATTGCAAACTAGTACAGCCACTATGGAAAACAGTGTGGAGGTTCCTTAAAAAACTGCAAATAGACCTGCCATATGACCCAGCAATCCCACTGCTGGGCATATACACCGAGGAAACCAGAATTGAAACAGACACGTGTACCCCAATGTTCATCGCTGCTCTATTTACAATAGCCAGGACATGGAAGCAACCTAGATGCCCATCAACTGATGAATGGATTAGAAAGCTGTGGTACATATACACAATGGAATATTACTCAGCATTAAGGAAAAATTCATTTGAATCAGTTCTACTCAGATGGACGAAACTGGAGCCCATTATCCAGAGTGAAGTAAGCCAGAAGCGAAAACAACAATACAGTATATTAACGCATATATATGGAATTTAGAAAGACAGTAACGAGAACCCAGCATGTGAGACAGCAAAAGGAACGCAGATGTATAGAATAGACTCGTGGACTTTGTGGATGAGGGAAAGGGTGGGATGATATGGGAGAATGGCATTGAAACATGTTAATTATCATATGTCTAATCAACAGCCGGCCCAGGATTGATGCTTGGGACTGGTACAACGAGATTTCCTGGGGGGAGGGAGGAGGGAGGGGGGTTCTGGAGGGGGAGCATATGTAAACCCATGGTGATATCATGTCATTGTTTGGCAAAACTAATAAAAATTTAAAGAAAAAAACAGTCAATCCTAAAAGAAATCAATCCTGAATATTCATTGGAAGGACTGATGCTGAAGCCAAAGCTCCAATAATTTGGCCACTTGATGTGAAGAGCTGACTTACTGGAAAAGACCCTGATGCTGAGAAAGATTGAAGGCAGGAGAAGAAGGGGGCGATAGAGGATGAGATGGTTGGATGGCATCACCATCAATGGACATGAATCTGATGAACACTGAGAGATCGTGAAGGACAGGGGAGCCTGGCCTGCTGTAGTCCATGGGGTTGCAAAGAGTTGGACACGACTTAGCCACTGAACAATTACAACAAAGAGTTTGATAAATGTTCATGTTTTCAACTGGCTTAATCTGTTCCATCAAATAGACATAGGAATTTAGGGAGAAGTTCATTCATTTCAATAGATAACATGCAGATACTTACCAATGCCTCCATCAGAACAGCGCTCTTCACATTTTTTTCTCCTAAACACTTGCCTATACATTTCCTGTACTCAGATTTTTTATATATACCACAAGCTGATGGCTCATTTTGGTACTCTGTGCAATTTATTAATATTGGAAGCACATAAATGACAGTTTTTATTCAAGTGTGATCACAGTATCTGCAATTTGCAGGGAAGTTCCAAGTCAGAGATCTTTACATTTAGTGGCTCCAGGATATGTAAGATAACATTTTTAAAGCAGAAGAGACTAACCTCCAAAATTTATATATAAACTGCCATCCATTTACCATACATGTCAGAGATGTCCTTTCAGAGAATGTCTCTACTTTGTCTTTAGAAACCAGTTTCTATAGGAGGAAGAAGCAATCTAAGGTAGAGCATAGTCTTTTTCTTCCAGCAGAGCAATGTGTGGGCCAAGGTCAAAAGTGCTTAGTCAAGTCATCATCCCACTTCAAGGAAGCTGATGGTATGGGGGATTCACAGAGGCAATTTATGGAAAGTTTGAATCTTTCATTAATTTCAGCCAATAAAAGCATCATTCCTTTTTTTCTAAATAAATGATTCAAAATAGAATTGCACATGGTATAATAATTTAATAAAGCAAAACATAGGATCAAAATGTTGATCATAAATTTGCCTCTGGAAAGCCTTAAGAATGTATTTTCCATGGATACAGGCATATTGCAATTCCCTCCTTTTATGTTCCTGAGTTTAAAACCAAACAGCTAACATAAGATCAGTTAGCAAGACAGTAGCTAACGAATTATCCCCTCTCCTGTAGAAATACCACACACTAATTCAGTCTGTGGCAGGACTAAGACAGCAATGGAAATGCAGGAGACTTAGCATATGTGTAGTCCTGCTCTCTAAGCCCCAGTTGCTGTGGTTTAATTGCTCAGTCATGCCAACTCTTTGTGACCCCCCAAGCTGTAGTCTGCCAGGCTCCTCTGTCCATGGGATTTCCCAGGCAAGAGTGCTGGAGTGCGGTTGTCATTTCCTACTCCAGGGGATCTTCCTGACCCAGAGATCGAACCCACATCTCCTGCATTTCTCTACCGCTGAGCCACCAGGGAAGTCCCTGATTCCCTATACGTGGTCAGTATTTTGTTTTATGACTGGAAAGGCCATGTTAAAAGCTATATCATGCCTTGTAAAGTGTACCCATAAGAATGCAACCTGCCTCATACCATTACTGCGTATTTACCCTCATACTGTTTACGGCTGGTGCTACAGTATTAGGTTGTGGTGGTGGTGTGTGTGCTCAGATGTGTCTGACTCTTTGCAACCCCATGGACTTCCAGGCTTCTCTGGCCATAGAACTTTCTGGGCAAGAATACTGGAGTGGGTTGCCATTTCCTACTCCAGGGGATCTTCCCAACCCAGGAATCGAACCCATGTCTCCCATGTCTCCTTCATTGGCAGGCAGATTCTTTACCAACAGTACTAGGAAGGAGTCTCAAATACTGGCAAGCACCAAGATCATCTGGGGAGCTTATTAAACATGCCACTTCCCTAGTCTGACCCCCAGACCCTCGGACCCATAAGTGGAACCCTGGAATCCACATGTGTATAAGTGTTCCAACGGCCCTGACACCTTCAGGGTCCTGATTCACACTTTGCACAGCCTTGCACTGGTTTCCTCTCTGTGTCATCAGTACCAAGTGTCTCATACCAGCAAGAGCCTGGCACATAGAGTGCAACACATATATGCTGAATGACAGACTTTGGAATCAGGACACCTAGATTGGAGGGCTTGTTCTTCTTTAACTGATTGGTTACACTCTGAGTTCCAAATGTTCTTATCTATAAAAAGGGAATCGTATCTGTCTACGCAGAGGTCTAGGCTGTCAGTGACAAATAAACACAGTAACGAAAACAATCCTAGCTATCTCGAATAGAAAAGAAATCATTGAAAGGACACTGAAAGGTCCTGGAATCCAAAGAAAGGCTGTAGAACCAGGGGAAAGCTATGAGGGCAGCAGGAGCCATAATAAGGTCCTGTCACAGAAACAGTCCAGGTAAGTCACAGGCCTTGAATCTCTCAGGACTTCAAGTTAGGGGGTGGGAATAGTATGGTTGCCCTCCTGGGTCTTATGCCCTGAGTACCAGACCCTTTTTAGATTCTGGAGTGGAAATGAGACCTTACAGCCCCCCAAGACTCACACAGTAGAGGCTTTCTTCAAAACAAGAAATTTTGGAGGCTGAGCAGCTAATGGTACATTACAGTATTATCAGCTCTACTTTAAAGATGAAGAAATCCAGTTGTTCAGTCGCTCAGTTGTGGCTGACTCTTTGCAAGCCCACGGACTGCAGCACACCAGGCTTCCCTGTCCTTCACTATCTTCTGAAGTCTGCTCAAACTCAAGTCCGTTGAGTCGGTAATGCCATCCAATCATCTTGTTCTCTGTCACCCCCTTTTCCTCCTGCCTTCAATTTTTCCCATCATCAGGGAGTTTTCCAATGAGTTGGCTCTTCATATCAGGTGGCCAAAGGATTGGAGCTTCAGTTTCAGCATCAGTCCTTCCAATGAATATTCAGGACCAATTTCCTTTAGGATTGACAGGTATGACCTCCTTGCAGTCCAAGAGGTTCTCAAGAGTCTTCTCCAGCACCACAGTTCAGTTCTTCAGTGCACAGTCTTCATTATGATCTAACTCTCACATCCATACATGACTACTGGAAAAACTGTAGCTTTGACTAGACAGACTTTTGTCAGCAAAGTAATGTCTCTGCTTTGTAATGTACTGCCTAGGTTTGTCATTGCTTTTCTTCCAAGGAGCAAGCATCTTCTAACTTCATGGCTGCAGTCACCATCTGCAGTGATTTTTGAGACCAAGAAAATAAAGTTTGTCACTGTTTCCACTGTTTTCTCATCTATTTGCCAAGAAGTGATGGGACCAGATGCCATAATCTTAGTTTTTTGACTATTGAGTTTTAAGCCAACTTTTTCACTCTCCTCTTTCACCTTCATCAAGAGGCTTTTTAGTTTCTCTTCATTTTCTTCCATAAAGGTAGTGTCATCTGCATATCTGAGGTTGTTGATGTTTCTCCTGACAATCTTGATTTCAGTTTGTACTTCATCCAGCATGTTTTGCATGATGTACTCTGCAAAGAAGTTAAATAATCAGGGTGACAATATACAGCCTTCACATACTCCTTTACCAGTTTGGAGGTGTGTGTGTTTAGTTGCTCAGTCATGTCTGACTCTTTGTGACCCCATGGACTGTAGCCCATCAGGCTCCTCTGTCCATGGGGATTCTCTAGGCAAGAATACTGGAGTGGGTTGCTCTGCCCTTCTCCAGGGATCTTTCCAACCCAGGGATTGAACCCAGGTCTCTCGCTTTGCAGGCTTATTCTTTACCGTCTGAGCCACCAGCAAAGCCCTAGGAACAGTTTCATTTCTCCATGTCCAGTTCTAACTGTTGCTTCTTGACCTACATACACATTTCTCAGATGGCAGGTAAGGTGGTGTGGTATTCCCATCTCTTTCAGAATTTTCCACAGTTTGTTGTGATCAACACAGTCAAAGGCTTTAGTGTAGTCAAGGAAGCACATGTTTTTCTGGAATTCTCTTGCTTTTTCTATGCTCTGATGGAAGTTAGCAATTTGATTTCTGGTTCCTCTGTCTTTCCTAATTCCAGCTTGTACATCTGGAAATTCTTGGTTCACGTACTGCTGAAACCTAACTTCGAGGATTTTGTGCATGATGTTACTAGCACATAAATGAATGCAATTGTCCAGTAATTTGAACATTCTTTGATATTGCCCTTCTTTGGGATTGGAATGAAAACTGACCTTTCCCAGACCTGTGGCTACTGCTGAGTTTTCCAAATTTGCTGGCATATTGAGTGAAACACTTTCACAGAATCATCTTTTAGCATTTTAAATAGCTCAGCTGGAATTCCCTCACTTCCACTACTTCCCTGGTTGTAGTGATGCTTCCTAAGGCCCACTTGACTTCACACTCCAGGATGTCTGGCTCTAGGTGAGTGATCACGCCATAGTGGTTATCTGGGTCATGAAGATCTTTTTTTGTATAGTTCTTCTGTGTATTCTTGCCAGGTCTTCTTAATATCTTCTGCTTCTGTTAGGTTCATATTGTTTCTGTCCTTTATTGTGCCCATCTTTGCATTGAATGTTCCCATGGTATCTCTAATTTTCTTGAAGAGATCTCTAGTCTTTCCCATTCTATTGTTTTCCTCTATTTCTTTGCATTGTTCACTTAGGAAGTCTTTCTCATCTCTCCTTGCTATTCTTTGGGACTCTGCATTCAGATGGGTATATCTTTCCTTTCTTTTTTGCCTTTTGCTTCTCTTCTTTTCTCAGCAAATCCAGAGAGGTTCATAAATTACAAACATGTGGGCAGAGTTCAGATTTTCACCCAGATCTTTCTCTCCTATCTCTGGGCTCTATTCTTTCATCATTCTCTTGGATTTTTGTGATCTCAGGCAACTCTTTGCCTTCATCCATTCTTCCCAATTAACAAAGCAAGAAATTCTTCACAAGAGAAGATTGGGAGGAACTGAAATTTTGTTCTACTTCCCTGGTTGTGGCTGTTGTGTATCACTTGGTGAAAAAATGAAACTGTTTCAAACCTCAAACACTGTTAGCACCAACTAGGCTTGAAAAAACAGAGATAGAATCATCTTCAATTTACAGTTAAGAGGGAGCACTAACCACTGCCTCACATCATCTCCTGGATGTGCCCTCTGTGGGGCATCACACCGAAATTGGGGATTCGTCTAATGCTGTCACAATGAATGAGTGGATAGTCCCTTGAGATCTAACTTTCCAAAGCAAGGCTGACAAACTCATGCAGTTTTGAGGAAGCTGACCTCAGGAATTAAAGTTAATGGAAATGTCCAAGTGGAGAAATGAAAAGAGAGTAAAACATGCTACATTTAAAACCATTTTATATTTTATGAAGCACATTCACATATATTAATTTTTTATTTTTTAATAAGATACCTTTCAAATATTTTATTTGGCTATGCCAGGTCTTAGTTGTGGCAGGCATGATGCAGTTCCCCAGTCAGGGGTCAAGCTCAGGCTCCTTGCATTGGAAATGTAGCATCTCAACCACTGGACTGCAAGGGAAGTCCCATATTAATTTCTCATACCATCCCTGTTCTTGTTGTCATTGTTCAGTCACTAAGTCCTACCTGACTCTTTGTGACCCCATGGACTGCAGCATGCCAGGCTTCCCTCTCTTTCACTGTCTCCCAGAGTTTGATCAAACTTATGTCCATTGAGTCAGTGATGCCATCAAACCATCTCATCCTCTGTCACCCTCTTCTCCTCCTCCTGCCCTCAATCTTTCCCAGCATTAGGGTCTTTTCCAGTGAGTTGACTCTTCATATCAGGTGGCCAAAGTACTGGAGTTTCAGTATCAGTCCTTCCAATAGATATTCAGGGTTGATTTCCTTTAGCATCAACAAGTTTGATCTCTTTGCAATCCAAGGGACTCCCAAGAGTCTTCTCCAACACCACAATTCAAAAGTATCAATTCTTTGGCAGTCAGCCTTCTTTATGTTCCAACTCTTATATCCGTACATGACTACTGGAAAAACCGCAGCTTTGACTATATGCACCTTTGTCGACAAAGTAATATCTCTGCTTTTTAATAGGCTGTCTAGGTTTGTCATAGCTTTCCTTCCAAGGACCAAGAATATTTTAATTTCATGGCTGCAGTCACCACCCACAGTGATTTTGAAGCCCAAGAAAATAAAATCTGTCACTATTTCCACTGTTTCCCCATCTATTTGCCATGAAGTGATAGGACCAAATGCCATGATCTTAGTTTTATGAATATTGAGTTTTAAGCCAGCTTTTTCATTCTCCTCTTTCACATTCTTCAAGAGGCTTTTAGGTTCCTCTGTGAAGATAGGTATTATTCCATTTATAGTAGATGAGAAAATTTGGAGATCAGAGCTTAAGTAGTCAGTTAAAAAACCATGAGCTCTCACATCTAAATCTCCTGGTTCTAGTGAAAACCTTGTCATGTTTGTAGATGAAGGGCGTCCTTGGATAAAGGAATACATGTCCTCATGATTACTACAAGCTGGGCAAAAAGCTCTGTCTGCAACCAGCAGAGAGTGGGGAGGACCCGTGCTGCCCCAGAGGTGGGAGCGGATAGACAGGTGCTTGGAAGTAAGAGGACAGGGATCTTTCTAATACTTCCTGGGGATTCACTTTCACTTTCATGCATTGGAGAAGGAAATGGCAAAAAACTCCAGTGTTCTTGCCTGGAGAATCCCAGGGATGGCAGAGCCTGGTGGGCCGCCGTCTATGGGGTCGCACAGAGTCGGACACGACTGAAGCCACTTAGCAGCAGCAGCAGCAGGGGATTGGACTGAACCCAGAGATAAGTGCTTCCCTAGTGACTCAGATAGTAAAGACTCTGCCTGCAATGCAGGAGACCCAGGTTTGATCCCTAGGTTGGGAAGAACCCCTGGAGAAAGGAAGGGCTACCCACTCTAGTATTCTTGCCTGGAAAATTCCATGGATAGAGGAGACGGCAGGCCTCAGTCCATGGAGTCACAAAGACCAGAGATTGGGCTAAGAAGGGGATCAAGAAGGAGTGTCCCTCGCCAGAGCACCGGCAAAAGGTCAGCCTCACCATTGTGTGACATGGGATTCATACTGAAGACCCCATCATAGCAGGCAAGGCTGCCTTTGCGTAAGACCAACAGCCTCCTGGCAAACCCGCTGTAGCACTAGTGCTTGAGGGGTCAGCATAATGATTAGGGTGCTGGATTTTGAGTTAGAGAGGTTTGGTTTGAGTATCTCGGGAGACTCCAGAGTGAGTCATGAAGAGGAGCAGAGCAGTGAGCGCTTCAACAACTGGGGTAAGGTTCACAGAGGCCATGCTTCTCCATCTGCCCTGGGACCTGGGTCCTCGGAGCCCAAGGCAAAGACCCTGGGAAGCACCATGTCTCTGGAGAACAAGATCATGAGGTCTGACTTCTGTCTGCCACAGAGACAGCAATAACAATAGTTGAGACAGTGGGCTGATCAGGGACTCCACTGACACGCGAATCAAATGGTCCAGTTTGTCAGCTTTGTCACAGCACTATAGGCAGTGGCATAGCTTCGGAACTTTCCTCTGGCCATCCACCTTCAGAACGCAGCACAGCCTGCCCAGGCCCTGCTAAGATGAATGACAAAGCACAGAATAGGGACTTCCTTGGTGGCCCAGTAGCTGAGACTCCACATTCCCAGTGCAGGGAGCCTGGATTCAATCCCTGGTCAGGGAACTAGATCCCACATTTCATAACTAAAAACGATCCTGAGTGCCGCAACTGAGACTCAGGACAGCCAGATAAATAAATCAACAATCTTTTTTTTTTTTTTTAAAGGCACAGAATAAACTCTTCATTCCCAAAGCTAGAAACAGTCCTTGGTTTTGTGGACAGGCAGCTGGGCAGATGCTCCAGTGGTGCTTATCAGCTCCCATTCCACTTCTGCCACGTCCCTTGGGTAGCTTGAAATTGACCATGGTGGGAGTATCTACATCATGGAAATTGGCAAACATCATAAATCAGAACTTCTAATTTTCCAGAATGTTTGTTTTATGACATTGGCCAACACATTCCTTTTATTTTTTGGTGCCCATAAAACAAAGCCTTTTTTTTTTTTTTGCATATCACTGAAGGTCCTCAGACGTGACTCCAATTTCTGCTCACTTAATCTACTGTGGGCAGCAGCTGCTTTTGAGTTCTCTGCTAAAAGTGCTTATCCTTTATAATTAAGAACACATGTTGGAATTAGAACATTTCAACCCCGCCCCCCACCCCACTGAGACATCCTGAGTGAGAGTAATCCAAGTTTATGCTCTTAGATTCTTCATCAGGATGCATTGAGCTTAGTGCATGCAATAGAGGTGCTAAATTCGGGGCTGGTTTTCACAAGGTATGGACCACATGTCTTTCATGCACATTGCATCGGGCCCAACATAGACACTGGAATCAGTGACGATGACTGAGTTCACCCTAAATGGAAAAGAATCAAGAGGGGATAGCGATTAAGCTTCTCTTGTTCATGACCCAAGATGAGTTTAGTACGAAGGTGTGAAAGCCAGAGCCTCTGACCATAAACACAACGGCACATATGTCAGTACTCCTCCTTTAGCTCCACCATGTGCCTACAGGGTTGCTGCCCTGCAGAGCGCCCCACTGGCTTCAGGGAGATGTGCAAAAACTGTTGCGACATTTGTTCTGGACTTTGTGTCAAGACGCATCATTGCTGTCCTGCCAGGACCTTCTGTGAGGATACTGGTCTGTCATCCTGAGCCTTCAGAGTCTCGGAGCGTTACAACTGTCTGCAGAGCATTTAGAGAGACTGGCCCTCTTTCCCAGAGAAGGCAATGGCAACCCACTCCAATACTCTTGCCTGGAAAATCCCATGGATGGAGGAGCCTGGTAGGCTGCAGTCCATGGAGTCGCTAAGAGTCGGACACGACTGAGCGACTTCATTTTCACTTTTCACTTTCATGCATTGGAGAAGGAAATGGCAACCCACTCCAGTGTTCTTGCCTGGAGCACCCCAGGGACGGCAGAGCCAGGTGGGCTGACGTCTATGGGGTTGCACAGAGTCGGATACGACTGAAGTGACTTAGCAGCAGCAGGCCCTCTCCCCAGTTCTCCGTTCCACTTCTTAAGACAGTGTACCCTGGGCTCCAAACAAGCATGCTTGTATCCAAAGTTGTTACTACACAGTCTCTTCAACTTTGGTGATTCAGATGGTAAAGAATCTGCCTGCAATGCAGGAGACCAGGTTCAATCCCTGGGTTGTAAGATCTCCTGGAGCAAGAAATGGCAACCCACTCCAGTATTCTTGCCTGGAGAATTCCATGGACAGAGGAGCCTGGTAGGCTACAGTCCATGGGGTTGCAGAGTTGGACATGACTGAGCAACAAACAGTACTCCTCAGCTTGGCATCCCAACCCTCTTTTTTTTTTTTTTTTTAGTCATCCCAGTCTTTCAGCCTCAGTAGGGATGAGGAATTGACCACTCCATGCTGCCCCTTTATTGACTTTCTCACATTCAAAAAATCGTTGCATATTTTTAGTGAACAAAGCAAGCTTTTGCATATCACTGACACAGACAGAAGGTAGCATAACAGGAAATACTGGGGCTTTTTCTCTGGTGTCCCAGACAGGGGCTAAGATTAAAGTTGGCAAGCAAAAGAACATGGGTCCATCAGGATATGTTTTGAAGAAACCAAAGATGCAGCTAAAAATGGCTCTAACAATAAAGAAATATTTTTGTCTCAAACAGTAAAAATGTCTTCATTCTTTTGATAAGGAACTTCTCCATATAGTGTCTTTGTTAAATCTGGATATGACACATGGAATAGTCATAGTCATGAAAGGATCTAGCCTGAGGACAATGTCCTAAGGCAGAAAGAAGCCACCACTTACACTATCTTGATTTTAAGAGTTAAAAATGTCTTTCTTAGGCCCCAGATTTAGAAAAGTAGAATCATCATGACTGGCTTAAGATAAGGAAGATTTTCCCCTAAGGGCCAATACAGCTCATCTGGTGTGCATGGCTGTGTGCAAGAGGCTGAATTCTCTAACTGAATAGGGTTATGTTAAAAATGGAAATACAGGAGTGGATGTTGGGTGGGCAGCCTGCAGGATCCACTGTGTAGCTCCATTCTGTGTCCGGAGTACCACCAGCACCATGGCCAACCACCTGCTCATAGGGCTACCAGGAAGAACCCAATCAAAGAACATTCTCTCCTCCCCTCACCTCCAGTGAATGTAAGGGGAAGACCAGGAGAGAGGAGAGAACTTCAGAAGATTGCCAGGTATATATAAAATGCTCTTCCTTCTCCTCTTTTGAACATTGGCAAGCCACTAAACAGACAGGGTGCTTGATGCTGTAGGAGCTTAGAGAAAGGGGAAACATGATGCTGAAAGAGGAGGTACCAGCAAGGCAGCCTGCTTTTCCACTGGCTGCCATAGCAACAACCTTTAACCTTCTGTGGGTTGAGTGGACTCTGCAGGAGACAGCCAGGCTCAGTCGTCTCACCGGTATGCCACCTCCAAAAGGGCTGGTGTGGGATGAGGTGACTCCAGCAACAAGTGGCTGTGGGGTGTGACCCTGTGGTAGAGGCTGAAGAGTTGTGGAAGGAGTTAATTCAGAGTCAGCTCTGCTACGTCTATGCATTAAGGAGGTTCCTTGGGGTCTCCCTGAGAGAGCCAGCCCTGCCACACAGCGGACATCCACAATGAGAGAAGAATCCATAACAGAGACGCAATGATGAATAACAGGCTAGGTGGGGACTGCCACTTTGCCATGGAAGATAATGGTTCCAGCCTCCATCTGTCTTTCCTGACAAGTCACACAAGCCTGGAAGAGGAAAGCGGGAGGTAAAGGATGTCCAGATTGTGCCTCACTCACCCACTCCAAGCCCCTCTAGTCAAAGTTTTCACTGTCTGGAAGAGTGGAGAAGAGCTTTGAATTGTACAAATACCAAAAAATTTTTAATACACAGAGCAAAGATTATTTTGAATGGCAAAAAGATGTCATGGAGTCTGAGCAAGATGCCTTACACAGCAAGAAAGAGAGCATCAATACAGTAGAATTGAAAGCTGGTGACAGTGGTGGGAGAGGGGGGTGGTTCTTTATATACCAACAAGTTGACTGACACTCCACTGTGAACTTAGAAGGAAGGCAGGGTGCTGCCCAACTCTAAACTTCAAAAATATCCACATTCCACACCCTCACATCATACACAAAAATAAACGCAAAATGGCTTAAAGATCTGGAAAGGAACACAGGCAAAAGATTCTTTGACATAAATCGTAACAATGCTTTCTTAAGTCAGTCTCCCAAGGCAATAGAAAAAAAAAATATATATATATATATATATCCATAATCCTGTTAGGACTTCCCTGGTGGCTCAGATGGTAAAGCATCTGCCTACAATGCAGGAGACCCGGGTTTGGTTCCTGGGTTGGGAAGATCCTCTGGAGAAGGACATGGGAACCCACTCCAGTACTCTTGCCTGGAGAATCCCATGGATGGAGGAGCATCATAAGCTACAGTCCATGGGATTGCAAAGAGTCAGACAGGACTGAGCGACTTCACTTTCACTTTCATAATCCTGTTGTCTATGTCTGGACATAGTGGAGGAAAGAGGGGGTGTAATGAATTTAGAAAGCAGTATTAAAATATATACATTACCATGTTTAAAATAGATAGCTAATTAGAAGTTGCTCTATAGCGCAGGTAGCTCAGCCTGGTGCTTTGTGACAGCCTAGAGGGTGGGATGTGGTGGGAGGTGGGAGGAAGGTTCAAGAGGGAGGTGACATGCGTATTCCTATGGCTGATTCATGTTGATGTATGGCAGAAACCAACACAATATTGTAAAGCAATCACCTTCCAGTTAACAAATTAAAAACAAAACAAAAAGTCTACAGATAAATTCTAGAGAGGGTATGGAGAAAAGGGTAAGCTTCTACACTGTTGGGAATGTAAGTTGGTATACAGTAACTACTGAAAACAGGATGGAGGTTCCTCAAGAAACTAAAAACAGAGTTGCCATTTTATCCCACTCCCAGGCATACATCTGGAGAAAGCTCTAATTTGAAAAGATACATATATCCCAAACTTCATAGTAGCACTATTTACAATAGCCAAGATATGGTAACAACCTAAGTATCTACTGACATGTTAGATAAAGAAGACATGGTGTATATAAAAGATGGAATATTACTCAGCCATAAAAAGAATGAAATAGTGTTATTTGCAGTAATATGGATGGACCTAGACATTAGCATACTTAAGTGAAGTAAGTCATAAAGAGAAAGACAAATATCATACACATAAATATTACTTATATGTGGAATCTAATATATGACACAAATAAACTTATTTACAAAATAGAGACAGACTTATAGACATAGCAAATAAACTTACAGTTATCAAAAGGGAAGAGGGGAGGGATAAATTGGGAATCTGGGACTAGCAGATACAAACCACTATATATAAAACAGATAAAACAAGGTCCTACTGTATAGCACAGGGAACTATATTCAATATCCTGTAATAAACCATAATGGAAAAGAATACGTATGTATAACTGAATCACTTTCTATACACTGGAAACTAACACAACACTGTAAATCATTTCCAGCCCTGGTACAACACACTGTTATTGAGAATAAACATAACTGAAGCCATAGGAATAGGGATAGAGGAAAAAACTTTAAATATTCAGGTACAGCCAATGATGAAAAAAGTACTCATTTGGAATGCAAAATTCAAATCTTTGCAAAAGGTGTTAACCTGTGAACTTCAGATTCCGAGTGGTGGGGGGGAGGTGGTGAGGGATTGCAAGGGGTCCTCAAATCTATCTTTTGAAAGATGGGGTGGAGAGTGAGGGAGTGAGGCAAGAGATGGAATTGCAGAGAATGCCAGGATCCACAGAAGGGCTGATGCATATAAATAAACAGTGGGAAGTTTCTAGAATAGCAATGATGTAATCAATTTTGTGTCCTGAAAAGATGATTCTGGCTACAGTATAGGAAATGGAAAGAGAGCAGTTAATGGGCCACTACAGGAGTTCTAACAATGGTGGTTTGGAGTAAGGGGTGGCGATAAAAGTGAAGAAAGTAGACAAAGCCAGATACAAGTGGCTCCTCTTGGAGACCAAATAAAAATGGGGATTAAAGGTTCATATAGTCAAAGCCATGGCTTTTCCAGTAGTCACGTACAGACGTGAGAGTTGGACCCCTCCAAAAAAAAGCTGAGTGCCAAAGAATTGATGCTTTCGAACTGTGATGCTAGAGAAGACTCTTGAGAGTCCCTTGGACTGTAAGAAGATCAAACCAGTCAATCCTAAAGGAAATCAACCCTAAATATTCACTGGAAGGATTGATGCTGAAGCTGAAGCTCCAACACTTCGGCCACCTGATTCGAAGAACCAACTCACTGGGAAAGACCCTGATTCTAGGAAAGATTAAAGGCAGGAGAAGGGGGCAGCAGAAGATGAGATGGTTGGATGGCATCACGGACTCAATAGACATGAGTTTAAACAAATTCTGGGAGACAGTGAAAGATAGGGAAGTCTGGCATGCTGTAGTCCATGTGGTCACAAACAGTGTAGCAGGACTTAGCAACTGAACGACACCAACAAGGGAGAGGAAGGAATTAAAGATGACTTATTGGTTTCTGAGCAGCTAGGTGAATGATATCATTTACTTAGACTTGGAATACTGGAGGTAAAGCAGATTTTAAACCAAGTTCAGTTTGGAATATGATTGGTTAGAGGAATCTCAGAGGCCTCTATGTAGCATGACCACCAGGCTGTTGAATAGATACTGATGTGAGTGGGCATCCATCTAAATTGGAAGTAGGGAAGAGACAAGCTTGCCTTGGGGGAGACTGCACAGTGAGAAGACAATCTTAAAGTCTGATTAGACAAAGAGGAGACACTGACAAAGGAATACAAGGACAAGAGGATTATCTAGAGACACCTGGGGCTGTAGAACAGCAGACATTACAGAGGGACACACCAAAACCTTCTACGTTAAATAAAGGTGCTCTTGCTGGAAACCCTTGACTTTTATCCTTAGCATCCAGAACTTCATCCATACATGGCGATAACACAAGTGTGTTGATAGCTAAGATAAAGGGCTTCCCTGGTGGCTCAGTGGTAAAGAATCTGCCTGCTAATGCAGGAGACACGGGTTCAATCCATGAGTTGGGAAGATCCCCTGGAGAAAGAAATGGCAACCCACTCCAGCATTCTTGCCTGGGAAATCCCATGGACAGAGGAGCCTGGTGGGCTACAGTCCATGGGGTTGCAAAAGAGTTGTACATGATTTAGCGACTCAACAACAACAAGCTAAGAGAAAAAAACAGATGATGAGTTAATATGTTCTTTATAGAATCTGAACAGCAGAAAGAGAATGACTTTTTTGTTACAGCTCACTGGGCTGAGTTAGAAAACTTGACCATCATTTTGACATTGGTAGGGGGTAGCCTCACTGTTCTCAGAAAACTTCCTAATCACAGAAGCTTCGCACTCAGCTGCTGCTGGGCCTAACGTGACTGCAGGCCAGAGAACTGATGCACAATCTGATTTTGCAATCTCAGGGCCAAGAAGTTGGACAGGGCCCAGAATTTGTTGGATTACTTCAGAGTTTTAGGGGGTTTTCTCCCCTCTTTGAGGAACATTTCAGCCTAACGAAAAAAAGTCTCAAAACCCACAATATTTAATTTTTTTAAAAAGCAATCAACCAAATCAGATAATGCTTTGAACACAGAAATAATAGGCAACATAGCCCTCTTGTCAGTACTGTAGGATCTTTACTGGTGGGCCTGCCTTTCCCTTTCAGCAGGCTGGTTTTGTAAGTAACATTGCCACCTAGCAGTCTTCCTCTGGAAAAATCACAACAAGAGTATAGAGGAAAGCAGCTTTCAACAGTTTAGATTCGTCTGGGATTCACTATATGTGAGATGAATTCAAGCAAAACTTGAAATATGAGTGTAATTACCTTTGAAAATATATTTTCCTCAAATATGGGTATTAAAATGGTTGTCTGATAAACAACCTTATAACAGGCTGTTATAAGCAATTCCATCAAGATGAAAATGATGGCAAAAGGCAAAACAGAAAATTGATGAAACTTCAGTACATTTGTAGCTAATACAAGCCTCCACTGGTGGCTTCTTAAGGAAAAGAGATCAGTATTTTTGTTCAAAGTGTATAGTGAGGAACAACTTCTTGGCCAGAGAACCTTCATATAAGAAATAACACATGCCCCATGGAAATCTAAGTGACATTTTAATTTGTCAGGAGCTTGACTCACAAACTAAGCCAAAGTTGCTTCTTAAAAAAGATGAATAAGCGCTTGAAAATCTGCTGGACCACACTGTACCTATAGTCAACACTAATGTATTATACACTTAAAAATTAAGAGAATAGATTTCACATTGTATTCTTATCACAATAAACCAAATTCAAAATAATAAACTTTTGTGTTTTCACAAAGGTAAAACACCTAATATTTATCAAGTGCTTACTGTTTGCCCCTACACGGAGCAAAGCACTTTTGCATCACTGGTAGGTTCCCTATGTTGCTGTTGTTTAGTTGCTCAGTTGTGTCTGACTCTTCGCAACCTCATATACTGTAGCCCACCAGGCTCCTCTGTCCATGGGATTTCCCAGGCAAGAATACTGGAGTGGGTTGCCATTTCCTTTTCCAGGGAATCTTCCTGATCTAGGGATTGAACCCTAGTCTCCTGCATTGGCAGGCAGATGTTTTACCGCTGAGCCACCAGGGAAGCCCCTATAGGTCTCTCCAAGAAGGTATCACTGTTACTAGTGCCAATGGCACAGAGGAACTGAACCATGGGGACAGTGTAAGGCAGGTAAGTCTTGGAGTGAGGATGCAAACCCAGACAAGTCTGATTTCAGAACCTGAGCTCTTACCTGCTAGGCTGTAATACTTTCCTGCTATGCTAAAAGGCTGAAGTAAATGTCAGATGTGCAGCAAGTTAAAACAGTAGAATAGAGCAAGTTTCTCTTTTCTAGTCGAGTTGCTTTTCAAATGGCATGAAAGAAAATGTTCTCAATTTGGTCACAATGGCATTGTGTCTCCTATGATATTACCAACTACTTAAAAATCACCAGAATTTTATCCCTTGAATCATTTTATTTATTTATTTATTTTTACATTATTGTGTTGGTTTTGCCATACATTGACATGAATCTGCCATGGGTACACATATGTTTCCCCTTCCAGAACCCCCCTCCCACCTCCCTCCCGATTCCCTCTCTCTGGGTCATCCCGGTGCCCCAGCCCTGAGCATCAAACCTGGGCTGGCGATTGATTTCACATATGATAATTAACATGTTTCAATGCCGTTCTCCCATATCATCCCACCCTTGCCCTCTCCCATAGAGTCCAAAAAACTGTTCTAAACATCTGCATTTCTTTGGCTGTCTCGCATACAAGGTTCTCGTTACCATCTTTCTAAATTCCATATATATGCGTTAGTATACTGTATTGTTGTTTCTCCTTCTGGCTTACTTCACTCTGTATAATAGGCTCCAGTTTCATCCACCTGAGTAGAACTGATTCAAATGAATTATTTTTAATGGCTGAGTAATATTCCATTGTGTATATGTACCACAGCTTTCTTATCCATTCGTCTGTTGATGGACATCTAGGTTGCTTCCATGTCCTGGCTATTGTAAACAATGTGGCGATGAACACTGGGGTACACGTGTCTCTTTCAATTCTGGTATTCTCGGTGTGTATGCCCAGCAGTGGGATTGCTGGGCCATATGGCAGTTCTATTTCCAGTTTTTTAAGAAATCTCCACACTGTTTTCCATAGTGAGTGGCTGTACTAGTTTGCATTCCCACCAACAGTGTAAGAGGGTTCCCTTTTCTCCACATCCTCTCCAGCATTTATTGCTTGTAGACTTTTGGATGGCAGCCATTCTGACTGGTATAAAGTGGTACCTACTTATGGTTTTGATTTGCATTTCTCTGATAATGAGTGATGTGGAGCGTCTTTTCATGTGTTTGTTGGCCATTTTTATGTCTTCCTTGAATCATTTTAAACTCTGCCCTGGATCCTCTGTTCAATGCCTTTAACTAGTTAGACTGGTAGGTACCTTGACCAATCATGCTGTCTCTTTAGTGACATTTTGCTTTTTTTTAAAGATTTTTTTTTTAATGGGGACCATTCTTAAAGTCTTTATTGAATTTGTTACGATATTGTTTCTGTTCTCTGTTTTGGTTTTTTGGCCATGAGACATGTAGCTCCCCACCCAGGGATCAAACCCATACCTCCTGTACTGGAAGGTGAAGTCTTAACCACCGGACCACCAGGGAAGTCCTTCATTTTGCTTTTTGATATCTTGAGAGAAAATTCCCTTCTTGTACCTGTCACTGCTGTGCCTTTAGCCATCAGTGAGTCCGCCTGTCCTGTCCACTTTCACTAAGGGATCTGAGGATCATACCACCAGGAGATGACTTGTGCAAACATTTCTCTGCAGGCAATCTGTATATTGCATATGGCTCATGCAATATAAATCAGTGCTTCTCAGACTTTAAGGTTGCATTTAAATCACCTAGGAATCTTGTCAAAATGCAGGATCTGAGATTCTGCCTTTGTAACAAGCTCTTGGACAAAGCGAACGATGCTAGTCCGTGGACCACAATTTCAGTACCAAGGTGCTCACGTATTCCTGCTGGGAAATCCTTGGACAGAGAAGCCTGGCAGGCTACAATCCATGGGGTTGCAAAGAGCCAGACACGACTAACTGACAAAACAACAATAACTGAAAACTACCCAGTTTTTCTTGGGTCTGAGGGAAAATCTGGTTTGATTCCAAACTCAGGGAGAAAAAAAAACAAACCCTCCCTATCATTTTCTCATTTTCCCTAAGTTTGTATATATATGATCATAAGAAATCAGGTTTGATATAAACTGAATTAGGTTTTAATGTTTTCAAATAAAGGTATCTATAAAAATTAGTTTTTAAATAAAATATTTCCACGTGGGCCCTAAATCTATGGTTTCAAAACATTTCTTCTTCTTGGCTTCAAAGTTTTTGAGATGTATATCCCTATTGTAAATGAGATCATGGAGAATCTGACTTGAAACTTCTAGAACCATCTGGATACTAAAGAGCTGCCTGTTCTCCAATCTGATCTTGGGGCAGTTAAGTATAGAGTTTCTTTAGTCAGTATACACTAAATCCCAAACTCTGGACAATAAAAAGAACAAAATCAGATTTTAGAACTGTTGTGAAACTAGCTCCTTGACAGTCCTTTTTAAATAAAAGCCAACTGTGGAATTTCCTAGATTTATTCAGAGTTCTCTTTCAGTTACCTTTGTTCCTATGCTCTTCCTGTTATTGTCAGCATCCCTCATTTTTGTTCTGACAAGGAAATGTACAATCCCTATAGCAAAGGCAAATGGAAAATTCCTATACTTGGATCCCAAACTCAAATTGCACAAGTGGGCACAAGTGAAATGAATGAGACATAGTCAGAAATTGATCACATCAAAAGAAAAACAAATCACTCCCTGAAAATTCAATATGTGACCAGAATAATGTTATTCAGCCAAAGGATGCATTAGTAGAAGAATAGTGCCTATGACAAAGGAGGCGATGGGTTTCCTCTGTTTTGTATTGGCAAAGCTATATTTGGGATAGTGTGGCATTCAGATGTGTGTGCATGCAAGAGTGTGTGTGAGAGAGAGAGTCAGAGAAGGCCTAGTGAGACAGAAGGAGGGGCAGTCATGATTTTGGGAGAAACAAAGAAAAAGATGAACAGATGTCAAAAAGATAATCCAGCTGGTGGTTTATCTTTTTGAAGAAAAATGATTGGAAAAAAAGATGGTGAGAAAGCTTCAAACTCATAGGTTAAAATGATATTTACCTTTGAAATGTGTTAATTTGGGTGTTAGAGTGAAAGTTAAACCTATTGATAATGAATGAATGGGTGGTTGGATGGGTGGACAGACAGGCCATCGACTAAACACATTTTAGGTGCCATACACCGTCAAGGATTCTAAATAGACTACATGATTTTATTTTCCAAAAAAAAAAAAGAAAGAAAGAAAGAAATCCTTTAAAATTAGTATTATCCTCATATGAAAACAGATAATTCTGAGGCGTAGCAAACTAAAGTCATTGACCAGGCGACTCCATAGTCAAACAAACTCCAAAGATGTTTGTGCTCTTAACATCCAGTTCACAACCCTGTGCAGTGGTCATGGGAAGTTCACTGCTCAGGTCTCCCTCAAAGAAACACCTTGCTGGCCAACTGGGAGAAGCGCAGTCAGCCGACAGTCTCCAGCTGCTAACAGCCGCAGGCTCTGCTTCAGCTTTCTACCGGAGACTGTGCTGCTTCTGAGAAGCCCCTGCCAGCAACTGGACGTGGCAGTGTGGGAGCAGAGGGGGTGGTAGGGCTGGACCTCTGCCCACCATGGAGCTCATCTGATGGCAGTCTTTTCTCGGGAGCTCCCGTTGAGTTGTCCCAGACTGTCAGATCAGTGTTGCAATCAGACCAGTGTCGCCTCACTGGGCAAACCCACTCCTGTCTCCTCCCCACTTTGATCTATCCTAGGAGTCTTCCCAGGTGGCTTAGACAGTAAAGAATCTGCCCACAGTAAGAGAGACCCGGGTTCAATCCCCAGGTCAGGAAGATCCCCTGGAGAAGGAAATGGCTACCCACTTCAGTATTCTTGCCTGGGAAACCCCATGGACAGAGGAGCCTGGCAGGCTACAGTTCGTGGGGTTGCAAAGAGTCAGACACGACGGAGCAACTAACACACACATACAGGAGTTAGTCAACAAGAAAAAAAAAAGGAAGGAAGCAATTTCTTCTCCAACATCCATCTCAGCATCTATTTCCTGGGAGGCCCAATTCACACACCATATCTTCAAATATTTGGAGTCTCATCACATGAAAGAGCAATCATTTTCATACAGTGATAAGGGGTTGAATTAGTATTATACAAAGCAATTGGAATAGTAGAGAAGTGGCTTTTACATACACAGAAGGAAGAACTTTCTAACAACTGTTGTTATTTAGTCACTAAGTCGTATATGATTCTTTGCAAACCTGTGGACTGTACTCCACCAGGCTCTTCTGTCCATGGGATTTTCCAGGCAAGGATAATGAAGTGGGTTACCATTTCCTTCTCCAATTCTAACAACTAGAACTGCCCAAACACGGAAATGGGCTGACTCAAGACTGATGAGTTCCTGGTCACCACAGTCATTTGGGCCAACTGGGGGACTGCTTGGCATACGGAGGCCATATGCAATTATTATTATCCCCATCCCATACACACTGGAGCATCGAACATGCTGAATGTCCACAGTGCTGAGTAGCAAAAAATCAAGTTAATTTAGGAAGCCACACCCAGGAGGACCAAATCTCTGAGTTCTCAGTGGCTCCAAGCTTCTGGGTTCACACATCCACATTTTGTGCTCCCGGACAGATCAGCCTTTGCCCATGTAGTTTTCCTTTTTTTCTTTAATCAAAGCACTCTAACTAGTGAGTTAAGGCTGTGGGTTCATTGGGTCCATGGGCTATTTGGCCGGATCAAAACCAAAATGCACACATGCTTTATTAAACAGACTGTAACATGAGGTTCAGTTATTTGATGAAATTCTAATGATGCTTTCCATGGACACCCAATCAATCCTCAAGGTCACTACCTTGCATACAAGAGCTAGAAATACTCTCATTTTCAGAGCTGTTATTAATATTCTCCTCACTTCAAGACACACCCACATCAATGAGGGGATACCCACTTGTCCCCTTCCAGGACTTCTATGACGGTGAGATTATATAAGTAATCATACATTTCAGATAGTGAAGTAAAGTGTGGGAAGTTTGGTAGAAAAACAGTAACCTAGTCAGTATAGGGATTTGTCTCTAAGGAGATATTCATTATGTCTACAAATATTTACTGAGCACCTATCAAAGGTTTGGAGAAGGAAATGGCAACCCACTCCAGTATTCTTGCCTGGAAAATTCCCATGGACAGAGGAACCTTGTAGGCTACAGTCCATGGGGTCACAAAGAGCTGGACACAACTGAGTGACTTCACTTCTTTCTATCAAAGGTTAGAAAAGCTTGCAGGTACTAGAAACACAAAGATGTGCCTGACAAGTTTCTGATTTCCTGGAGCATATATTCAGATGTCACTGAGACAGCCCACTGACCCTTCATTGAGAGCAGAAAGCAAAGCCACAGTCCCTGATTGTGAACCTACAGAGAGTGCTGGGGAGTCTCCAAACTTCATCCCCAAATTTCTGCAGCATGCCTGCCATTTAGAGTCCACATCTTCAAGAGATACTTTATTATACTACTAGTGCTCTGAAGCAAATGCATAAAATTTGCAAGAGGGGTTTAAAAAAAAGCCAGCTCAGCATATTGGGGAGCTTTCAAAACTGATGATGCAGCTGACCTCCTGGAGACAAAGGCAGTGGGAGGGCTTTACTGGTCTAAATAAATTGGAGTCTCTGGGCTGAGAACCCACAGTGTGGATCTGAAGCTGAAGTCTGAACTCCACCTTGAGGCAGAATGAGGTTCACCCCTGGAGCTCTGCTTCTTATGCTGCTGGCCTTCAGCCTCTCTCCTGTCCATGGTGAGAACCTTCACTTACGCTGTCATTTGTGCTTTGAGCTCAAACGGTCTTCAGCCTTTTCCATTTTTTTTTCCAATCAGAAAATGAGGGGATGTGTGAATGAAGGGGGGGAAACTGCTCAACTGCTCCTAGATTTCTGAAAGTAAGGTGTTCAGAGATTTAGCTCTTAGAGGCTGGAAACATTTGGATTGTTAAGATTGTTGTCCAGAGAAGGGGGAGATGCTGGAGGTCCCAGGTCCATGGGACTCTCACTTGGCTACCTATTCCTGGCCTTTTTCAGATGCCACTCTGCCTATAACTCATTTTTTCCAGATATCTCTTCTTCACTTTGCCTCTCAATGCTATCCCTTTTTGACCAAATGCTATTGACTCCAACCTGTTGGTCTCCTGCAGGGATAGTCTAATACAATCATTTAGGGTCAGCTCTGACATAAAACATTGTAGGTGCAACAGCAGTACTCAAGCACACACTTTCTGCCAAGAAGCAGACTTCCAAGTCTAAACGGGGAGGTTTTCTTTGTGTAAATAGGTAAATATCTAGCTGAAAGGTAAATTTTTATGCAACTGAAGGGATCATCAGATTCCACCAGGAATTATCATGTGTAGGATGATATACTTTGCTCAGGTGCAGAGGACGTTTTTGTTCTTAAAATGGGATATTTTTTCCTGATTTTTAACCCCTGTTTCATGTCATTTCATTCTTTAAGACCCTCATCTCTTTCTCCTTGTGTGAGGCTTTTCCATGGCTGCTGGTAAAGTCCCCTGTTCTCATTCACACAGTTTGGACCTTGGGGGAAATACAGCATTCTGTGATACTTCATTTTTTGTTCATTTGTTTCCCGCACTAAAGTGTAAACACCTTGAGAGCCTGGTTCCTTTTTTTTGCAATTCTGTGTCCAGCGGAGTGGTGGGCACTAGGGTTAAAGAAAGTAGAATTCTTTAAAATGCATAAGACAGGTTACCAATTAAAGTAACTAGTACATTTTTTGTTGTTGAATACAAACAGTTGAATTTTTATTATTGGCAGTTTTTGATAATGATTTTCAACTGAGTTAGAGGACCAACATATTAAACAAAAACAAAAATTATCTTCATGGTGTCTCCTTAGAGAAAGAGGGAGGGTTGGGGGAGTAGGGGGTAATGATAAGAAAGAGCCTGATAGAGTTACAGCTTGATAATGCTCTGGGAGACTCAGTTAACTAGTTCATTTCTGGTTTTTTATGTATTGGGAGTGAAGATTGATCAATTTTATGTTGCATGAATTATAACTGAGTTGTAAGTTCCCACAGTGGCCGTTCTCAAGTTTTATTATATGAGCAACCACCTGAGTACCAATATAATGCTGTCACAAATTTTAATAGGTATTATGTTTTTAAAAAGCTGATTTTATTTTTAAGGGTTTGATAGAAAATGTTTGAAAATAAGCCAAGACAAGCAGAAATGCACAGACTAAAGGCATATGGGTGGAAGTACTGACTTGAAATGTTTAAATATTCAAATGCACAGTATGAAAGATTACCGATTAATTCTAGTTGTGAATTATATGCCAAAGGGATTAAAATAACTGATTCTGTGTTTATAGGTGTTCTGGAGACCAATTACACAAACTTAAAGTGTAAATGCATTCAAGAGACTCTCAACTTTCTCCCCATTTATCTCATTGAAAGACTTCAAGTCATCCCCCGTGGGCGTGGATGTCCAAACACAGAAGTCATGTAAGTTGCAATAAAAAATAATGTATGATTCATTGAAGTGATTAACTTGAAGTGTTACTAGCAATTAATTCTCAAAGTAATAACAAGAATCAGTAAAACTTGTTAAGTACATACTTTGCAGGGGTAGGGGTGAGGTCCTAGCTAACGCACATGCTTCGTGAACATTCACTCACTGTATTCTTTCAAGAGACCTTTCAGGTATATCTGTTGTTACAATTCCTTTACAAATGCAGCAACTGAGGCTTAGGGAAACTAACTAACTGCCCTGAGACACACCACTAGACAGGGATAGAACCAAGATTTTCTCTATTCCATCAAATTCCAATTGCCAGCAGAAGCGGACAATTTGTTCCCCAGAAGTTAAAGAGCAAAAGAATAAGTACCTTGGTCAGAATGTCTGTCTATCTTATGGAATTGTCCTTTAGATTCTGTCAACTGTGAAACCCTAACTCTGATTTAAAAATTAGGCTAAGGGGACAGTAGTGGCTACAAGAAATTTAATAGACATTTTCTTTTATTGAGATGGTATATCCCCTTTCAATAGCCCTTTTCTGTACTCCCAGAGGCATCTGTGGATTCCTTTATTAGGGCATTTTCCACGGCATATCAAATGAGATGAACATTGCATGTAAAGCCCCCAGTACAGTGCCAGACAGAGTAATAAATGTTCAGTAACTGTTAGCTGTAATTATTCTGCATCATTGTATTGAAACACTCAGGTTGGTTTGTCTGTTTTTCCCTTTCATTCCATCAGAAAATAAGTTCTTTACAACTAGGAATCGGCCATTATTCATTTCCCTCTTACTGATGTTTATCCCTTTCTTTTCAGATGGGAGAGGGTCAACAAATGTTGGATTATTGCATTGACTATTATTTTTTCTTTTTTTTTTATTGTTTTTGCCATACAATGTCATGATATCACCATGGGTTTACATATGCTTCCCCTCCGGAACCCCCCTCCCTCCTCCTTCCCCCCCGGGAAATCGCTGCACCAGCCCCGAGCATCAATCCTTGGCTGGCGATTGATTAGACATATGATAATTAACATGCTTCAGTGCCCTTCTCCCATATCATCCCACCCTTACCCTCATCCACAAAGTCCACGAGTCTATTCTATACATCTGCGTTCCTTTTGCTGTCTCGCATGTTGGGTTCTCGTTACCGTCTTTCTAAATTCCATATATATGCGTTAATATACTGTACTGTTGTTTTTGCTTCTGGCTTACTTCACTCTGGATAATGGGCTCCAGTTTCGTCCATCTGAGTAGAATTGCTTCAAATGAATTTTTTTTTAATGCTGAGTAATATTCCATTGTGTATATGCACCACAGCTTTCTTATCCATTCGTCAGTTGATGGGCATCTGGGTTGCTTCCATGTCCTGGCTATTGTAAACAATGCAGCGATGAACATTGGGGTACACGTGGCTCTTTTAATTCTGGTTTTCTCAAGTGTATATGCCCAGTAGTGGGGTCGCTGGGTCATATGGCAGGTCTATTTGCAGCTTTTTAAGGAACCTCCACACTGTTCTCCATAGTGGCTGTACTAGTTTGCATTGACTATTTTTAAGGGAGCCTATAGATCTTTTAACTATTACTGCCTAGAACTGTGATTTCTTCTTCCTGGATCCACCTTGAATGAACCAAGGTGCCCCACAGCAACTTGAACTACAGTCAGAGTATCCTTCTCAGGGCAGCCCCAGCTTGGCCTTCATTAGCAACTCTTCCCTTGGCTGCTTTAACCTTTGGAAACATTTGTAAGCAGCTACTTTTTGTTTGGGCTTCCCTGGTGGCTCATATGGTAAAGAATCTGCCTGTAATGTGAGACACCTGGGTTTGATCCCTGGTTTGGGAAGGTCCCCTGAAGGAGGGCATGGCCACCCCACTCCAGTATTCTTGCCTGGAGAATCCCCATGGACAGAGGAGTCTGGCAGGCTACAGTCCATGGGGTCGCAAAGAGTCAGACACAACTGAACGACAAAGAACAGAACTTTTTGTTTGTCCCATTTTGATATTAGGGCTTTGGGTTTCAGACTAGTTGTGCTTCACTTGTAATAAAGAAACATGGGCTATCAAAAATAAATTGGGACATTTTTCATTAGAAAGACATTATATTTTCACTACGATCATTGACAATAAAATCTGACTAGAGGGGGAGCATATGTAAACCCATGGTGATATCATGGCATTGTATGACAAAAACAATAAAAGGGAGGAAAAAAAAATCTGACTAAACCATGATTATTGCTCTCAAATTTGGAGATGTGAAGTATAGTCACAACCTATTTAGGAGTAATTCCTCTGGCTGTCTGGAGCAGCAGTTCCCAATCTTTTTGGCACTGGGGACTGGTTTCATAGAAGACAATTTTCTCTGGACCAGAGTTGGGGGATGGTTTTGGGATGATTCAAGTACATTACGTTTACTGTGCACATTATTTCTATTATTATTACATCAACTCCACTTCAGATCATTAGCTATTAGATCCCAGAAGTTGGGAACCCCTGGTCTAGAGAACAGAGACTTTCTTCTGTTTTTTTCTATTACCAGTTTCTCTGTCATGAGTCAAGTCTCTCATCTCTCTGTTGAGGGAAGTAATACACCCTCATTTTCTCTACTTAAACCTTAATTGTTTTAAAGTGATAAAAATTTATCTTCTCACCAGAGTCTACATTTCTGAATTTTAACCAGATATAGAAACAAAAGTTGCAAATAATTATGAGAAACTCATAGCAGTCAGCAGTGAAAACACTCTAGTCCAGACAGTCAGAATCTATATTTCTATCATGAACTCAGAAACCAAATTGGAAGGCTCTGGCCAAGAGCCCAACACGTCTATGACCTCTGACTCTGTAGTTTTTGATTACAAGGGTAGAGTTTCAAACCTAGATGCATGGATCTTTGCCATCTGTCATTTTATAGCTAAAATGAAACACATCAAGAAATCACATTTTGTTCAAGGTCACCCCAATGGAGAATAGACTCTCCCAGTTTGCTGATACCTGGTAAACCTCATTTCTTCCACTGCCGGTAAGACATTTTGGCACTTGGTAACCATTCAGATATGCCCAGGTGGAGCAGTGGCTAAAACTGGGGGCTATGGAGTCAGCCAATCTTTATTTGAATCCTGCTTTATCATGCATTTCTTGTGCAATCTTGGACAAATTATTTAAAGTCTTCTTGAGGAAGCCTGAAGTTCCTCATCTGAAGGTGAGGAAATACTATTTCCTTTAGCACAGGATTCTTGTGAGATTAATTGAGATAATTCATATTACCTGCTGAGCATAGTGGCTGGCACATTTTAAATGCTTGATCAACATCAGTGGATGATTATCCCTACTACCTTTGCTGTTGCCTAATTTTCTGAACACTGAAAGTCTTGCTCACTGACGGTTCCATCAAATGCAGATGTCACTCAGAACAACTGCTCTGTAAACCTCTCCCACAGTAAATTTCACTGGATTTGTTTTTCACATAAAAGGTGTTTAAGAGAGAATTTTCTTTAGTCTATTTAGTTTTCCCAAGCTCAATGGACAAACACATTTTAAAGATATTATGATACAGCTTTGGAGAAGGAAATGGCAACCCACTAAACTACTCCTGCCTGGAGAATCCCATGGACAGAGGAGCCTGGCAGGCTACAGTCCATGGGATCACAAGAGTTGGATAAGACTTAGCAACTAAACAGGCTTCCCTGGTGGCTCAGCTGGCAAAGAATCCACCTGCAATGCAGGAGACCTGGGTTTGATCCCAGGGTTGGGACGATCCCCTGGAGAAGGGGAAGGCCCACTCCAGTATTCTGGCCTGGAGAATTCCACGAACTGTATACTCCATGGAATCACAAAGAGTTGGAAACAACTGAGAGACTTTCACTTTAGCAACTAAACCAACATCTTAAAACTTTAGGAGTGAGCCAAACTTGGAGTTAGTTATTTGTTCCGTCTCCAATTCAGGTAAAGGTTGTCAGCAAAATACTAACCTCTGGCAACTGAGAATCTGTCAATTCATATTCAGTTCCACCAACTCACACAAACAATGAGTCTCAAATGGGTTTTTCTTAATGATCAGACTTCATGCTGCAAATCACCTGCTTCACATCTAAAACCACCTACCTCCAAATACACCTCATGTGGGAATATTTATTTTTATACTCTTTCCTAAAATGCAGGACTGACTGCTCTATTTTTATTTATTTCTCCCCAGAGTCTTGATGAAGAATAAGTTAGTTATCTGCTTGAACCCTCAAGCCAAATGGACACAAATGCTAATCAAAGTGTTAAGGTGAGTCAGGCATGTCCACGGTTTATAGATTTCAATTGCACCAAAGGGTTTCCTTTTTCCAGACAATCAAAATGGGGACCACTTAAAATTTATGAAACATTCCTAAGACAAATACCTATTCTTCACTATTATTACTTATCAGATGGAGTTGAGATAGCTCATTCTGGCAGCTCAGTAAACTAAAATGGAAACTAGTGGGCACAAAATGCCTTATTTGAAATCTCCAGGGGAAAGCCACAGTTTCTGGCAAGTCTTCCTTTAAGCCTGACTCTTTTTTTCTTTCCCCCCACAGCAAACGTGTTTTGTCAACTTCACCAGCTCCAGTGGTTAAGAAAAGAGGTGTCTGATGCTGATGTTCCCATCAAGGATACTTGTGTTCCCCCATCATTCCTGCTCTGGGTTTTAGTTTTGTGTTTGGCTGAATCTTTTCCAGAAAAAAGATCTTCCCTATCTGCTTTATTTTAAAAATACAGTACCTCACAAACTCAGAGTTTGGAGGAGGAGTCATTAAGGAGGAAAGTTTCTTTAAGGCTAGTTCCTTCATTATAATTGATACAGATTACTTTCAATAACATACCTGTTGTTGAATGCTGAATTTTCCTACAAAATAAGTGGCTTGAATTAAGGAGGAAATGATAAAATGCATTTCAATCATTTTACACCCTAAGAATAGCAAGCTTCCATAAGAGATTTAAAAAATGCCTGGGAAACCCATGGAATTTTAGCCTTACAAGAAACAGAGAGTTCATATAATAGACATCCTTCATTCAAAAGCTCACTATTGAGAGAAAAAAGGTCCTTCTACTTTCAAAGAGTTCCTTTGTAAGATTTACTCTCACAGATAAAGCTAAGAACACTTAAAGACTCCCAGACTTAAATTCATAAAATTTTCAGGAAAAGCATTTAAAGAATGATATTTAGGTGTATTCTTTCATGCATTTGCTTTGACGAACTTCTTTTTAAAATCACATCTTTTGCACAGACTTTTTTTCTTTTTCTCTTTTTGGTCTTTGGTGTTCAATTCTTCAATGCTTTCTATTAATCTAATGCAATTCAATAAACTTCAGCAAATGTTTTATTTAACTATGAGTGATTCATTCTTAATGGAGCATTTTTTCAGAGGTCTGCTCCTGAAACCATTTACCTCAGATTAGGACTTGAAGCCATGTGCTGGGACTTAAATCCAGCCAAAACCCAGTTTAGGACTGGAATTCACATGGCCAGGGCTTGAACCCAGCCCAAACCCATGGTCTTCCAACAGAGATCACAGACTTGGTGTCAGGTTCTTGGTTCAGGTTCTTGATGTCTCATAATAGAAAGAATTTGGTGAGAGACTAAGTGATAGCTAAGAAGTGGATTTATTCAGAGAGAAACACACCTCACAGACAGAGTGTGGGCCATGTAGAGGGCAAGTTAGTGGTCCCAAAATGTGGCGTGGTTAGTTTTTATGGGATGGGTAATTTCATAGGCTAATGAATGGGGGGATTATTCCAACTATTTTGGGGAAGGGAAGGAGATTTTCAGGAGCTTCCCACTTTTTGGTCTTTTGATGGTGCCTTGGAACAGTCACGGTGCTTCTCGGTGTGTCATTTAGCTTGCTGACTGAGGATCAAGGTCTAGTTGAAGTTGACTTGTTTGCTATCTTGGACCCATATGATTCTAATTGGTTTGTGTTGTGTTCTTGGGCTATGTATTTCTTTCAAAAGCTGTGCCCTGCCCGCTTTCCTCCTGTTTCACTCCCAGCATGCTCAGGTTCCAAGCTATATTTGCTTCCTCTTTTATTTTTTTTATTTTTATTTTTTTAGATTTATTTTTACTAAAGGTTTTGCAGGAGGGAGTAAAGAGTATCTATAAATGCTACACTTTCTGTTGTCCACAACTCAATATTTACTTCTTTAGTCCTAACACACACACACACACACACACACACACACACACACACACACACGGATTATAAAATGCCCTCAAAATCCTGCATTCATTCTTTGGTCTGATTTTGATCTTTTTGAGAATGTAGCTAGCATTCAGGGCACTCAAAAAAAAAAAAATTTACTCTTGCAATCTTAGGTGGGTTAACACACTGGGTTTGCATATGTAGAAACTGAGATGAGAGGGGTTAAGTTACATGCTCAAGGCCTTAGAGCTACTAAACAGCACGTCAAAATTTGAACCCGGGCAGTCTGGCACCAGAATCTCTGCTTCTAATACCTCCACTAAGCTGATTCCATATGGGGTAGGGTACCATCCGCTCCATTTTACAGAAGCAGGAACTAAGTCAAAGAGATATTCACGAGTCCAAGTCACATAATTAGTAAGAGACAAAATCAGAATTTGAACCCAGGGCCACCTGGCTCCTAAGCTAATGCTCCTAATTGTAATACTACACCGCCTAAAGTCTCCTTGCCCCTAAATGTATTTTTTACTCCAACTCCTCACCTCCTCCCCTCCTTTCCAGGACCAATCAAAGCCAGAAAAAGGGTGGGAGTTCCAGGATGTTCAGGCCTCCACATGAGTTGGCATATCTATTGAGCATGATCCAGGGGGATTGGACAAGTGGGAGGGCAAATGCAGAATGAAAGGCAGAAATCAGGGCCCTTGAGGGCTTCTAAACTTGCTTTAAAAACAAAAAACCTAAGCACCCATTCCTCAAAAGTCACAATAGATTTAGGGGTATTTGGCCTGATTTAGAACAGGAATAGTAACCCATAGTTAGAGGCAGGATAACTTGTTGAGTCAGTTAATTGAGTGAGGACAAGGGATCCTTAGCTGATCTGAATGGTTTCGGGTCTAGAAGGGAGGATGGTGAAACAGTAAGGCTGAATTTAGGCCATTTATGGCTATATACATATGTTGTTGTAGTTTAGTTGCCAAGTCATGACCGACTCTTGCGACCCCATGTGCTGGAGCCTGCCAGATTCCTCTGTCCATGTGATTTCCCAGGCAAGAATACTGGAGTGGGTTGCCATTTCCTTCTCCGGGGGAATCTCCACAACCCAGGGATTAAACCTGCATCTTCTGCATTAGCAGGTGGATTCTTTACCACAGCCACCAGGGAAGCCCACACACATACATATATACCCATGAATTGTTTAAAATTCATATAAGATAGAATTGAAGGGAAAATACAACCTAATCCTGCCCAAAGCAGAATGTTCAACTCTGAAAAAATGGAATAAGAGGCTGTAAGGCCAAGCTACACAGGATCTTAGATGGAGAAAACAGGGAGCCTTAACAAAGTGAGTTGAGCCCCACTGACTCTGCCTACACTCCTCGGAGCAGCAGAGGCCCAAGGGCTGAATCAGCCTGATTCTCCAAGGGAAACAGAATTCTGCTTTGTTCCAATGAAGGAGCTCAGCCCCACCTCACTGGGAAATGGGCTTCCCAAAAGTATGAGCTCTGTCCTAGGATTTTCCTTTTCCCACTGCCTTCCTTTCTACAATTCTCCCTTCTCATATGACATTTTACACCTCCCAGCTCTAGGTAAGGATTGGCATACAGCCTCGGCTTTACTTACTCTGAGGTGACATTTGGAGGTACTTTGGAGCAGAATGAGTGGTCGACGAAAAACCTGGCAGAACTTAGAAAAAGAGGAGGGCCATGAATCAGAAAGGTAATATTTGAGAGACACGCCATTTTGTGACTCTCAAGGACAGAAGTTCTCTTGCATAGTCTCTTTGAAGAGCAGCAACTGGGAACTTTTTAAAATATATATTTCTCAAGCTCTTCCCCAAACCTAATACATAAAACACTCAGGAGTTGGGCCCAGCAATTTGCGGTTAACATACTGTGGTATACTAAACATTATACTTGGTCCTTGTCTCTGTTTCTGGCACAGCGCTCCAAAAACCCTTGGAATTGCCTGACTGATGGAGTGTTTTTGTTATTTGCGGTGAGCCCTGGTCAAACACATCTGAGTTTATTCTAGTGAGGTGACTATCGGTGAACTCCTAAATAACTTCAGGGTCAGGGATGGTTGCCAGAAGAACTAACCACAAGATTAGAGGGTTGGAACTTTCTGGTTGAGTTCAATCATCAGTGGCCAATGGTTTAATCAATCATGCGCCATAATGAAACCTCCATAAAAACTCCCAAACAGCAGCATTTGGAGAGCTTCTGGGTTGGTGAGCACTTTGAGATGCTGGGAGGGTGGTGCACCCAAAGAGGGTATGGGAGCACCTCCTCCCCTACGCGTTATCCTAGGCAACTCTTCTATTTGATTATCCCTGAGCTGTATCCTTTGTAATAAATCTATAATAGTAAGCAAAGCACTTTCCCAACTTTCGTGTGTCATGCTAGCAAATTATCTAATCAGGAGCAGGGGAGAAGTCATAGGAATCTACAAAATTTGTAGTTGGCGAGGCAGAAACGTGGGTAGCCTGAATACCCCATTTGCAACTGGTGTCTGAAGTGGGGGCAGCCTTGTAAGATTGAGCCATCAGGTTGTAGGTTCTATGCTAACTACAGATGATTAGTGTCAGAATTGAATTGTTGGACCACCAGTTAGTATCAGAGAATTGGAAAGCTGGTTGATGTCAGTAAACACTTAGCAAAAAACTTTGACACACCCTCCAGGTGCTTATGATGCCAGTAAAGTTTGAAAAGCACTGTTCTAGGGCAAGGGTTTCCAATGCTCACAGTATACAGCCATCTAGGGAGCTTTCTTTTTTTTAATATTAGGTTATAACTTACATACAGTAAAATTCACCCTCTTTAAGTTTTCAGTTCAATGGCTGAGTTGAAATAGTCCGTTAGTCAGCTTGGGCTGTTCTAACAATGTATCAGACATAGATTGGATGGCTTATAAACAACAGAAACTTAATGTTCACAGTCTGGAGGCTAGAAGTCCAAGATCAGAGTGCAAGCATGACCAGATGCTGGCAAAAGCAGAGAAGAGGAGTTCTCTGGTGACCATTGTAATTGCACTAGTCCTATTCAGGAGGGCTCCACCTTTGTGACCTCATTGTAATACTAATCACCTCTCAAAGGTCCCACATCCTAATACTATCACAATGAATGTAAAGTTTCAACACATGAATCTGGGGTTGAGACACAAACATTCTGCAGTGATGAGACTGCCTGCAATGCAGGAGACCCAGGTTCCATCCCTGGGTTGGAAGATCTCCTGGAGGAGGACATGGCAACTCACTCCAGTATTCTTGCCTGGTGAATTCCATGGACAGAGGAGCCTGGCGGGCTACAGTCTGTGGGGTCACAAGGGTCAGACACAACTTAGTGACTAAACCACCACCACAAACATTTAGTTCATTTCAGGCCCAGCCCCTGATCTGTTCCTATCATCTTGTTGTTTCCAGCATGTCATACAAATGGAACCATACAATGTACAGCCTTGTGTCGATTTTCACTTTGCATAATGGTTTTGAGAGTCATCTGTTGTTGAAGGTATCAATAGTTTACTCTTTGTTGTCCCTAACTACTGTTCCACTGCAATGAATATGCCACAATACATTTATTTATTCACCAGTTGACAGGCAGTTCAGTTGTTTCCAGTTTTGATCTATTGTGGATAAAACGGCTGTAAATATTCATGCACAAATCTTTATAGAAACATGTGATTTTATTTCTCTCAAGTAAATACCAAGGAGTGAGATTGCCGGGTCCTGTGGTATATGCATGTTCAACTTAATTAAGAAGCTGTTAAACTGGTTTTGAAAGTAGAATTCCAGATAATCAATAAACAATACTTGTGCAAAATGAAGAACATCTTGTACAAGGAATATTTAGAAGTATCTGGAATGTTTAGGAAATAATTGTCTTTGTCATATTATCTAGAACACGTAACTAGGAGAAAACAGGACCTAACCACGTATTTTTAACTGCCACTGTGCCCTGAACATGCCAGTGGACTTGAATTAATTGATAATTGTTACTAAACTTTAATGGCGTCCCAGTTTGTGCTAGAAGTAAATAACCTGTCTGCCAATGCAGGAGATGAAAGAGACCCAGGTTTGATCCCTGGCTCAGGAAGATCCTCTGGAGAAGGAAATGGCAACCCACTCCAGTATCCTTGCCTGGGCAACCCCATGGACAAAGGAGCCTGGTGGGTTACAGACCATGGGGTCGCAAAGAGTCAGACATGACCGACTAAGCACACAACAGCACATTAAGATTTAATACAATTTCAAATTATTAAGATTTTCAAGTTAAATTGCACTAAAATTATTTCATGATATTGATACCATGCAGGGCCCTGTGGGGCTTCTGGACATAGAAACTTTCTGTTTCCCCCATTTCTTTGATTATAGGAAACAGCCTTCATTCAGCATCCATGACCTTTGCGCTGTGTGCTTAGTCTCTCAGTCACATCTGACTATTATATGTGACCCCATGGACTGTAGCCCACCAGGCTTCTCTCGAGGATTCTCGAGGCAGGAATACTGGAGGGGGTTGCCATGCCCTCCTCCAGGGGATCTTCCCAACCCAGGGATCAAACCTGGGTCTCCCACATTACAGGCAGATTCTTTACCATTTGAGCCACCAGGGAAGCCCTCCATGACCTTTGCTGCATTCCAATGGGCAGATCCAAGCAGCTATTAACTAGGGAAGAGAGAGGATGCGAGACCAACGAGAAACAGTCAAGAGCAGCCTTGGGACAAGGCCCCGTTACCCCATCCATGGATACACACAACAATATCCGAGCTGTTTTGCAGATACCGAAACCCCTCCCAGGTGGGAGAAGTGAACAATTAATGATGGTATACTGTCCACAAAAATGTAGACCTCAGACCAGTTGGACCTGAAGGGTGATGATGCTGACCCCTACTTAGCTCACCACCAATCCATCAGAAGAATGTGCATGAGCTGCTCACAACCTCTTTGGAAAAATTACTAAAAAACTTGTTTCTATCTTCCACATGTGGCTCTGAGGGCATTAGCCCACTGTGTCTCCCTTTGCCTGGCAAAGCAGTAAAGCTATCCTTTTCTACTTTACCCAAAACTCTGTATCCGAGATTTGATTTGGCACTGGTGCACAGAGAACCTGAGCTTTCGGCACCAGCATTAGGGCACTAGTATCAGTTCAGTTCAGTCCAGTCACTCAGCCAGGTCACTAGTATATGTTACCATAAAAAGCAAAATCAAGAATGTATCCATTCTCACCGGAAGTTTAAGATGACTAGCATATATTAAATTCTTACCTGTGGTATTATTTAGGGTTCCACTAGGAAAAGCACAGTCAGCTGGGACTTTGAAGAAAAGTCATGAAGGCGCTGTATCAGATGTGTGGAAGGAACCGACAAGGAATGTCAAGGCACCCAAGGACTAGCGGCCATGACTACATCTGAAGGAGAAGGGGAGGAAAGGGTTACGGAAGAGTGTTTGGAGAGCTGCTGCTTGGAAGCTAAATTTCCTGAAAGGAACCCTGGCCACTGAGGGATCAACCCCAACCAGAACTGACCATAAACAACGTGAGGAGGGAATAAATTCTTCCACCTTTATTTTCTCCCAACCTGTCATCTTTGCCCCTGTCCCCACCCCCAGGACAAGGAAGCATTTTCTATTTTTATTTTTTTTAGCATTTTTTAAATGACTGCTTTTTATTTGTCTGCTTGTTTTTGGTCATGCCACAAGGCCAGTAAGATCTTAGTTCCCTGACGAGGGATTGAACCCGGGCCCTCAAAAATAAGCATGGAGTCCTAACTGTAACAGGAGGGAAAGGGGCAGGGCACAACTTTTGAAAGAATGACATAGCCCAAGGATGCACATAAATTGATTAGAATCAAATGGGACCAAGATGGCAGATAAGACTAGACCTTGATCCTGAATCAGCAAGTGAAATGACACATCCAGAGGTACCATGACAGTTTCAAGCCACTGTTAAAAGACCAAGGAGTGGGCGGTGGCCCAACTCCTAGCAATCTCTGCCCTTCCCCAAAATAGTTGGGTTAATCCTCCCACTCACCAGCCTATAAAAACTGACCATGCCAAACTTCAGGCTGCACTGGCCATCTGCGATGGCCCACGCTCTGTTTGTAGAGTGTGCTTCTCTCTGTATCTGAAAAAATCTACGTCTTACCTACCACTTTGTCTCTCACTGCATTCTTTCTGCAATGAGACATCAAGAACCTGAGCTTCATTAGGTCCAGAAACCAGGTACTATGGGTTCTGGCTGGGTCTGAGTCCCAGCCACATGGGTTCAAGTCCCAAGTAGGATTTTGGCTGGGTTCAAGTCCCAGCACACGGATTTGAGTCCCAATCTATGATAAATAGTTTCATAACCACTGAACTGTCAGGGAATTTCTAGGAAGAATTTTTTCCCAGCAAAAACACCTGCAGCATAATTTTCTCTCTTCAAAACAGAGAGCCCTGTAAAATACAATCTCTATTTGTATTTACCCAGGGAAATTAGCAGCTGGAAGGGGGTTGGACTGGGAGAAAAGCCAAGGCTAATTCTATTTTGAAAACCAAGAAACTGCATTTTAAAAGGCAACACTCCGTACCCTCATTGACCAAACTCACCCAGATGGGATCAGATGAAGAAACTAAAGTTCAGGGGGGTTAAGGAATTTGCCCAGAGTCACACAGCTATGAATGCCAGTTCTGGTATTTGAATCTCAGCAGGCAAACTCCATATATCACAATCTCATTATTTCACTTGCCCAATGAAGGACTGTCCCAATTACAGCTCATACGATAACAGTAAGGAAGCCTACATATGTAAATTTTTTCATATATTGCACTATTAGGGCAAAAATAGTTCACTCCTATGGTAGCAGATCAGTTTGATTTGCATGCATTTTTTTTCTCATCTGGATGACAATGTCTCCATTGGAGATCTGAAGATAAAATAAACAAACATCTTGCTATATTTCTTAACTGAGTAGGTCTAGAAGCTCCAGGATGCATCCCTGATCCAGCCTTCTCTCCTGGTGAAATAGACAATGGGACTAACATCTTTGTCCCTCAAAGGCGAAAGATGAAGAGGGATGCGGACACAAATAATGCTTTCCTGGCCTGATTCTTTCTGGTCATCTCTGGGCAGTGCTCCTAGCAGGGGCTCCAGCTCTGACACATCCTCTGGCCTGGAGGCCCTTCGGTTTTTCATCCACTCCTGAACTGCCCTCCCCATCAATCCAGAGGCCAACCTAGTGCCCTCTGGTGACCTCACATGGCTCTGCAGCTTTCAAGGAAGCTCTTCAGCACCTCCAGGTGGCTGGTCCCCAAAAGCACCACGTTCAAACTGGAGACTGGGACAATGATGGTGGTGACATCATGCTGGGTAGGAAAGCTCTGCTTCCTTCCCTCTTCAGAGTGAGACCCCCTAATTCCATCTTCTGGGATTGCACACAAGTATCAGTGCCCAAACTCAGGACCCTAGGGTCTTGCCTCTCAAAGTAGGGTCCCTCAACAAGCAATAGTGGCATCATTTGAGAGCATGTTAGAAATGCAGAAGCTGAATCGGAATCTACATTTCAACAAGATTCCTGGGTGATTTCTATGCAACTAATATAAATAAGGGCTTCCCTGGTGGTTCAATGGTAAAGAATTTGCCTGCCGATGCAGGACACACGGGATCCCTCCCTGGGAAGATTTCCTGGAGAAGAAAATGGCAACCCATTCCAGTATTCTTGCTGGGAAAATTCCATGGACAAAGAAGCCTGGTGGGCTACAGTCCATGGAGTCACGAAAGAGTCTGACATGATTTAGCAACTAAGTAACAATATAATTAATTTCTCTGGGTCTCATTTTTCTAAGTTTTCAGATGAAAATAGTATCTACCTCTTAAGGAACTAAGAATGAAAACATTTTTCAGATCAGCCACAAATAATTTGGGGTCATTTCTGTCCTCTATGGGATTTTCCTTCGATTTCTAATGTCACTCCACTAGCCTTCGAGAAATGGTCATGATCAACCCTCCAAGTTTAAGCCAAAGTCCTCTACTGGCGTCCAGTGGTCAGTGGTATAACATGGCAACATAGACCAACCTCACCCAATACGAGAATTCAGTAAACCCTGGAGCTGACCCAGGCAAATGGAGCCCCAAACCGGCATGTGACTCATCATATGGCCTCCAAAGGAGGAACCCAACAGAGAAACGTGGTTACAAACCCATTGTCACCTAAGACCTGTGGCAGGTTTAGTTCTTCCCCTGAGCAAGAAATTATATTCTAATTTACTATCAACTGCCAAGTGCCAAGCTAAAGAAAGGTATGCTCAATCTTCTTTTATGCCTCAGCTCAAATTAGATGTGAAATAACCAAGGAGAGTTCAGTCAAGCTGAGTCCCATTAGTCAGTCAAAAACATTTCTGAAGTGCTTTATAGCAAATGGCAAATTGTTCACTCAGCTTCCTTGCCTGAATCAGGGACTCCAGCTTTGTGTCTTTCCATTTTCTTTTTTTAGTAGAAGTATAATTGACATACAATATTATATTAGCTTCAAGTGTACAACATAATGATTTGAAATTCATATACATAGCTACACATGTACAAAATAATGACATGACATTCATATACATTGTGGAATGATCACAGTAGGTCTAATTAGTTACCATCTGCCACTATACAAAGTTAATACAGTATTGTTGACTATACTCCGCATGCTTTATTTGCATGCTCTGCCCTTTCTGCCTCCCACTTCCTTAAATTAAAAGTGAAGATAAGCAAATAAAGGCACATTGGTTCTCATTTTCAATAAAGGAGACATTCCATTTATAGATATACATTATCTGTGGATAAAATTCCACAGATACTCCCTTTCTACCATGGTTGATGTCCCTGGTAGACGATCATGATGTATATCACAACAGAGGAGATTTTTTATTTTGTCTGACATCTAGTTTTGGAGATTGCATTGGGTTTCATCAATATCATTATTTGCAACTTGTAGACTCTCTGCCCAAGAGCAATTTCAAAGAATTTCATTTTGGAAATATTCAGCACTTAAAATTTTTTTTATTGGAGTATAGTTGATTTATAATGTTGAATTAGTTTCTGTTGCACAGCAAAGTGAATCAGGCATTCATATACATATATCCACTCTTTTCTAGACTCCATTCCCATATAGGTCATTATAGAGCACTGAAGAGAAATCCCTGTTCTATATAGCTTACCAGGTGGCACTAGTGGTAAAGAACCTACCTGTCAATGCAGGAGACATAGTGAAGTTGCTCAGTCGTGTCCAACTCTTTGTGACCCCATGGACTGTAGCCTACCACGCTCCTCCGTCCATGGGATTTTCCAGGCAAAAGTACTGGAGTGGGTTGCCATTTCCTTCTCCAGAGAATCCTCCCAACCCAGGGATGGAACCTGGGTCTCCCACGTCGTATGCAGATGCTTTGCCATCTGAGCCATCAGGGAAGTCCATAGATCCCTTCATAGCTCAGTTGGTAAAATCTGAATCTGCCTGCAATGCAGGAGCCCCTGGTTTGATTCCTGGGTCAGGAAGATCCCTTGCAGAAGGGACAGGCTGCCCACTCCAGTATTCTGGCCTGGAGAATTCCACGGACTGCAGAGTCCATGGGGTCTCAAAGAGTTGGACATGACTGAGCAACCTTTCCCTTTCAAAAACCTGTAAAATTAGGATCTCTTATGCCAGGAAACATAAGAGACACAGTTTCAATCCCTGGATCAGGACGATCCACTCCAGTAGTCATGCCTGGAGAATCCCCATGGACAGAGGAGCCTGGTAAGTTACAGTCCACAGAGTCGCAAAGAACTGGACACGACTGAAGCGACTTAGCACACACACACGCTTTAGTTACCTATTCTGTATATAGTAGTGCATATATGTCAATATCAGTCTCTCAGTTTATTCCTTCCTTCCCCCTTGGTAACCATAAGTTTGTCTTCTACATCTGTGACTCAATTTCTGTTTTGTAAATAGGTTCATTTGTACCATTTTTTTAAAGATTCTATACATAAAGAGATACCATATGACACCTGTCTTTCTGACTTTACTCAGTATGATCATCTCTAGACCCATTCATGTTGCTGCAAATGGCATTATTTCATTCTCTTAATGGCTGAGTAATATTCCATGGTGTATATGTACCACATCTTCTTTATCTATTCCTCCACTGATGGGCATTTAGATTGCTTCCCTGTCCTGGGTATTGTAAATAGTGCAGCAACAAATTCTGGGGTGCATGTATCCATTCAAATTAGAGTTATCTCTGGATAAATCCCAGAAGTGAAATTGCTGGATTGTATGGTAGCTCTATTTTTAGTTTTTTAAGGAATCTCTATACTGTTCTCCACAGTGGCTACACCAATTTACATTCCCATCAACAGTGTTGGAGTGTTCCCTTTTCTCCATACCCTCTCCAACATTTATTATTAAGATTTTTTAATGATGGCCATTCTAACCAGTGTGAGGTGATATCTCATAGTTTTGATTGCATTTCTATAATAATGAGTGATGTTGAACATCTTTTCCTGTGTCTCTTGGCCATCTGTATGTCTTCTTTGAAGAAATGTCTGTTAAGGTCTTCTGCCCATTTTTTTATTGCATTGTATTTTTTATATTGAGCTGCATGAGCTGTTTGTATATTTTTGAAATTAATCCCTTGTCAGTCACTTTGTTTGCAAATATTTTCTCCCAAGCAGTAAAGTTAATTTTTTTTTAAGTTAAGGCATCTCCTCACATTCTCCCACCTAAGATAACCACATATGCTGATATACTTTTCACTAAGGTCAATGAGAATCTGACAATCTCAATATCAATGAGTACATAAACTGAAGTCAGCAGGATTCACTGTGCTACAATTATTCTAACCTGGATTCAAGTCCTTTTCTTATTGTTAAAAGTAAAAATTTTTAAATCTTCCTTATTCATGTCCCTTCTTTATTATCCAACTATGCCTTTAGGATTAACAAAAGAAATTTGTTTCTAAGTACTTCTTAGAGCATGTGTGTGATGTGAAATGAGTGCTATTGTGTGGTAGTTTGAGCATTCTTTGGCATTGCCTTTCTTTGCGATTGGAATGAAAACTGACCTTTTCCAGTCCTGTGGCCACTGCTGAGTTTTCCAAATTTGCTGGCATTTTGAGTGCAGCACTTTTACAGCATTATCTTTTAGGATTTGAAATAGCTCAACTTGAATTCCATCACCTCCAGTAGCTTTGTTCATAGTGATGCTTCCTAAGGCCCACTTGACTTCACATTATAGGATGTCTGGCTCTAGGTGAGTGATCACACCATCGTGATTATCTGGGTTGTGAAGATCATTTTTGTATACTTCTTCTGTGTATTCTTGCCATCTCTTCTCAATATCTTCTGCTTCTTTTAGGTCCATATAATTTCTGTTCTTTATTAAGCCCATCTTTACATGAAAATTTCCCTTGGTATCTCTACTTTTCTTGAAGAGATCTCTAGTCTTTCCTATTCTATTTCTTCCCTCTATTTCATTGCACTGATCACAGAGCATTTTGAGTAATGCTCAAAATTCTCCAAGCCAGGCTCCAACAGTACATGAACTGTGAAATTCCAGATGTTCAAGATGGTTTTAGAAAAGGCAGAGGAACCAGAGATCAAATTGTCAACATCTGTTACGTCATTGAAAAAGCAATAGTGTTCCAGAAAAACATCTACTTCTGCTTTATTGACTATGCCAAAGCCTTTGACTATGTGGATCACAATAAACTGTGGAAAATTCTAAAAGAGATGGGAAAACCAGACCACCTGACCTGCCTCCTGAGAAATCTGTATGCAGGTCAAGAAGCAACAGTTAGAACTGGACATGGAACAATAGACTGGTTCCAAATAGGAAAAAGAGTACATCAAGGCTGTATATTGTCACCCTGCTTATTTAACTTATATGCAGAGTACATCATGAGAAATGCTGGGCTGGAAGAAGCACAAGCTGGAATCAAGATTGCTGGGAGAAATATCAATAACCTCAGATATGCAGATGACACCACCCTTATGGCAGAAAGCAAAGAAGAACTAAAGAGCCTTGTGATGAAAGTGAAAGAGGAGAGTAAAAAGATGGCTTAAAACTCAACATTCAGAAAACTAAGATCATGGCATCTGATCCCATCACTTCATGGCAAACAGATGGAGAAACAGTGGAAACAGTGGCAGACTTTATTTTTATGGTCTCCAAAAATCACTGCAGATGGTGACTGCAGCCATGAAATTAAAAGATGCTTACTCCTTGGGAGAAAAGTCATGACCAACCTAGACAGCATATTAAAAAGCAGAGACATTACTTGGACAACAAAGGTCTGTCGACAAAGCTATAGTTTTTCCAGTAGTCGTGTATGGATGTGAAACTTGGACTATAAAGAAAGCTGAGCGCCGAAGAATTGATGCTTTTAAACTGTGGTGTTGCAGAAGACTCTTAAGGGTCCCTTGGACTGCAAGGAGATCCAACCAGTCCATCCTAAGGGAAATCAGTCCTGAATATTCATTGGAAGGACTGACGTTGAAGCTGAAACTCCAGTGCTTTGACCACCTGATGCAAAGAACTGACTCATTTGAAAAGACCCTGATGCTGGGGAAGATTGAATGCAGGAGGAGAAGGGGATGACAGAGGATGAGGTGGTTGGATGGCATCACCAACTCAATGGACATGAGCTCCAGGAGTTGATGGTGGACAGGGAGGCCTGGTGTGCTATAGTCCATGGGGTTGCAAAGAGTCGGACACGACTGAGCGACTGAACTGAACTGAACTTCTTAGAGAGACTCATGACTATGCAATCTGTTGATTCCTTGAAGGAGCACCCCTAGTGGCTTGTGAGGCAAGTAATTGTGTGTTTACCTACCGGTGTGATAAAGTCAAAAAGTATTAGTCACTCAGTGGTGTCCAACTCTTTGGGACCCCATGGACTGTCCATAGCTCACAGACTCCTTTGTCCATGGAATCTCCAGGTAGGAATACTGGAGTAGGTAGACATATCCTTTTCCTGGGCATCTTTCCAACCCAGGGATCAAACCCTGGTTTCCTGCACTGCAGGCAGATTCTTTACCATCTGAGCCACCAGGGAAGCCCAAAAGGCAGGGAGGGGGATTCACTTTCCATGAATGCCTGTGGTTCCTGGAGACCCTGGCCAGTTCTAAATCCTACTGACTGAGAGCGACCTTGAAGGTCCCTTTAGGTCTCTTTTGTCACAATGAGAACTAGAAAGGTGGTTTTTTCCTAGCAAAAACTAAAATTCCAAGGAAGATTAAAATTGAGGAAGTCTCCCCACTCCTTTTTACTCCCTTCAACTTTCTGTGTGCTCCAGCTCCACAGTCTTGAGTTCCTCAGAACAGAACTGGGACCTCAGTGTTAGCCCATGACTAATAAGCCCATCCAACCAATTTAAAGTGAAAAGTTTGTATAACTTTGGGAAAACCTTGGCCAAAATCTGTGTTGGTTTTTGGCAGTGCTAAAGTCAACATGTATTAACCACAAAAATACTGTTTTGTGTCCTGCAACTTTGGGATTTTGACATCTAGCATTCGTGTTCATATCTAGCCCATGAAGTTGGTGGAGTGTAGCATCTAACCCAATGCAGAATCCCTAGGTTGTTGAATACCTGCCTGATTTATAGCTTTAAAAATAAAAATCTCCTTATCTTGCATCCTATCACCCCAGGCTGTGAGCAAAATCGTGGAAGCAATTTTTCTACTCTTTGCTTTGTCTGTCAGCGTTTCAGTACTGGCAGGACAAGATCAGTGTCTCCAGGATCCCCCTGCATCCTGTCTATTTTTGAGACAGATTAACTGAAAGGAAGTGAATCCAGGAGAAAAGCAGGTTTGCTACTCTGTAGCTACATACACTGGAAAAAATTTTTTTTTAGTTGAAAAATGAAATCAGTTGATTTCTGAGTCATGGTCTCCTTATTTGTAAATGAGAAGAAAAACAACTGCTAAGACATCTTCCAGGCCTCAGAGTCATGCGGCTACCCTCCCTGCAGCCTTTCCTCCTCCAACATCCCTGTTGGCTCTACTATTTTTGGCACTACTATTCATTAAAACTAAACCCGAGTGCCATCTTTGATCCCCTCTATCTCCTTAACTTTCCTCTTACAGTTACTCAGCAAGAGCAACTGACCCCACTTCCTCATGACCTCTGGGATCTGGCCACTCCATTTCCACCAGTGTTTGGCCATGTGAATGAGCTTGTTCCTTGTTTGAATAAGTGACTCTGTAAGTCAGGAAGCCTTAAAATTACATTTTGAGATGATGGAATAAATCAAACTCATGTATTTGTAAAGTCTGAAAGAATTTGGCCTCTCAGAGAAATACGACTTCAATTTGACGTGTACCATTTTAAGTCTGTGATTTTCAAGCTGAAAAGTTTAGTATAAACTTTAAGCATATTAGAGTATATAAGAAAACTTGGTATGTAAAAATTCTTCATTGTACATATTTGATTACAAGATTTTCTTAAGTAGTCAAGAAGACCTGTTAAGGTTGCGATTTTTCTCAAGTATTTGAAATACCTAGAAAAAGTGGAATATATTAATATTATATTAAGATATTCTACCATCTTAAAAGGAGTTTATTCAAGTTTGTAAATGAGCCTATTGTTTAAGATGAGTTCTATTTATTGGACTGGAGTTGAACATTAAACACCAACTAAAATGGATTAGTATTTATATGAATATTAGAATAAGATTTAGAGGTTAAACTTGATGAAAATGTAAATTTGAAAAGCTTAACCTTAAAACAGCATTAATTTTAAACCCAAGCAACTGTTAATAATAGTCCTCTCTGCTCTCAAAATTCCCGCTCCAGACACTGACTTCACTGACAATAGCAAAAAGTGTTCTTTTATCATGGAACTGCTAATGTATAGGGATTTCATCTGAAACAGCGTAACATGTATCTTGTCTCAATTAAATACGTGAGTGCAAAGTCAAACCAAGTTCCAGAGCAGACACCAATTTAAATACTTTGGTTCCAGTATAACTTTTTGTGATTTGTGAAGAGAAAGCCACAGGTATCTCTTGGGGCCCTACTGAATTGCTGCACTCCAGTGTATTTCAAAAACAGAGGAAATACCTCGGCCATTTGATTTTCTCCAAACTATGATACAGCCTTTACTAAAACCTTGTGATTGATTCCATGAAGCTAGAGCAGCATCTAGGCTGCTTCTTTCATCTGGCTTGGACTTGCTACTGGTTAGATGATAGTGTCACAGCCAGATAACATTTATAATACAAATTTGGTTAATCTATAAGATGTTTGCCAGGTCTCTGGGCAGCATGAGGAAACGTCTCTGTATTCACTTCGCTGACATCCCCACTCTTATCATTGGCATTTTACTTTGCTTCTCTGTGAATATACTTTATCATTTTAAACTCAAAATAAATAGGCTGTGAGGGAGTGGGGGTGAGATGAACTGGAAGATTGCAACTGACATATATCCACTACTATGTATGCTGAAAGTCGCTCAGTTGTGTCTCACTCTTTGCGACTCCATGGACTAACAGTGCATGGAATTCTCCAGGCCAGAATACTGGAGTCTGTAACCTTTCCCTTCTCCAGGGGATCTTCCCAACCCAGGGATCAAACCCAGGTCTCCCGCATTGCAGGCAGATTCTTTACCAGCTGAGCTATCAGGGAAGCCCAACTACTCTGTATAAAATAGATTCATGAGAACTGACTGTACAGCACAGGGAACTCTATTCAATGTTCTGTTGTGACCTAGATGGGAAGGAATTCCAAAAAAGGGGACATATATACATGTATACATAGAGCTGATTCACTTTGCTGTACAGCAGAAACTAACACAACATTGTATAGCAAGTATACTCCAATAAAAATTAATTTAAAAAATAAACAGTGAGAATTGAATGAAGGGTTCTGCTACTTTACAGATTATCTTTTCCTTTGCTTTAAAAAATTTTGGAAGAAATACAGCTGGCTACACTCTGACTCATAGCTGAGTACAACTTTATGAAGCAGGAAAGTTTGTGGGGAGAATTCCAGAGCCAAGTCTTCACAGAGCCCAGTAACCATGTGCTGAACTGAATGTGAACAAATCAAGCCTGAATCTACGTAGAAAGGAATCCACAATGTGGATCACCTCCACTTTCTTACCCCCTGGCACAACCTTGCTCCACAGTTCATTGGATATACCTTTGATGCTATTCCTTTATAGAGGGTAGAAAGTGAAAAGACTCAAGGATTATCTTCCTTTGGTTTTTCAACAGGAGAACCACTGGCATGTTGAGTTCTGGACTGGGTGTGTCTTGTGCATGGGAGATGCTCTCATCTCTAGCCTCTGGCCACTAAACATTACTAGTCATCGGAAATCTATGGGACTAGACTTGTTTGCCATCAGCATCCCACCTACTAGGGCAATTTTCTTCCCCCATCTCCAAGAACCACTGACCTCAATAGAACAGAGAAAACTTTCCACCTTATTTTTAACCCTTTGAACTCTGTGTAGGGGCCAAGCTCTTTGCCATGTCTCTGCTTTAACACAATGAGTAGCCTCATAAGCAAAGGAAGTAGTAAGGCTCATCTGTGCAGACATCTCCTACCCCATCCCTCTGCCGCTGGGCACAGAGCCCAGGAACAAGGAGAGGAAGGAACTTATGTTGTGACAGGAGCGGGAAAGGAGATGGTAGAACATTCAAGTTGGAAGGGAGCTTAGTAATCATCTATTCAAATACCATCACTTTAGAGATGAAAAAAGGTTGTGACTTGTTGCCTGTAATAAATATTCCAAATGTGATTTATTACTGCAGTAGCTATCTTAAAATTGCCTAGCCTCATTCAAGGGTGTTTTAATTCAAAAGTTCTCCAATCCAAGGATTTGGGTGAAAGTACTTTAGCTAGAGATGACCCAAGCAGTCCGTGTGGTGAGGGTGGGGGAAGTGATATGGGGTGTGAAGACTGTGCTGGGCTGCCAGATTCACCCTCGGGGCTGAAGCACTTACTTCCCCCAGTTGCAGCTGGCTGCAGCTGACAGTCTTGGAATTGCCATCACCCAAGAATCCCTTCTCAAGACTGGTCAATTCGAGGATATATATATCCTACCCTCACCTCCCTATTCCCATCAAATCTGAATGGTGACCCAGCTTCAGAACTGCCTTTTGGGTCACTGATGCCTTTGCTGTAACTGCCTCATGTTCAAAGCCTCCCACTGCCTTCCTTCTCTCCCCCTACTAGGGTTAATCCTAAAACACTCCCAAATCAATGTTTTGCTTGCTAATCTCCTTATCACTATGATTAGCTGGGGAGCCTACTCTGCAAAGGTGGGTACCAGATGTTGTTAGAGAAAGCAGAGGCTAAAAAGGGATTCTGGAAGTGAATTCCCAGCCAGCCAGCTGGGAATAAGGACCACATCCCTGGGAGCCTGCCTGGCCCCTGCCCTAGGTAGTAGTGCAGTTGTGAATGCTTCAACCTGTTGTGAACTGGGATGGATGGCAAGCTGGTAAAGAAATGTATTAGGAAGTGGATCTGAGAAATATTGGGGAATTCTAATTCTAAGAAAAATGGAATTGGATGGTTATGCCTGTAGGCATTAGATAATTTGGAAAAAGATCATAGACAGCACAAAATGATTAATCAGCAAGTAGACTAGATATGAAAGGCAGACAGCCTCCTTGGAGCACATCAGAGCCTCCTTTTCCCACTGGCAAAAGGCAGGGAAACCTAAACACCACATTCAAGATTTAATCATAATAGTTGCAGGGCTCCAGAGAAGATTGAACTCTTAGCCTAGCCAGGTCTATAATCTTGGGCCCCTACAAACTGAGATGCCACATCTGGATTGATGCACTAGAAAATATTAAACTCTCAGAATCTACTGGGGCCCTGAGCCTGCAGAAGTGGGCAGCACTGTTGAAGGCGGCACATTCCCACTGGCCCTGCATGAGGACAGGGGCCTCCTTTGGTCTCTGCCCCACCCCACCTCCTGCCACCAGATCAACAAATGCAAAGGGAGCAAAGGATTAAACCCCAAAGGACCTGAAGCACTGAGAGAGGACATGGAAAAGTCAACTCCAAAATGCCAAATCAAGGGGTTGGCTGGTAGGACACAAGGGAGGGTTAGAAAAAGTTTACCAATATGGGAACACTCTCTTGGGATAAAGGATTTAACACCATGGCATACACCCCAGGGCAGCCATGCTTCTCGGATGGTTTAGTCTGGGCCATCACTTTCTCAAGCTCCTAAATGAAACAGAACTGCCAGATTAGCTGTGGCAGACAGTGAAAGAGGGGATGAAAAGGTTCAGGAAAGTGGGTGTGCTAAAAGGATATGCTGTAACACAGAAAACCTCATCACATAACTATGTTTAGTGGGAGGGCCTCCAGTTTACTGAAACAGTAAGGGATACTGCCGAGCAGGCCCCTAGCATCCCTGAGATGCTTCCTCTGTAGCGCAGGGCACTTATAAGAGAGGCCACTACAGAACTAGTCTCCCTGATAAAAAATGAAGTTGACAATATATACAGTGGAATATTACTCAGCCATAAAAAGGAATTAAATTGTGCCACTTGTAGAGTGTGGATGGACTTAGAGTCTCTCATACAGATTGAAGTAAGTCAGAAAGAAAACAACAAATATCATATATTAATACATATATGTGGAATCTAGAAAAATGGTACAGGTAAACCTATTTGCAAAGTACAAATAGAGAAATAGAGACATAGACATGGGCAACAAACGTATGGACACCAAGGACGTAAGTGGTGGTGGGATGAATTGGGGGCCTGGGATTGGGATTGACATATAACTAACGACTGATGCTACTTATAAAATAGATACCTGTTAGTAATAAAAACCTACTCTATAGCACAGGGAAGAAAAGACGGTCCAATCTGCTTGTAAGATAAATATTGTTAACCTTAAAAATTTTATCCTAATATACATTAGGTACAGACAAATACTGTTTGAGTCCACTTATACAAGGTACTAGATCTTCCCAATCCAGGGATTGAACCTAGATCTCCTGCACTGCAGGTGGATTCTTTACCATCTAAGCCACCAGGGAAGACCAATCCTTGGCCTATAGGATAAGAGCTATTATATCATGAATACAAAAGTGGAATGCCTGCTTTTTTATAATCAGGCAATATAGTAAATAAAAAAGTATTGTATCATTTGGAAAATGGCAAAGATTAGGATCACTCTTAAAGACGTAAAGGATGCAGGGATGATGGTCCCTTTAACTTACCAGTGTGGCCTGTCTAAAAGCCAGATGGATCCTGAAAATAGCCTACTACAACCTTCACCAAATATTTACATTAATTGTACATTGGCCAAGGTGTGGTATCTTTTAACAGAGCAGATTAGCAAATCCCCAGCTACATGGTACACAATCACTAATCTGGTAAATATTTTCTTTTCCATTCTCATCAAAAAGGAAGATCAGAACAGCTTGTGTTCACTTAGAACAGACTGTAATGTACTATAAATACTATAATTATGGTCTTGCCCCAGGACTAGGCTTAGTTCTTGTCCTTTGTCATAATATAATCTCACTCTCGAGGCTAGAATTTCACCCTGGCCACACTGTGGGTGACATCATGCTAACCTGACTAGATAAGTGACAAGCGGCAAGTGTGTGAACGACCTTAGTAAGACACATGTTCTCCAGAGAGAGTAAGACAAAACCTATGAAAATTTCAGATTCCTATCAATGAAGAGTTTAGGGATCCAGTGCTCTGGGGCTTCTTAGGACTTCCCCTCCAGAGTAAAGAATGAATTTTTGCATCACGCACTTCCCACCATGAAGAAGCCCAATGCCCAGTGGGCTTCTAGGGTTTCTTGAGGAAGAACATTCCATATCTGGAATAGTACTCCAACCAATAAATTGAGTGAATGAATGGCCGTCAGCTGAACATGAATATGGTCAACAGCAGCCCCCTGCTACAGCCACATGGCCTAGATTTTTGCCCATGTGACCTAGCAGAACTTATGGTATTAGTAGTATCTGTGTGGAGTTTATAGCAAGCCTTAGTTAGAGATCATAATGTAGACCTTTAGAGTCCAGGATCAAGGTCATACCATCTACAGTGAAAAGTTATCCTTTTTCTGGGGAAAAAAAGAAAACTAGTTTCTAAATGCTAATGGGTGGCTCAGATGGTAAAGAATCTGCCTGCAATGAGGGAGACCCAGGTTCAATCCCTGGGTTGAGAAGACCCCCTGGAGAAGGGAATAGCAACCCACTCCAGTATTCTTGCCTGGAGAATTCCATGGACAGAAGAGCCTGGTGGGCTACAGTCCATGGGATTGCAAAGAATCAAACACAATTGATTGGCCTTCACTTTCACTTCCTGTTAACAATGGAGCAACAAGCTATCATGTGGCCAGAGCTGTCATCATTAGTTAGGTTCTATCAGACCCATAGGTTGTAAAGTCAAGCAGTCAAGCAACAATCCACTGTGAGATGAAAGTGTCATATCCAAGATTGGGCATGGGTGGGTGGAACTAGGGGTGGGGAATAAGAAAGCAGTATGATCAGGTGTCCCGGGCCCCCTTGTCATCCATGGCTAATCCACCGGTAGCTCACCCTCAGCTCACACCTATGGCCACACTCAAAGTGGGGCGTATCCCTTACAAATAGCTCATCAGTTCAGTCGCTCAGTCATGTCCGACTCTGTGATTGGACTGCAACATGCCATGCTTCCTTGTCCATCACCAACACCCAGATTCATGTCCATCGAGTCAGTGATGCCATCCAACCATCTCATCCTCTGTTGTCCCCTTCTCTTCCCGGTCGCCGAAGTATTGGAGTTTCAGCTTTAGCATCAGTCCGTCCAGTGAATATTCAGGACTGATTTCCTTTAAGATTGACTGGTTTGCTCATGGAGAATGATAAAAGCTGAAGTGAGTCCATACATGTGTCAACTCAATACACCCAAATTGACAGCAGCTGCAATGAAGCTTGATCTTGGGTGGCTTTGAAAAACAAGAGGAAGGGGAAATCTTCTCAACATCCCAATGAAGAGAGCTTTGAATGGTGCACTTGATCATTCACTTTGTGTGGAAAGACAAGTGGCCTGAAGTTAAAATACACATAAACTGCTATCGATTGAATGTGCCCCATCCCCTCCAGAAAATATGCTGAGGCCCTAATCCCCAAGGTGATGGTATTTGGAGATGGGCCTTTGATAGGGATCCAGAGGTAGATTTGGCCATTGAAGCTAAGCCCTGATGTTGTTTTTTATTTTATGTAATGCAAGTGCCTGACTTAGGCAGCACCACCACCAAGGGCTTATAGAGTATTTGTTCCACATCACAGCACACCAGGATAAGTGATTCCCTTTACAGAAAAGGAGACGTGGCATTGAACATATGACCTCTGGATCTCCTAGTGCTATCCCACACCACGCCAGCCAAATGCTGCTGGTCTAATACTGTGATGAAGGTACAGCTGAGGTGTCTGCTCATAGACAACAGACAGGGAGTATGAGGTGCACGCGAGGATTCAGTGTACACCCCAAATCAGTGACCACTCTGCAGGGCTGTGTCCTCAACATGTGAATATGTGGTTCCAGAAACCAAGGGGTAGGAGCAGATAGGGTGCTATTTATCATTATTTCTAGTGACCACTTTGGAGTATTTTGCTTCCCATCACCCTGTCATCTCTAGGTCCTATGTGTTGAGGTATACTGGTTTTGAAAAAGAAAATTTCTACTTGGGGGTAAATTGGGAATCCCATTAAGCTTTACACCATAGCAGTCACCAAGAATTCTGGACTACTCATTTTGAAGGATAAGCAATCAGGAAGAGTCAATCAACCAACCACTCACTCAGAGTCACTTTCTTGGCAGATCATCAGAGGGCTATCAGGTAATAGTCTGATAGCCTGATATGCCCTTACACGCAGAGAGGCATACAGAAATATGTTTGGCACCCAAGCAATTCACTTAGTCATCTCTTGGTATTATTCCCTTGCCCAATTTTGCCTGTAAATGAATAAGTGCAGCACCCACAGCTTGAGAATGCAATGGGACCAGACTAAGAGCCCTCAAGAATGAGTTAAGCAGAAGTACCATCTGAGTGTCAGGGAAATCCACAGTGGATAGAAGAAGACGGGGGAAATGGGCATGAGTCACGACTTTGAGATGAGCACCAGTTATGAGGCTGCAGCTCATCCGTCTAACTTTCCCCTTCGTTTATCCCCACAGTAAACCAGAGGTACACCAGAATTCTAAAGAGCTGCTCCAGAACTTAGATGAAAGGAATTGGAGTGGCATAAGGGGCACACTGTAGTGAACGCTGTGATTGCTGCCCTGCCCAGATCTGCCTCCATGATGGAAGGGTCCACTCCCCAAGCTCCTCAGTTCAGTTGCTCAGCTGTGTCCAACTCTTTGCGACCCCATGGGCTGCAGCAAGTCAGGCCTCCCTGTCCATCACCAACTCCTGGAGTTTACTCAAACTCATGTCCATTGAGTTGGTGATGCCATCCAATCATCTCATCCTCTGTCATCCCCTTCTCCTCCTGCCTTCAATCTTTCCCAGCATCAGGGTCTTTTCAAATGAGTCAGTTCTTTGCATCAGGTGGCCAAAGTACTAGAGTTTCAGCTTCAGCATCAGTCCTTCCAATGAATATTCAGGACTGATTTCCTTTAGGAGTGACTGGTTGGATCCCCACGCTTCTAGAAATGCTGGAAAGCACCCTCCCCCTCAGCTGCCAGCCTACTCCAAATACTGCCCTCAGCTAAAGAGACCTGTTTCACAACAGGTCTCTGTCTCCTAGGGACAGATTTAATTTGGTAATAACTTGTCCATGCAGAGTTATCGTGGTCTTAGCCCTTTGACCCAACTCAGACAACTTTGAAGACTGCCCCAGCTTCTGATCTCCCTAAGGGGTCGGTGGATGCTTTTCTAAATTACATTACTATTTAACTTCTCCCTTGGCTCAACCCTCCCTCCTTTCTACCTTCCTTCACATGCACTTATCCTTGGAGCACTTTCTGGTAAATTCCCTGAATGCTAATCTCCTTCTCACAGTCTGCTTGCTGGGGAGCCCACTCTGCAACAGACAGAAGGAAGGTACACTGAGAAGCATGTAACTACTGTGGACAACTGGGACTCAGACTCCCTCGAGTCCCTTCAGAGATTGTTGAACATGTCTTGAAATTTCTCCATTGAGGAATGAGGGGGGTCAGAGTATTTATCCACAAGTTCCTACCCTTCACTGGTTGATGAGGGCTCTCTCTGCGGGTTTAACACTCTGACACTTCCTTCCTGCTCCATGTGTGGGCTGAGGAAGCCCCAGCAGCTAGAGGACATCATTAGGTAGAATATTTTAGGAAGCCAGTAGTCTGTTAAGGGACTGTCCACAGGGTAGGTGTAGTGGTTACAAGAGGAACATTGTACCATCATCAGTAAGAAGTCACAGGAAGCCATGCAATGTATTTCCACTGAGGTGGAAAAAGGCTAAATTATGCTTGTGAAGGATGATAGAAATGGACCTAAGAATGACTGCTGGAATAAGGCGGCACAGGTTGAGGCCATGAAGAGGGAAAGCATGGAACGACTCTCTGTCATCATGTGCCTTCAGGATGGGGTGAGTGAGACAGCACCAGGAAAGGGTGGGTGTGATGGGGAGGTTTGAAGGGAAAAGCATGTTATGACCACAGTTTACAAATCTACAAGCATTTTACTGACTCCTGTCTTGAAGCAGAGAGAAAGCCCTTGAAAGGAACCATCATGTTCGTCTTCAATGTGGAGGAATGGCAAAGGTTTGGGGGACACTTTTCCCCCACTGCCCAACATCATGGTTGATGTCATGGAGAGAAAACCTGGGTTTAGATATCAGCTCTGCCACTCAACAGCTCTGTGGGCTTAACTATGCCACTGAAACTCTTGAAGTCAGTATTATCTCACTTATAAAATGGAGATGATAATATCTATTTCATGGGGTTGTTGAGAGAAGTCAAGGAATATGAAACACCCAACACAACTCTCAGCAGATAAGGATGCTTAATAAATGTCCACTGCCCTTTCTTCAAAAAAATGTGGGAGTGAGTGAATGAATGAACCTAAACTTACCTGAAAAGGTAACATTATATAAATACATAAGTTGTCATAAAAGGATTAATGAAAGACTAATGCCATGCTGATTGCTGTCATGAGGATTCTCGAGTTGTCACGGAAAAGACAGATTTGTGTTAGTTCTGATTTCAGTGAAACTGTCAGAGAGAGTTTCTAAAAGACTCTAATATGGACAGTATTTAATTTTCAAACTACAGTATGTCTAAGAGAAAACAAAGTGACAGCTACAGTGGTGATTGATTAGCTCATTAGGAGTCTGTTTATTATTAGAGTCTTTAAAATGCCTTTTTGAACCAAGGCCACTCTACTCAACTTCATCTTTTTATGACAGCTTGAAATTTAAGACAGCATGTTCCATTTCTCCAGAGCTGTTGTTTTCTTTTTTTAACTATTTTTTGATGCATTATATCCTAAGTGGGAGAACAAAAAAATACTTAATACTTAATCCCACTAATTTTTCCTCTGTAGAGTATAATTCATCTTTCTAATCATTCCCCATTCATTTTATCCATTCAGTGAAACTCAGCGTTACAAAGAATAAAATAACTTGCCCAAGGTCACTGGGTGAGAGAGTTTCAGGATAAGATTTTTATTCCTCTTCTTGAAACTTCAAATTCTTACAGGTGCAGCTACACCCCAAATCCCTGAATCTGTCATCACTAGATCTTTAACAGAGAAAGTACAGAAAGGTCTTATGCTTTGAGGATTGAAAGAAATAATCTCAACCGACGAGCGTCTTCAGAAAATTATACACACGACAAAAGAAATGCAGTCGATCCGGGGAAGGATGCCAAGGAAGCCGGGGAGGACAAGGCAAGTAAAGGTGATTTGTGATAAGAACCGAGAGTGGTATTTAGGTTTTGTAATCTGCTAAAATTAATTAACAGTCAGAAGTGTCTTAAAGCCATCTCAGTTTATTTGCAAATGGCAAGCAATAACAATGATAAAAATAATAATACCTAATTTTGTTGAGTTGGTAGTCAGTGTTTTGTATTAATACTCAGTATTAATACTGTGTAACATTAATACTTTTGTATCATACTCAGTAAACTACTTTGCACTAAGTATACTTACTAAGTATTAAGTACAATGTGTACTGTGTGTACTGGGGATTGTCAGGTGGCTCAGTGGTCAAGAATCCACCTGCCAGTGCAAGAGAAGCAGCAGACATGGGTTCAATCCCTGGGATGGGAAGGTAGCCTGGAGTAGGAAATGACAACCCATTCTAGTATTCTTGCCTGAAGAATCCCATGGATGGAGGAGCCTGGACGGCTACAGTCCATAGGATTGCAAAGAGTCAGATATAACTGACCAACTGAGTGTGTGTGTGTGCGCACACACACATATTACTGGGTAGTAAGTTCTTTACAAGGGTTATCTTAATCCTACTCCTGCTCAATGAACTGAGTTCTTTTATTATTGTTGCTGTTTAATTGCTAAGTCGTGACCCACTCCTTGCAACCCCATGGACTGTAGCCTGCCAGGCTCCTCTGTCCATGGGATTTGTCCAGGCAAGAATACTGGAGTGGGTTGCCATTTCCTTCTCCAGGGCATCTTCCCAACCCAGGGATCAAACCTGAGTCTCCCGCATTGGCAGGGGGATTCTTTACCACTGAGCCACAAGGGAAGCCCCTCTTTTATTATACCCATATTATAACAGATGAGGATAATGAGGTTCAAAGAAGTCATGTCATTCGGGGTTCTGACAGGGAAAAAATGACCTCCTGATGGGTTTAAATAAATGAAACTTCTCTTTGGCCTCTTTTACACAATTGTGTAAGAGCTGACTCATTGGCAAAGACCTTAATGCTGGGAAAGATTGAGGGCAGGAGAAGGGGATGATAGAGAGCGAGCTGGTTGGATGGCATCACTGACTCAATAGACATGAGTTTGAGCAAGCTCTGGGAGATAGTGAAGGACAAAGAAGTCTAGTGTGCTATAGTCCACGGGATTGCAAAGAGTCAGACAGGACTTAGCAACTGAACAACAACAACACAATTGTGGGCAGAGCTAAAAGAAATCAACAAGAGAACCAGCAAGAGCGGGAAGCATGAAAGATGTCCACTGCCAAAATCCTGGCCCCACAGCAGAGGTGTGGGGGCCAACTCCTGCCCTCAGACCTATCTGGTCTTCGCATTGGCCAAGTCATCCAGACACAAAGGGGCAAGGTCGTCTAGTCGCTGCACTTGGTGGAGATGAGCCTCCCGAGGCCCAGAGCAGGAGGGAGCGAGCTGGAGAACGGGTCCAGGGGAGGAAATGGTGAGTAACTTTGCTGCGTGGCCACACAGTTTGCTCATGGTCACTTGGCAAGACTGACTTGAAGATTCATGCCACGTGACATATGGTAGGTCCAAAGGAACTGCTTCATAACTGTTCCCAGCACAGGCCCTAGAAATGAAGTCGAATGTCTTACCCAGCCATACTCTACCTGGGACAAATTCAACCTCCACTTTCCTGAGCTTGACGACAGAGTGGAGACCAGAGAGGGAGTCAGCTGACCCCCAGAGCCCTTAGTGGTAGATGGGCAGGCCTGGCCTGTGTGGGTTACCAGCTTGGGGACCAAAGAGCAAAAGTGAGTATCTCCCTACGTTCTCTCAAGGCAGTGATACCTCAGGCTCAACAGACAAGACAAAGTAATTTCATTAATGTCATCACCATCCTAGTTTAAACTTTGTTCCTTCCTAACATCCTCAACAGATGACATAAGGCATAAATACAATTGCCATCAGATCCTTTAGACTTGGAAACTATATTTCGATTAAAATAATAATATTACATTTCAACCAAGCCAAGGCTCCTATAGCCTTTTTATTTATATTCAAATGCATTAGTCCAAGGAACTTTTAAAGCAGTTCTATGAAGTGTCAAAGCAAATACTGTTAGCTTCCTTTATAGGTGGCCCTTAAGTGGCAGAGATGGGGTAAGACCTATAAAATCACTCTTATCGAAATAAATCAATCTCTCTCTGTTCCTTGCCCTCCTTAATCTTCAGGGATCCATTAAATATATGCATACATATATTGCATATATAGAGGTATCCCCATTTTTCAAAAGCTTGCTTTATGCCACTTGGGTTTTATAACATTAGTACCTACTACATTAGTACCCATTCTCACTAGCTGAAAGAAATTAAAAAAGAATTTTCACTTTTAGGCAAAATGTAAAAACAGCGTTCAGCATTTGCTTTGCAGCAGCTGGTATGGAAGAAGCTCCCAGACCAGCAGAGAGGGTGCCACATCCAAGCTTCCTCCTCGGGAACTACAGTCAGCAACTCAGCATCAGGCTGCCAGAGCTTTGAACTGTGTGAGCATTTGTGCTTTATTTTGACTTGTTTTGAACATTCATTAGTAAGATGTGCCTTAAGGTAACTGCTTCTTCACTTTAACCCATTTCTGCTTACAAAGATTTTGATATTAACAGTCTGTTTTGGGCTAGCAGGTGAAAGGTGTGTGTAAAAACCTTAGGATTGGACTTTGTCGTCTCTAAAGCTGAAGATGTAGGTACCTTCCACAATCATCAAAGCCAGAGTATAGCTATCCTAGTCAGTTGAGAATTTCGAACAGAGAAAGAGAAATATCATAGTTGCCACTAATGTGATAGGCACTAATGTGATAGGCCTAGAGATTGTCATATTGAGTGAAGTAAGTCAGAGAAAGAGAAATATCGTAGACATCCTTTGCATGTGGAATCTAAAGAAAACGACACAAATGAACTTATTTACAAACTAGAAACAGATTCACAGACTTAGAGAACTTACTGTTACCAGTGTGAAAGGGTGTGGGGAAGGAATAGTTTGGGAGTTTGCGATCAGCACATACACACTGCTATATTTAAAGCGGATAACCAACAAGGACCTACCGTATAGCACAGGGAACTCTGCTTAATGTTGTGTGGCAGCCTGGATGAGAGAGGAGTTTGGGGGATAATTGATACATGTGTATGTGTGGCTGAGTCCCTTTACTGTTCGCTTGAAACTGTCACACATTGTTAATCAGCTATACTCCAATATAAAGATTTTAAAAAAGAAAAGTCATTTTCCTTACGAATTTAAAAATTGGTCCATGTTCTCAATTCTTACATACCAGTTGCCAAAAGATATTTGAGAGTTCAATAAATGGATAAACTTGAGGATTCTTTGTGTTTGTATGATTGATTCTGTGTTTAGCAACACTGCTGCAAAGGTTTTAAAAATTCCAGATGATCACTTCCAGCTAGCTTTTTGGACCACCTATAAATGCATTTCACAGCAGCTACAGTGAAGTGTGGAAGTCCCCTGCTCAACTGTAAACAGAACACTCTCTCCAATTCACTTTTCTCTTTTCTTTCTTTTTTTAACCTAAGTCAGGAGGGCCCAAAACTCCCTTCACTCGGAGTGTGCAGATTAGAGGGAAGCAGTGCCTATGTGTATACAGACCCTGATGCTAGGAAAGATCGAAGGCAAAAGAAGAGGGTGGCAGAGGATGAGATGGTTAGATGGCATCACCAACTCAATGAATATGAATTTGGGCAAACTCTGGGAGGGAGTGAAGGACAGGGAAGCCTGGCCTGCTGCAGTCCATGGGGTCGCCAAGCGCTGGACACGACTTAGTGACTGAACAACAGTGTGCCTATGTGTAGCCCCTGTGGATGGATGCTCTTTCACATTTACAGTCTCTAATCTTCACTGAGTCCATAACATTGCTCATGATCTTTTTGCTTTTTGAAGGAAAAAAAAGTAGATACAAAAAGTATAGAGGCTAAAATAATAAATTTCCAGGTACCCATCACTAGAATCAACAAATCTGAACATTTACTTATATTTAGTTCAGATCTTTATTCTTTTTACTAAGAGGCATAAAACATAACTGATACAGTTGAAATTTCTGTGAGTGTGGGAAAGTCTTAGTACAGCAAGGGGATAATCAGTTGACCAAAGTTCCTAGAAGGGAGATTGGTGGCTCATGGCAGTTTTGAGGAGAAAACTGTTTTGAGGAGAAACACAGGTAAAGATATAAACCTAGGACAGCAGGAGCCTCCTCTCGGCTCTAGAAGGAAGGAAGGAGAAAAGGGTGGCTGTCCATTCTGAGCTGGTGGTGGAGAGCCCAGAGTTTTTGTCTTATAGTTGTTGCTGTTGTTGTTGTTTTTCCTGTGATCGAAGCCCACTTAAGCCCATTCATTTCTTGACAATGAAGGGAAGTTGTTGTGTTCAAGAATTTGGGAAACATGGAGATTTGAAAGAGCCCTTGGTGAGGGAGGCAAAATGGGACTTGATGTGGTTCTAGGTCAGCATATTGCTTCCTCTGGGTCTTTAGTCAAATCTCCAGAATTTCTTCTGCCTTGATTTCCATGTAAAATGGCAGATTAAAATAAATGGTTTCTAAGGTCTCTAGGTGGAACTCATAAGGCCTACTATCACATTGACCCAAACTGTTACTGACCTAGGTTCCTGGTGTGTGTGTGAGTGTGCTCAGTCGTGTCTGACTCTTTGTGGCCCCGTGGACTGTAGCCCACCAGGCTTTTCTGTCCATAGGATTTCCTGGGCAAGAATACTAGAGTGGGTTGCCATTTCCTACTCCAGGGGAATCTTCCCAGTCTAGGAATAGAACCCACATCTCTTGCGTCTCCTGCATTGGCAGGTGGATTCTTTACTACTGTGCCTCCTGGGAAGCCTGGACTCCTTAATTAACATAAATTGAGAGGAGGCCAGAGGAGAAATCAGAGAAGGGTTTGCTGGGACTTGTTCTGCAGCACATGGGCGAGAGAACAGACAAGAGGCTTTGCTTATTCCCTGAGAAGGGGTGAGCTGGTCCCTTAAATGGGGTCAGGGTAGGAGCAGGTCCAGGGGTCTGGCAGGAGGGGTGACTTGGGTAGTTTGCCACCCCCTTGGTGGTGCTGTGTGAGAGGATCATTTTTGCTTTTGCTCCTGGAACCTCAGAAGTGGCAGTTGGATTTTGGTCTTTTTGTATCTTATTGTTCATAATTTGTCCCAACTGCACATGGATGCAGTTATTTTTAGGCCCATATAGTTTGTATTCTGTTGATCCAGAAGTTTATCCAGATGCAAGCACTGTAGTAAAAGGTCCCAAGTCCCAGGTCCCAGCCTGTCTGAAAACGACTGGAAAGGCTTCTAAATATTTCACCCAGAATTCTCAGATTACGAATGTTCCAGGGCGCAATTAATCTGCATAATATGATTGATTCTATTTCATGGGCTGGAAGGCTGGCTGGTTGAAAAATGTCAATATACATCTCTTCCTTTTGAGATAGGCCCTCAGTTAGAAAAACGGCACTTTGCCAACATTAACTTCTTTGTTCACAGAAATAACTTTTTTGGAAAGGAAATGATGACAATCAGTCCAAAGCCTTGAGTATTTTATGCCATGTCAGAAAGGCATGAATCATCAAATATCATGACTGAAAAGGATTTTAGCAATCGTATCTTTCTCACATTCATCCAGAGTAGAGGGTCATGTACTATGTTGACCGGTTTTGCATCCTCTGTGATTTATGTGCACTGTACTGTTTTCTTAACTTATGACAAAGTGGACTTTACTATGACAAGTATAATCTACCAGGAATATTGTGACAATATGAACACTATCACTGTCATTGTCAGTATGACAGCAGATAAATCTCTTATACATTTTTAGATGCAGCTCAGAACAACACCGACTTTCTTACAAACTTTCTTTAACAATGATAAAAAATTGCTTTGCCAGTTTTCCTTTGCCCAGTTACCTTTTGGATGGCTGAAGTCTGCCCTACAGTAGACTTCTTAAGATAAGGCCCCTGGGAACATTAATTCATGATTTCTTACACGTCTAAAACTCTAATTGCCTTTATCCTTAAATGGCTGTTTGGCCAGCATTACCCAAAACCACACATGACCACAGGCAGGAGTTCCCGATCCTTGCCTCACTGCATCCTTTCTTGCTTTGAAGAAAAGTGGCATAGCCAATTTTTCATGAGGGTAGTTAATACTATTACTTGAAAGGCAAAGAGAATTTTAAATTAACATTCAGTGCAATTATATTCCACATCCTTTATGAGTATGCCTTTGGGGAAAGTGGTATCTGTTCTTTGAGACCTGGCTGGAAATTACATCTCTAATTTGTTTTATTGTTTGAGAAACAAAATAAACTACTTTGCGAATCTTCAGATTTGACCACTACATATTCGGTTAATGTTCAGCAGTAATTATTAACATTCCCCTCCTATTTGCCTATTTCTATGAAGAACATAAGAAACCTCTTTACACCATGAAAAATTTATATGACAATATAGTATTGTTCTGTATTACTGAGGTGATGGTAGAATAGCTCTCTAATTGGGACATTTTTCTTTACGTTTCAACAGGAGTTAAATGAGCAACTAGCTCTGTTGCTCACAGGAACATCATATAGGAGAGAAAGTGAAAGTCAGTATATTTCAGTGTGTCAAGATGTGTGACTTCAACCAAGCTATCTATAATTTTTGGTCTCGGGCTCACTCTATCCTAAGAAATGCTTCCTTCCCCTTATTAACCTTTCTCAGTAGAAACTGAGATACTTAGAAGCTGATCTTCAGTGGGGTGAAGGAACCAGAACAAACAGCTGCTGCTGCTGAGTCGCGTCAGTCGTGTCCGACTCTGTGCGACCCCATAGACGGCAGCCCATCGGGCTCCCCTGTCCCTGGGATTCTCCAGGCAAGAATACCGAAGTGGGTTGCCATTTCCTTCTCCAATGCACCAAAGTGAAAAGTGAACCTGAAGTCGCTCAGTCGTGTCCTACTTGTATCAGCCCGAAGGACTGCAGCCCACCAGGCTCCTCCGTCCATGGGATTTTCCAGGCAAGAGTACTGGAGTGGGGTGCCATTGCCTTCTCCAGCAACAGACAGCGGAAGTCATCCAACCAAATTATCTCATTTTCCAGATAGAAAAGAGTAACGCAAGGTAGTTAACAGCCTTGCCAAAGTCAGGAAACTAGCAGATGTCAGAGTGGAACAGAGCCAAAAAGGGTCATTCAACAGTTCTGTCACCTGATCCTAAACTTGGGACAGGCAACAAAAAGACACATGACTCTAATTAGTTGATTAATTAATAGAGTTTACGATGAAGTGTCCAAAGTGTCTCCATCATTACTGTGCCCACTGGTTGCCTACAGATTACAAGAGATGGCAAAAGAGAAGTTTCAGGAAAGTTTAGTTGAAAAAATAAACATTAGAGAAAATACATGATGAATTACATACTTCAGACACCACAGTGAATATACCACTACTACCAGGCAGAGAATCTTTAAAAATTTTGCTTGCATCCCATTTCATAGATTATAAATAAAGCCCAAAAAAGCTAGGCCCTAGAAAATATCCTTGGCATAGCCAGAAGGAAGAACCCTAGTTCTCTGACAACTTGTCAGCTGCACCAGATTAAGCAAACTTTAACCATTATCTATACCTCATTTTCCTATAAAAAACAGTTTTATGACAGCATTATCATCCTAAACTTAAGAGGGCCAGGCATGAATATCTACTATATATAAGTATACTACAAAAATCCAGATATTATATCATTATATCATACATAGATTCACAAACCGTGTGGCACATAGTGAAACCATAGAGGTGTTTGCTGTTCTATTTTGTTAATATATCTGAAAGGATTATTTTCAACATGACTCACTTTGGGGAATGAAAGCTTGAAAGAGAAGTTTGAACTAATACTTACCAGATAGAAGTAGGAAAAACAAAAATTCCCTGAGGGTACAGAATTGCACAACTGAGTTTGAAAGTAGGAGGAGGTTAAGGGGAAAAGGCCAGAGTGTGGTTCCAGGAGATCTCAGAGCACAAAGCTTGTCTCCTAAAACTCATCGCCTTAGGCACTAATATTTCCAAGAGACACCACCCCCCTCTGCTACAACAATGGCTAAGCTTTAACTGAAACTCTCGCAGTACCAAGCAGATTGACCAATCTCAAGTCTCTTTCTGAAGTCTGTGACTTTAAGGGACTTACCTGAGGCTACATTGCTACTTAGGAGAAGACATAGGGTTGAAACTCACATTTCCTGACTCATTTCATTTTCATTTCTTCTCCATTCTTGCTCCTATCACACAACTATTTTTTGTTTCCACTGGGTCACTTCTTACTCTTTTTAAAGTTGAATATTACTAAATTGGATAAATGTTTTATCCTAATTTAAAATAACACATTCAATTTCAGTCACTTGTCAAAATTTGAAAAGCAGCAGGCTGTGTGTGGTTAACAATGAGTTAAGAGAGTGCGGGCACACTCAGTCACTAAGTCATATCTGACTCATTGTAACCCCATGGACTATAGCCAGCCAAGCTCCTCTGTCCATGGGATTTTCCAGGCAAGAATACTGGAGTGGGTTGCCATTTCCTTCTCCAGGGGATCTTCCCAACCCAGGGATTGAACCCACATCTCTGGCATTGGCAGGCAGGTTCTTTACTGCTGAGCCACCAGGAAAGCCCAAGAGTTAGACAGACTTGGTTTAAATTCTGGTTCTGTTACTTAAGAGCCATGTGAGTCTGGCCCAGCTACTCACCTTTCCCAGTTCTCAGTTTCTTGTTCTAAAAGATGGACTGGATAATATCCTCTTCTCAGATTTGGGTGAGGATTAAGATAACGTATTTTTAAGGACAGTCTACATCTCCTTCCTTGTGTCAGCCATACTCTCAGTAATGAGTAACAAAGCTTTTTTTTAGCTGAACTATAAAACACAATTTCATTTGTGCCATGACACGCAAGGGTGGAAGGCAGAGGGGCTCGGTGTGGACAGGAAGCCGGGTGCAAGCCCGGAAGTCAGACTGCTTGCAGGTGAAGGGAGTTGAAATCAACGCGGAACCAGAATCAGAGACAGCTGAGGACAAGAGGTGCTGACAGAGTGGTTAAGAGTCCTGCGATCAACATGACTCCCCAGGGAGAGAGAGCGAGAGAGAAATGCCGTGCAGGCATCTCTAGTCCATTTTGCCCCCTGTGAACACCTCAACCTGATTTGCATCACAGGCAGTCTGTTGTGAAGGCAATACATATTTCCAATATTATGCCTCACCCACCTTGACCTTATCATCCTAGACTCCGACTTGACTGGCCATAATCTGGTTCACCTGTCTCATTTCCAGCTATTTTTCCCTTTTTCAGTATCTCATTCATTGTAATCTATTTGATCTTGCCTCCAAATTTTCATTAGCCTAGAAAAATATCATTCCTCAAAAAGTTTCCACACATGGTTCAGCTATATTTATCCACACATCAATCTTTGAGTAAGTAAACAAATGGTCAAAAACACATCTAATCATCTGATTACAGCACATGAAAACAGTTATAAAAATCGCATTGTTTCTGAGCATTTATTTACTTAAAGTTCAGAATAGGAAACACATGCTTAATTTAACCTATGCCAAAGATTCTAATATTCAGTAAACAATAGTTTACTATTGTAAACAATAGTTTACAGGTCTACTGCATAGGAGCCAAACTTCAGACACTATATTTGAACCTAGCTCCACCATCTCTCAGCTTCTGTCTCACCTTACTCTTCTCTTTAATTCTTAGCAGAGTTAGAAAAAATTCTCTTCATGTCCTGTACTTGGAAGCTCTGTCTTCACTTGGACCTTCTTCAGATCTTTGTTTCTTCTCCAAATGGCTTATCAATAAATGTCTTCTGAATAAAAATAAAGTGCTCTCGATGAAAGATTCCACGTAATTTGTTCCACCTCATTTCAAAGCACATTCAAATTGACAGAGCAATATAAAGTGTAAAGCTTTATATTCCAGACATTGATAATGACTGTCATCAAAAAAAAATTAAAATTTTGGGCAGTGATCAAAGATGTAGGAAAACTTTTGAGGGGCCTCTAAAAATGTCACACCACTAAGTAAATAGAATCTACTTTCATGGAAATAACATTGGCCCAGAATTCCCCCTTCATTCAGACTTTCTTCAGTGCAATGACTTAGCTCTAAATTTTTTTCCTGAGTTTCAGATGAGGAGATTGTTTTTTCTAGGTGTTTCCTGGAGTCAGTGGGGCCAGGACTGAAAACTGAGCAATTTGTTATAATAGGTTTCTATAGTTTTTTAAAACAGTCAGTTGACAGTTTCTACATAGGATAGCCTGAACAGCATTAGCTACTCCTTCCCTACTTCTTCTGCCAAACTTCAGTGTCTCCATTTTTCCAAGATTTTGAGGCACTATGCCCAAGAGTTTGAAGACACCCAGCACACCTGTTTTGCCATCTTTCCTTACTCAAGCATCAGCAGCAATTCTGACTCACCTTTTGAAGGTAGATGAGGGCATGACCATAAGCAACTAAGAGTCAGAAAATCATCCTCATGGTTAAAACTCATAGTTTCCTCATCTGAAATCAATGACCTTGGAGATCCCAGCCTAGTATTTCTGAGCTCCTCCTTATGGGACTATAGGAGAAATATAGATAAGGAAAACCCAGTCCTTACTTGTAAGTTGCTCATCATTTCACTGGGAAGTAACTATAATGACAGGCAAAATGTAACAAGAACTGTAACAGCAGTATCAAGAGAAGAACTTGATTCTTACATGGACAAGGGAACATCTGCTGAGCTTTGAAGATTAAGCAGTACTTTGGTCACCAGATATGAAGAGCCAGCTCATTAGGAAAGACCATGATGCTGAGAAAGATTGAAGGCAAAAGGAGAAGGGGATGACAGGATGAGATGGTTGGATGGCATCACTGACCCAATGGACATAAGTTTGAACAAGCTCCAGGAGATGGTGAAGGACAGGGAAGCCTGGTGTGCTGCAGTCCATGGTGCTGCAAAGAGATGGACATGACTGAGCAACTGAACAATGACAAATACCTGGGAATATCAGAGAAAATGACATTTCAGGCAGAGGAAAAAACTTGTGCAAAGGCATGGAGACCTACGAGTATGTTGTGAAGAGATGGAGCTGGGAGAAATGCCTGTCATAGAAGGGCAAATCTCCTAGGTAACCATGTGCTGCTGCTGCTGCTGCTAAGTTGCTTCAGTCATGTCTAACTCTGTGCAACCCCACAGACGGCAGCCCACCAGGCTCCTCTGTCCCTGGGATTCTCTAGGCAAGAATACTGGAGTGGGTTGCCATTTCCTTCTCTAAGGTAATCATGTGGAGCCACCCAATAGGCCTTGAAGTGAGTGAAAGTCGCTCAGTTGTGTCCTACTCTTTGTGACCCCATGGACTATACAGTCCATGGAATTCTCCAGGCAAGAATACTGGAGTGGATAGCCTTTCCCTTCTCCAGGAGATCTTCCCAACCCAGGAATCAAACCCAGGTCTTCCACACTGCAGGTGGATTCTTTACCAGCTGAGCCACAAGGGAAGCCCAAGAATACTGAAGTGGGTAGCCTATCCCTTCTCCAGCAGATCTTTCCAATCCAGGAACTGAAGCAGGGTCTCCTGCATTGCAGGCGGATTCTTTACCAACTGAGCTATCAGGGGTCCCTGTTCATTTCCTTCATAGCACCTACCACAATTAGTATATAAACATTCATTTATTTACTTGCTTATATTTTCTAATTTTTTATAGCTGTATGCATTTCTCACATAGTTAAAGCATCATGTGCTTAATTAGTGTGTGTGTTCCCATGTGACGCTAGTGGTAAAGAACCTACCTGCCAATGCAGGTAGACATAACAGACATGGGTTTGAGCCCTGGGTTGGGAAGATACCCTGGAGAAGGACACAGAAACCCATTCCAGTATTCTTGCCTCAAGAATCCCATGGACAGAGGAGCCTGGTAGGCTACAATCCATAGGGTTGCAAAAGTTGGCCATGACTGAAGCAGCTAAGCACACACCATGCACATATATGTGTACATATATGTAATATAGATACAAATTGTTGTCACCCTACCAGCCATTTACCACTCACATTGTTTTTCATTTTCCAGCAAGAATTCTTAAGAGCTATAGAAGGAGACAAATAATTTAACCATCATTACTAAAATATTTGTGGTATATCACTCTTGCCAATTTTTCCATTTTAATATTTGGAGCAGTTGTCCAGAGAGTACCATTTTTTCAGACAAATCACTTCCCTCTGGCTCCCACTGAGATATCCTACCTGTGTCACAGCTTTGAAGCCAGTGAACAGAATCTCCTTGCACTGATTTTACTTGTGCAGTGCGGACACTGAATCCACTCTTACTTTTGTTCACAAGAGGCAAAGGGAAGTGGTATTTTTGCTATGCCTTCCTTAGAAGTGGCAGAGCAGGCATAATTCATTCCAGGACCATACAAGAGATTTACAAATTCAGCTGACTAGAAGGATCTTTTTCCAAGTTCTTCTTTTTTTTAAAAAATTCAAGAGAAATTTTAGATTGTCCTCAGAGATTATGTGACTCGGATACCATGACTGTACATAGCATCGCTTTGGGGCTATTCAACCTTGATTTAACCCTCTGAAATTGGAGCCTTCTGTCCCTGCCTCTTTAACTGTAAATGGAATCTATCATGCTGACTTCAGGAAAGAATGGTTTAACAACATGACTGAGTGACACAGTTAGAGCATTTGCTACTCTGTCACCTGCATCAAAGAAATACAATAACCATGGTAAAATAAAAAAAGGTAGAATAATCAACTCAGACACCCAGTATCCATCTGTCCTGATACAATTCTGAACTTTTTATTATTTAGAAACCTTCATGGAAGAACATATGCACATTGGATAATTACGTGATGAATTAAGTAACATTTTAAGCAGTTATTTTCATACTGCTTTTAAATATTTAGTTAAGGACTAAAGCCCTTTAAGGAGACCATCGATCATATCTGGGTCTGTGTAACTTTTTGAAATTGAGTATAGGTGTTCAAAACCTGATTTCAGTATTGACCATTTAGTGATGTCCATGTGTAGAGTTGTTTCTTGTGTTGTTGGAAAAGGGTGTTTGCTATGAACAGTGTGTTCTCTTGACAAAACTCTATTAGCCTTTGCCCTGCTTCCTTTTGTACTTCAAGGCCAAACTTGCCTGTTACTCCAATATTTCTTGACTTCCTACTTTTGCATTCCAATCCCCTATGATGAAAACTGGAACTACTATCTTTTTCTGGTGGTAGTTCTAGAAGGTCTTATAGGTCTTCAGAGAACCAGTCACCCTCAGCTTCTTTGGCATCAGCGGCTGGGGCATAGACTTGGATTACTGTTTTGTTGAACGGTTTGCCTTGGAAATGAACAAAGATCATTCTGTTGTTTTTGAGATTGTACCCAAGTACTGCATTTCAAACTCTTGTTGACTGTGAGGGCTACTCCATTTCTTCTAGGGATTCTTGCCCATGTAGTAGATATAATGGTCATCTGAATTAAATTCACCCATTCCTATCCACTTTACTTCACTAATTCCTAAACAGTCAATGTTAACTCTTATCATGTCCTGATTGACCACATCTAATTTATCTTGATTCATGGACCTAACATTGCAGGTTCCTATGCAACACTGTTCTTCACAGTATCCGGTCCCATCATTTCATGGCAAATAGAAGGGGGAAAAGTGGAAGCAGGAACAGATTTCATTTTCTTGGGCTCTGAAATCACTGCAGGTGGTGACTGCAGCCATGAAATTAAAAGATGCTTTCTCCTTGGAAGAGAAGCTACGATGAACCCAGGGTACTGAAAAGCAGAGACATCACTTTGCCAAAAAGGTCTGTCTAGTCCAACTATGGCTTTTCCAGTAGTCATGTACAGATGTCAGAATTAGACCATAAAGAAGGCTGAGTGCCAAAGAATTGATGCTTTCAAACTGTGGTGTTGGAGAATACTCTTGAGAGTCTCCTGAAGAGCAAAGATATTAAGCCAGTCAATCCTAAAGGAAATCAACCCTGAATATTTTTTGGAAGGACTGATGCTGAAGCTGAAGCTCCAATACTTTGGCCACCTGATGTGAAGAACTGACTCAATGGAAAAGATCCTGATGCTGGGAACGATTGAGGACTGGAGGAGAAGGGGGCCACAGAGGATGAGATGACTGAATGTCATCACTCACTCAGTGGACATGAATCTGAGCAAACTCCAGGAGACAGTGAAGGACAGGGAAGCCTGGCGTGCTGCAATCCATGGGGTCACAAAGAGTTGGACACAACTGAACAATAACAACAAATTCAAAACCTGAAAGAGAGAATGAACATCTACGTCGTCCTACAGGGAAATTTTTCTACCATGTTAAATAATACCCTCTTCACAGTTTCCTTCAATTTTTAAATATTTTTAAATAATTTATTAATTAATTTTTGACGGTGCGGGGTCACCTGTGCTGCACAGGCTTTGCTCTAGTTGTGGGGAGTGGGAGCCACTCTCTAGCTGTGATGCACATGCTTCCCATTGCAGGGGCTTCTCTTGTTGCGGGGCACTGGCTCAAGGGCATGTGGGCCTCGGTAGCTGCAGCTCCTGGGCTCCGGAGCAGGGGTTCAACAGATGTGGTGCACAGGCTTAGTGGCTCCGTGGCACGTGGGATCTTCCCAGACCAGGGGTGGGACCCATGTCTCCTATATTGGTACGTGGGTCCTTTACCCCAGAGCCACCAGGGAAGCCCAGGTTTCCCTTAACTTTTAAAGAAGATTCTACTTTCTCTGGTCCACCGAGTCAATTTTCAACTTGTGATATGGCTTGCTTTTCCTCTCAGCATCTTTGCTCTTGGGATTTCACCTTTTTAAAAGGTTTTTAATGGCATTTTAGTGGAAGCTGAAGGTTTTGGTCTCTGCTGATGGACGGGCCCCAGCACAACTGGAAGGGGGTGGTGCTTGTCTTTGGGAGCCCAGGACAGACTGGAGGGCACCCCTCCACTCTCAGAGCTAGGTTCCCTTTGCTCTATGCCTTCTAGTGGGGGCTGAGGCCTATGCGAGGCAGAACCAGGACACTCCATTTCCGGGCTGGGAGACGGCCAAGGATGCCCAAGCCAAATCAAATGTTGACTGTTCTTTAGGCATTTCCACCACAATATTGGAATTGAGCACATTGGGCAAATAAAGTTGATTTTTTTTAAAGGCAGAATGAGAAAAAGAGGGACCTTGTTCAGTCTTGAAATCTCTGGGTTCAGCCCCCAAAGTGCTGGAATCACTCTTCCTCAGAGTGATTCACCAAGGCAGCTATAGTTTTTTCTTGGTCAGTGGTTCCAAATATTTTTTTTTGTCATGGTCCCCTTTTGCTACATATATGTCCTCTTGCTACCTGAATGTTTTGCTCCTCTTTTTTTTTTTTTTAATGAATCCATCCATTTTCCTTTATTTATTTAACTACTTCTAAGCAAAAACAAAAACACCCCTGTATGCTCATTACATTTTTCTATTAGTGCAATCAAACCAAGCTGTTAACAAGGTAAAGAGTCGATACACAAAATAGTCAATGAAATTATACAAAGTCACTCTAAAAATACCATTAGTCCAAGTACACTTGTGATTCATATTCCAGTAACTGGTGAAACTCATCAATCAGAACTTCTCTGCAGCCACACTAAGGATAGACTTACTGGCAGCTGACTGAAGACTATGGCATGCACTAACATAGTGGATTTAGGTGAATGGCATATTCATCAGTTTCCCCCGAAGGCTGCTTTTCCCTCCGAATGTTCTCCCTCCCAGGACAAACGTGCTGCCTATGTACAGAGAGGGGACCTTCCGAGGTGGCTCAGTTGTAAAGAAGCCACCTGCAGCGCAGAGGATAGGAGTTCAATCCACAGGTTGGGAAGATCCCCTGGAGAAGGAAATGGCAACCCGCTGGAGTATTCTTGCCTGGGAAATCCCGAGGACAGAGGAGCTGGGTCCTCTGACTCAGTGTCTCTCACAGGCCTCGGGGAAGGTGTCAGAAAGACTACAGTCACCTCAAGACTTGACTACAGAGAGCCTTCTTCTCAGCTCACGTGCATGGTTGTGAGCAGGATTCAGGTCCCGGCAAGCTGTTGGAGTGAGGGCTGTCAGACAAACTGGTGCTTGCCAGGGGCATTTGTCTCCTGCCTCTGCGGGCACTGAATCCTGTGCTGCTGCAGCTGTTGACCTTTGACAGGCCCTGAAGGGAGTTGAGGGTGGAGGCACTTGGTGCTCCAAGAAAACTGGCAGAACAGGTCTTCTGATAGTTAAGTATTTTCAGGAACTGACTTTATGATCCCAACCCTTCTATCTCCTCATATCTAGAAAAGCACTAAATCCCTTCATGGTGACACAGCTCCTTGTGACTAGCAGAAAACCTTTCGTAAGATAAGTGCTTGGCTGCATGAAATCCCTGTTCACCAAAATCACATATATTGACCTTCCCCCTCTTCCTCTTTGGAGCAGTTTCTCAGAGCGATCTGAGGTGCTGTCTCCTGGGCTGCAGTCCTCATTTTGCTTCAAATAAAACTTAACTTGCCACTTTCACATTGCGCATCTTTTTTAAGTCCACAGGGTTTCAGTGACTTACTAGCTGGTGGCCAGAAGACAACCAGTTTCTCGCCACATGGCCTTCTCTGTAGGGCAGCTCACAACGGCAGTTTGCTTTATCAAATAAACACATGAAAAGAGTCAGAGAGGTAGGAAGGGTAAGCCAGACAGAGCTCACTGTCTTTTATGACCTTATCTCCAAAGTGACTGGAGAAGGAAATGGCAACCCTCTCCAGTATTCTTGCCTAGAGGATCCTGTGGACAGAGGAGCCTGGTGGGCTGCCGTCTATGGGGCCGCACAGAGTCGGACACGACTGAAAGGACTTAGCAGCAGCAGCCGAAGTGACAGCCCATCACTTTTTCCGTGTTCTATTAGTTGTAAGTGAAACCGTTGGTAATCATTAGTTAAATCTATTTTGCCTACCTTCACTAAGCAAGACTGTTTTAAGACTTGCATGTCTCTAAGCGGCATGATGTTAAGCCAGTATTTAAACCCTGGCAGTATGGCTCTACGGGCTTCCCAGGTGGCAGTAGTGGTAAAGAACTCGCCTGCAATGCAGGAGATCTAAGAGACACCGTCACAGATTCGATCCCTGGGTTGGGAAGATCTCCTGGAGGAAGGCATGGCAACCCCCTCCAGTATTCTTGCCTGGAGAATCCCACGGACAGGAGTCTGGCGGGCTACAGTCCATAGGATCGCAAAGAGTCGGACACGACTGAAGCGACTCAGCAAGCACACAGCATGGCTCTACAGCCCTTAATCATCACAGTATTCACCTTCTCATTAAAAAAATGTGGGATGCTAGAGAGCAATAGATTTATAGTTAGATCCAGACATTGTGGAGTGCCCACTAAAAAAATTACGCTAGAGCAGTTTTCTTTCTTCTGAGCTTTTCATAGTGCTGTTGTAAAAGAGACAGGATAATAAATATCTCTATATTAACTTAAAATTTTCATAAACATTCTTTTTGTGGGAAAAACTATGATTGGAGAGATTTGAGTGACTTACCCTAAGACAAGACAGTGCTGCTTTTCTCATATTCATAAATATTTTTCCATGTCATCAATCATTCTTGAGAAATATGACTGCTCATATCTGGGCTTCTTGAGCTGTAATTCAATAGTCATATTACATGCTTTAGTCTGAGAGCGCTTGAAACATCTGGATTAAATCCTTTAAAGTCACAGTGTGTTGCCATGTACTATTACAAACTCTGGAGACAAAATAATATTTCAAGCACATTGGTAGAAAACATTAGAGTGCCAGGCAGTATGGTAGTTGGGCTCTTCTCCTCCCTGCCCTTTGAAATTCCCATTGCGTCCCAATAAACATTAGGTGCAGACAAACACTGTTTGATTCCACAAACAGTGCTAGAGGTGACTACTGAGGTACCTAGAAGAGTCGGATTCATAGAGTCAGAAGCACAGTGGTAGAGGCCAGGGGCAGAGTGTAGTGGACGGGAGGGGGAATGGGGACTTGGCGTTTAATGGGGACAGAGTCTCAGTTTAAGAAGGTGAAAAATTCGGGAGACGGATGCTGGTAGGAGTAGCACAACAATGTGAAATGTACTTAGTGCCACTGAACTGGACAGGTAAATATGATTAAACTAGTATATCTTATATTATGTGACTTTCATGGCAATAAAAAATCATTAAAGAAAGAAATTTCCATTGAAAGGGGGGGCTGTTATAAAATTAGGGGGGCACAGTACCAACTCTGGAACCACTGTCCACTTATAGGACTCTGAGGAATTTCCGTTAGATGCTAGGGGGTTGAAAATGGATTTTTATAGCACTGATTTCCTTTTTAAAAATATTACACAGTAACATTTAACCTTGAAGTAAAATACACGTACTCAGGAGATTTGTGGTGTTGCTGGAGACACAGCTCGCCTGCAGTCATAGCTCCTCAAATTTCATCTGTTGGGCCAGCCATGATTTGGGGGGCGGGGCTGGGGTAGGGGCCACTGGAGGAGCCCAGGAGCATCTCCATCCATGTGGGCCAGGCCGGGTGCAGAGGGCAATGCCTGCTGGGGGATCTAATTCCTAGGGTACCACATCGGAGCCAAAGGCACCGCGCCCAGCGATGAGGTGCTGGAGTGCGACAGTAACTAAAACGCCTTCAGTGAAACGGGGGCCGTCTTCACGGCCCTGTCAAATACGTGGGGTAAGAAGTGACAGGTGTAGGCAGCTATTCCAGCATGAGCAGCTGATACCTGGAGAGGAAGATGCTATCAAGAGCTATGCCGGAGGAGACTACACAGAGGGCTCCCTACGAGGTGGACCATCAGATGGGTGCTGGAGTCAGTCCCGAAACTGGTGAGTGGACCAAGTGCCCTGAGCATCGGCGGGAGATCAGTGTGTTCTTAAACCTCCCTCCTGGTCCTAGGAGGCTGGACGCTTGCGGAAGAAAGGAAACCACAGGCCTGCGGCTGCGGCTAGTGCCTGTGACGCACACGTGGTTCCTCCAGCCCATCCCTCCACCCCTCTTCCCCTAGAGGGAGCTGTGTGTCTTGGTGTGGATCTGGGGTTAAAAGCCCGAGTCTGTGGACTCTAGGCTTCTGCCCTGCTGGGTCCTCGCTTAGCCAGGCCTGATTGTCTGATCTAAGCATTCTTTGAAAAAAAAATTTTTAATTGAAGGATAATTGCTTTACAGAGTTTTGTTTTCTGTCAAACCTCAACATGAATCAGCCATAGGTATATACATATATCCCTTCCCTTTTGAACCTCTCTCCCAACTCCGGCCCCATCCCACCCCTCTAGATTGATACAGAGCCCTGGTTTGAGTTTCCTGAGCCACACAGCAAACTCCCATTGGCTATCTATTTTATATATGGTAATATAAGTTTCCATGTTACTCCTTCCATGCATCTTACCCTCTCCTCCCCTCTCCCCATGTCCATAAATCTATTTCCTATGTCTGTTTCTCCAATGCTGCCCTGCAAATAAATTCTTCAGTACCATTTGTCTAGATTCCATACATATGTGCTAGAATATGATATTTATCTCTTTCTGACTCCCTTCACTCTGTATAATAGGTTCTAGGTTCATCCACCTCATCAGAACTGACTCAAATGCATTCCTTTTATGGCTGAGTAATATTCCATTGTGTGTATGTATCACAACTTCTTTATCCATTCATTTGTCGATGGACATCTAGGTTGCTTACATGTTCTAGCTACTGTAAATAGTGCTGCAATGAACAATGGGATACATGTGTCTTTTTCAGTTTTGGTTTCCTTGGGGTATATGCCTAGCAGTGGGATCGCTGGGGGTTATGGTGGTTTTATTCCTAGTTTTTTAAGGAATCTCCATACCGTCTTGCATAGTGGCTGTATCAATTTATATTACCACCAACAGTGCAAGAGCATTCCCTTTTCTCCACACCCTCTCCAGCATTAATTGTTTGTAGACTTTGATGATGGCCATTCTGACCCACCTGAGATGATATCTCATTGTAGTTTTGATTTGCATTTCTCTAATAATGAGAGATGTTGAGCATCTTTTCATGTGTTTGTTAGCCATCTGTATGTCTTCTTTGGAGAAATGTCTGTTTAGGTCTTTTTCCCACTTTTTGATTGGGTTGTTTGTTGTTCCGGCATTCAGTCGTATGAGCCACTTGGAAATTAATCCTTGGTCAGTTGTTTCATTTGCTATTATTTTCTCTCATTCTGAGGGTTCTCTTTTCACCTTGCTTATAGTTTTCTTTGTTGTGCAAAAGCTTTTAAGTTTAATGAGATCCCACTTGTTTACTTTTGCTTTTCTTTCCCATACTCTAGGAGGTGGGTCATGGAGGATCTTCCTTTGATTTATGTTATCAAGTGTCTTGCCTATGTTTTCCTCTAAAAGTTTTATAGTTTCTGGTCTTACATTTAGGTCTTTAATCCATTTTGAGTTTATCTTTGTGTATGGTGTTAGGAAGTGTTCTAATTTCATTTTTTTACATGTAGCTGTCCAGTTTTCCCAGCACCATTTATTGAAGAGGCTGTTTGCCCCATTGTATATTCTTGCCTCCTTTGTCAAAAAGAAGGTACCCATAGGTGCTTGGGTTTATCTTTTGGTTTTCTGTCTTGTTCCATTGGTCTGTATTTCTGTTTTTGTGCCAGTACCATACTATCTTGATGACTGTAGCTTTGTAGTATAATCTGAAGCCAGGAAGGTTGATTCCTCCACCTCCATTCCTCTTTCTCAAGACTGCTTTGGCTATTTAGGGTCTTTTGTGTTTCCATATGAATTGTAAATTTTTTTGTTCTAGTTCTGTGAAAAATGCCATTGGTAATTTGATAGGGATCACATTGAATCTGTAGATTACCTTTGGTAGTATAGTCATTTTCACAATATTGATTCTTCCTACCTAGGAACATGGAATATCTCTTCATCTGTTTATGTCATCTTTGATTTCTCTCATCAGTGTCTTATAATTTTCTGTGTACAGTTGTCTCCTTAGGTAAGTTTATTCCTAGTTATATAATTCTTTTTGTTGCAATGGTGAATGGGATTGATTCCTTAATTGCTCTCTCTGATTTTTCATTGTTAGTATATAGAAATGCAAGTGACTTCTGTGTATTGATTTTCTATCCTGCAACTTTGCTAAATTCACTAATTAGCTCTAGTAACTTTCTGATACTTTCTTTACGGTTTTCTATGTACATGTCATCTGCCAATGATCAGACCTTTACTTCTTTTCCAATCTTAATTCCTTTTATTTATTTTTCTTCTCTGATTGCTGATTCTAGGACTTCCAGAACTATGTTGAATAATAGTGGTGAAAGTGGACACCCTTGTCTTGTTCCTGGTCTTAGGAGGAATGCTTTCGGATTTTCACCATTGAGAATAATGTTTGCTGTGGGCTTATCATATATGGCCTTTACTATGTTGAGATAGATCCCTTCTATGCCCATTTTTTGAAGAGTTTTAATCATAAATGGGTGCTGAAATTTTTGTCAGAGGCTTTTTCTGCATCTATTGAGATGATCATATGGTTTTTAATCTTTCAATTTGTTAATATGGTGTATCACCTTGATTGATTTGTGTATATTGAAGAATCCTTGCATCCCTGGAATAAATCCAACTTAGTCATGGTGTATGAGCTTTTTGATGTGTTGCTGAATTCTGTTTGCTAAAATTTTGTTGAGAATTTTTGCATTTATGTTCATCAGTGATATTGGCCTGGAGCTTTCTTCTTTTGTGTTGTCTTTGTCTGGTTTTGTTATGGTATCAGGGTGATGGTGGCCTCAAAGAATGAGTTTGGAAGTGTTCCTTCTTCTGCAATTTTTTGAAAGACTTTTAGAGGGATAGGCATTAGCTCTTTTCTAAATGTTTGGTGGAATTCTCCTGTGAAGCCATCTGGTCCTGGGCTTTTGTTTTTTGGGAGATTTTTTTATCACAGCTTCAATTTCGGTGCTTGTAATTGGGTTGTTCATAATTTCTATTTCTTCCTGGTTCAGTGTTGGAAGATTGAACTTTTCTAAGAATCTGTCCATTTCTTCCAGGCTATCCATTTTATTACTATATAGTTGTTTATGATAGTCTCTTATAACCCTTTGTATTTCTGCATTGTCTGTTGCAACCTCTCCTTTTTCATTTCTAATTTTGTTGATTTGATTCTTATCTCTTTTTTCTTATGAGTCTGGCTAAAGGCTTGTCAATTTTGTTTATTTTTTCAAAGAATTAGCTTTTAGTTTAATTAATCTTTGCTGTTGTTTCTTTTTTCTTTTTCATTTATTTTTGCTCAGATTTTTATGATTTCTTTCCTTCTACTAATTTTGGGGTTTTTTTGTTCTCCTTTTTCTAGTTGTTTTAGGTGTAAAGTTAGGTTGTCTATTTGATGTTTTTCTTGTTTCTTGAGGAAGGATTGCTATAAACTTCCCTCTTAGAACTGCTTTTGCTACATCATAGGTTTTGAGTTGTCATGTTTTCATTGTCATTTGTTTCTAGAAATTTTTTTATTTCTCTTTTGATTTCTTCAGTAACCTGTTGGGTATTTAGAAATGTGTTGTTTAATCTCCATGTGTTTGTGTTTCTTACAGTTTTTTTTCTTATAATTGATATCTAATCTCATAGCATTGTGGTCAGAGAAGATGCATGATACAATTTCAATTTTCTTAAATTTCCTGAAGTTTTATTTGTGACCCAAGATGTGGTCTATTCTGGAGAATGTTCCATGTGCACTTGAGAAAAAAGTGTGTTCTTCTGCATTTGGATGGAATGTCCTGAAGATATTAATGAGATCTACCTCATCTAATGTATCATTTAAGAGTTGTGTTACCTTATTAATTTTCTGTTTCATGATCTGTCCATTGGTGTGAGTGGGGTGTTAAAGTCTCCTACTATTATTGTGTTACTGTCGATTTCTCCTTTTATGTCTGTTGGGGTCTGTCTTATGTATTGAGGTGCTCCTATGTTGGGTGCATAGATATTTATAATTGTTATGTCTTTCTCTTGGACTGATCACTTGATTATTATTCAGTGTCCTTCCTTATTGCTTGTAATATTCTTTATTTTAAGGTCTATTTTGTCTGATATGAGGATTGCTATTCCAGCTTTCTTTTGCTTCCCATTTGCCTGCAATATATTTTTTCCATTCTCTCGCTTTCTGTCTATATGTGTCTTGAGGTCTGAAGTGGGTTTCTTGTAGATAGCATATATATGAGTCTTGTTTTTGTATCCATTCAGCCAGTCTATGTTTGTTGGTTGGAGCATTTAATCCATTTACATTTAAAGTAATTATTGATATATATGTGCCTATTGCCATTTTCTTAATTGTTTGGGGTTGATTTTGTAGATCTTTTTTCTTCTCTTATATTTCTTTACTATATAAGTCTCTTTAGCATTTGTTGTAAAGCTGGTTTGGTGGTACTGAATTCTTTTAATATTTGCTTTTCTGAAAAGCTTTTTATTTCTCCATCAATTTTGAATGAGATCCTTGCCAGGTACAGTGATCTTAGTTGTAGATTTTTCCCTTTCAGTACTTTAAATGCACCTGCCATTCCCTTCTGGCCTGAAGAGTGTCTGCTGAAAGATCAGCTGTTAGGTGTATGGGGTTTCCCTTGTATGTTATTTGTTGCTTCTCCCTTGCTGCTTCTAATATTCTTTCTTTGTACTTAGTTTTCGTTAATTTGATTAGTATGTGTCTTGGCGTGTTTCTCCTTGGGTTTATCCTGCATGGGACTCTCTGCACGTCTTGGACTTGATTGACTATTTCCTTTTCCATGTTGGGAAAATTTTCAGCTATGATCTCTTCAAAAAACGTTCTCATTTTCTTTCTTTTTCTCTTCTTCTTCTGAGACCCCTAAAATTCGAATGCTGGTGTGTTTAATATTGTCCCAGAGGTCTCTGAGACTATCCTTAGTTCTTTTCATTCTTTTTACTTTATTCTGCTCTTCAGAAGTTATTTCCATCATTTTATCTTCCAGCTCACTGATTTGTTCTTCTGCTTCAGATATTCTGCTATTGATTCCTTCCAGAGTACTTCTAATTTCAGTAATTGTGCTATTTGTCTCTGTATGTTTTTTCTTTGATTCTTCTAGGTCTTTGTCAATTGATTCTTGCATTTTCTCCATTTTGTTTTCAAGTTTTTTGATCATCTTTACTGTCATTATTCTGAATTCTTTTTCAGGTAGTTTGCCTATTTCTTCTTCATTTATTTGGACTTCTGTGTTTCTAGTTTGTTCCTTCATTTGTGTAGTATTTATCTTCCTTTTCAATTTTTTTTTAACTTACTGTGTTTGAGGTCTCCTTTTCCCAGGCTTCAAGGTTGAATTCTTTCTTCCTTTTGGTTTCTGCCCCCCTAAGGTTGGTCCAGTTGTTTGTGTAAGCTTCGGATAGGGTGAGATTTATGCTGAGTTTTTGTTTCTTTGCTTTTTCTCTGATGGGCAAGGCTGAGTGAGGTGGTAATCCTGCCTCCTGATGACTGGGATTGTATTTTTGCTTTGTTGTTTAGATGAGGTGTCCTGCACAGGGTGCTACTGGTGGTTGGGTGATGCTGGGTCTTGTATTCAAAGTGGCTCCTTTTGTGAGAGTTCTCACTATTTTATACTCTCTAGGGTTAGTTCTCTGTGGGTCTAGCGTCTTGGAGTCAGTGCTCCCACTCCAAAAGCTCAGGGCTTGATCTCTGGTCAGGAACAAAGATTCCACAAGTGGTTTGTTATGGCATTAAGTAAAATTAAAACAAATACCCCAAAATGAGAAACCAAAGATGAACCCCAGACAAATGGCAGTTACAAAATCAGGCAAATAATAATTAAAATAATGGAATATACACAAATACATACACACCCATGAGCAAAGTCAAAATAGTTCAACAAAAATAAAGTACAGTAGATTGACCTGGTGAACAAAGGAAATCAAAACTTATATTTACCAGTTAAGAACAGCACAAACTGGAAAACAAAACTAAAGCAAGGTGCCAAGTGCGGAATAAAGTAATGAAAACAAAACTAACAAATGTGTTGAGAAGAAAGGAAAGAAAGAATAGATTGCAAAGATAAAGAAGATTTACATATATTAAAGATTAACTGCAAGAGGAAAAGAACAGTAGGAAAAGCAAACAAAAGAATAAATGTAGCAAAAATAATAGGTTTAAAAAATTAAAATTAAGAAAGGAGAAAAAAAAATAAAGGAAAAACTCCACAATACTGCAAAAGCCCAGTATATAGGCAGAGATTTATAACAACAGTAAAAAATGTGACTGAGAAAAGAAAAAAAAAATCTCAAAAGTTTAATTAGATTTCTTAGTGCCAATAAAATCTACAACTACAACGGGGGAAGCGGGGGAGAAAAATATCCAAAAGAATCTACAGAACAAATCAAAACAAAAGAATAATAAATGTTTTTCTTGAGTCACTGCTATCAGAGTCCTTTCCCTCACTGGGAGTCAGAGTCTACTTCACCTCCCTAGGATGCCCTCCAGTGCTGTGCTGATCTCTGGACCTGCTGACGGGGCAGCTCAGGTTCTAATCTGGTCCTACTCCTGTGTGCTCTTGCTTCCAATGTCCACAGCTATCAGAACTAGAGCATTTTCTTTTGGTTTGCTCCTGAGGTTTCCCTGGAGGCCCTGGGTTTGCCCCTGTGAGGGCCAGGTGTGGAGGTGGTGCAACTGCTTGGGTCACAGGGGTTCTGGCGGCACCAGGTACTCAGGGGATTTGGCAGCTAGGGCAGCAGGAAATATAGTGCTCTAGAAGGGCATGGCAATCAGTATTGGCCAATACACCCTAGTATTCTTGTCTGGAGAACCCTTCCCTTGCAGAGAAGCGTGGCAGGCCACAGTCTACAGGGTGGCGAAGAGTCGGACACTGCCAAAGCGACCCTGCTCACATAGACGCAAGACTTTTTTGCCTGTGGCAGCTCTGCCCCAGTGAGAGTTGAGTGTGAAGGTGGCACAGCAGATTGGCTTGCAAGGACCCTGGCAGCGCCAAGTGTGCGGGGACACGACTACCTCCGCCACAGGAGTTACGGGCCTATCAGAGTCTTTTCTCGAGCCTCTTGTAGCTGGCAATCAGAAGGCCTCTTTGGCCAGTCTTTCTCCATAGCTTCAGCAGTTCAGGTACTTAAAGGACTCCTTTGCCTGGGGTCCTCTGTTGTTCAGCACATCAGGCACATACAGGGGCCCCCTGGGTGGGGTCCTACTCTGTAGATTGGCACATCAGTCACCTAAAGGAGCACCCTGGATGGAGTCCTGCTCTGTAGTTCAGTGCGTCAGGCAGTTGATGGGCCAGCCTCTCTGTTGTTCAGCTGCCGGTGCTGGCGTGTGGGGAGAGAGGCTATGGTGATGGCTCCACCCCCTACGCATGCCTCAGCACTATTGCCTTGCTTCTGTGACTGGCTGGCTTTGCACCACAGGCATTCTTCACCACAGTGTCTTCCCTTACATCCCCTGGATCTGTCTCTCCACAGTCAAAAGCAACCCTCTCTGTGGGATTGCTCCACAATCCCTGAACTCCAGCTCCCAGCCGCTGCACCTTCCAGGGGACCTGCGTCCCTGTCCAGGGCATGTATGGCTGCAGCAAGGACTGTTTGATTCTCATTCCATTTAGGCTGCCACGGATCAGCTGTTTCACTCTCAGCCTTAAATGTTTCTCCTCTGACTCAGACAATTGCCCCAATATGGGGATTGGATCCCGCTTCAGGTCCTCCACCCACCGAGGGAAGGTCCAGTCCTACTAACACTCCTATTTTCCCCCTAGTTCCTTCATCCTACCAAGTTTTGCATGGTTCTATATAGTCTTTCCCTCTGGTCAGGTACTCCTGTCCGCTCTCAGCTGGTGTTATGCGTGCATTTCTGTGTCTGAAGGTATATTCCTGATGTATCCGTGGAGAGAGCTGTACTTCACGTCCACCTACTCCTCTGCCATCTTGTTCTACCGTCTTTGAACTTTGATCCATCTCTAGCCCCAGAACGTGGGAGGAAGCGGCCTGGCTGCTAGGCCTCTTGTTTTAACATGGCTACTTCACTTATTGTTCTTAGACACCTAAGTAGAACTGCCCAGCTGGGAGAGGCTCCTGCTTATATCTTTTAGCCTCTTTGCCAGTTCACCACATCCCTTGCCCAAGAAACTGAGAACCAGAAGTGAGGCTGGCTAGGAGCCAGCACTTTGGGATATTATGCTAAGTGAAATAAGTCAGAAAGAGAAAGACAAATACCATATAGTCTCACATAAATGTGGAATCTTAAAAAGGGAAACAAACAAACAAAGAAAGTAACATAACCAAAGAGAATCCCAGTCACAGATTCAGAGAACAAACTGTTGCCAAAGGGGAGGGGTGAGGCGAGGTGATGAGTGAAACAGGTGAGGGAAATTAAGAGGTACAAACTTCCACTTACAAAATAGAGTCAAAAGGATGGAATGTATAGCATAGGGAATGTAGTTAATAATATTGTAATATCTTTGAATGGGGAAGAAGGTGGTCCAAAAGCACAAACTTGCAGTTATAAGATAAAGTGGTACCAGGGATGTAATTTACAACATGATAAATATAATTAACACTTGTTGCTGTTGTTCAGTAGCTCAGTCGTGTCTGACTCTCTGCAACCCCATGGACTGTCAGTCTACCAGGCTCCTCTGTCCATGGGACTTCCCAGGCAAGAATACTGGAGTGGGTTGCCATTTCCTCCTTCAGGCGATCTTCCCACCCCAAGGATTGAACGTGTGTTTCCTGCACTGGCAGGCGGGTTCTTCACCTTTGAGCCTCCAGGGAAACCCAAAATGAAGATTAAGACCAGTTGTTCCCAACTGAGGTGCCCTGGGGAGTGTGTGCTATGTCGCTGCCATCGTGTCTGAATCTTTGCAATCCTATGTGCTGTAGCCCACTAGGCTCCTCTGTCCATGGGGATTCTCCAGGCAAGAATACTGGAGTGGGTTGCCATGCCCTCCTTGAGGGGATCTTCCCAACCCAGGGATCGAACCCGCATCTTTTAAGTCTCCTGTATTGGCAGACGGGTTCTTTACCACTAGCAGGACCTCAGAAGCCCTCAATTAACCCTGCTATATGAAAGTTGTGAAGAAAGTAAACCCTAAGAGTTCTCACCACAAGGAAAAATATTTACTCTTTTATTTTGTATCCACATAAGATGATGGATGTTCACTAAACTTACTGTGGTAATCGTTTCGTGATGTATGTAAGTCAAATCATCATTTTGTACACCTTAAACTTACAGTGCTGTATGTCAATTATCACAATAAAACTAGAAGAAAAAAAGTAGGAGTTCTATTGAGAAAAGGGGGAGGATGAATCTGACAAGCACTCGGTACGCTCCTCAATGATATACAGCAGCAGGACACATTGGGATAAGCGTCTAACCATTCAGCTTTAAACAAAACAGTTCATAAGTTTTCTTTTTGGAAAAAAATCACATTAAAATTTTTTTCAATTAATTTTTCCACCATGTAATGCCAACTTGAACAAAAGATCATTTTCCTTGCTTTGCATCACTTCTGTCCTTCCTCAGCCTGTTAGAAGCTTTAGAAAGTGTGACAACTAAGCAGCCCTGTGGAGAGAGAGGCTATTTATTTAATACCCACAAGGGGACCCCAATAAGAACTGAATCTAATGAAATAAAGCATCTGAGATCATTCTTAACTTCAATTTTCCCTGAAATAGCATTTCATAAAATCTTAGAGGGATTCATACCCTGCAGTTATGGACTCTATAGAACTTTACAACAAATATATACTCATATTCCACTTTGCTTTGTTTTGCTATTGTTTCCTCTTCTCCCTGGGCCCTAAAAAACTATTTTGAAATCTCAACTGCCGTCAAATCTTGTCCAATATGGTTGTAGACACCAAAAGCAGAGCAGCAAAGCAAAGATAGACAAGTAGAACTCCATCAAACTAAAAAGCTTCCCCCAGCAAGAGAAGCAGTCAACCAAATACGAACATAGCCTACAAAATAGGAGAAAATATTTCCAAGTCATACATCTGATAAGGGGTAAATATCCAAAATGTGTATATTAAAAAAAAAAAACTCATACAGCTGAGTCACCAAAAAACAAAAAGTCTGATTTAAAAAATAAACAAAGGAATTGAATAGATATTTTTCCAAAGAAGGTATACAAATGGCCAGTAGTAGATAAAAATGATGTTCAACATCTCTAAAGTGGGAAATTCAAATCAAAGCCACAATATCTCTTCACACCTGTTAGAATGGCTATCATTATAAAAAACAAGAGATGACAAGTATAGGCAAGAGTATGAAGGAAAGGGAACCCTTGTACCCTGCTGGTAGGCATGTAAATTGATGCAGCCACTATGGAAAAGTATGGAGGTTCCTCAAGAAATTAAAAATGGAACTGTGGAGGGGGGTTCTGGAAGGGGAACACATGTATACACATGGCAGATTCATGTCAATGTATGGCAAAACCAACACAATAATGTAAATAAAAAATAAATAAATAAAATTTAAAAAAATAAATAAATAAAATAAAAATGGAACTATGATCTTGTGGCTCAGAATGCAATGCAGGAGACATGGGTTTGATTCATGGGTCGGGAAGATCCCCTGGAGAAGGGAATGGCTACCCACTCCAGTATTCTTGCCTGGAGAATTCCATGGACAGAGGAGCCTGGCGGGCTACAGTCCATGGGGTCGCAAAGAGTTAGACACAACTGAGTGACTACCACTTTCACATGATCCAGCAATCCTACTTCTGGGTGAATAACTAAAGGACAAGAAAACAGAATCTTGCAGAGATATCTGCACCCCCATGTTTGTGCTGTGCTAAGTCACTTCAGTCATGTCTGACTCTTTGCAACCCCATGGACTGTAGCCTGCCAGGCTCCTCTGTCCATGGGATTTTCCTGGCAAGAATACTGGAGTAGGTTGCCATGTCCTCCTCCAGGAGATCTTCCCAACCCAGGGATTGAACCCAGGTCTCCCACATTGCGGGTGGGTTCTTTACTATCTGAGCCAACAAGGAAGCCCACCCCCATCTCTACTGCTATTCACAATAGCCAAGACATGGAGACTACACAAATGTCCATCAACAGATAAATAGATAAAGAAGATAATAAGAACAGATGTGTAGTTGCCAAGATAGGTAAAGGGTGGGAGAGGGGTAGATTGGGAGTTTGGAGTTAGCAGATAGAAACTACTATATACAGGATAGATAAACAACAAGGTCCTACCTGAGTCACTTTGCTGTACAGCAGAAATTAACACAGAATTGTAACTTTACTTCAATAAAATATTTAGAAAAGATGTGAGATAGGTAAATATTATTGTACAGAATATTATTCAGCCATGAAAAAGGGAAATTCTGCCATCTGTGACAACATGGATGAAAGGAGAAGACATTATGCCATGTGAAATAAGCCAGAGAAATACAAATACTGTATGGTATCACCTAAATGTGGAATCTGAAAAAGCCAAACTCATAGAAACAGAAACCAGAGTGCTGGTTACCCTGACATGCTCAGTTGCTCAGTCATGTCTGACTCTTTGCTACCCCACGGACTATAGCCCATCAGGCTCCTCTGTCCATGGGATTTCCCAGGCAAGAATACTGGCGTGAGTTGCCATTTCCTTCTCCAGGGGGAAATCTTTCCAACACAGGGATTGAACCCACATCTCTTGCATTGCAGGCAGATTCTTTACTGCTGAGCCACCTGGGACGCCCTTACCAGAGGCTGAGGGGTGAGGGAAATGGGCAGATGTCAGTTAAAAGGCACAAACTTCCAGCTTTGCAATTAACAAATTCTGGGAATGTAACGTATGGTGTGGTTAATGTAGCTAATATTACTGTACTATATATTGGACAGTTGCTGAGAGAGTACATATGAAATGTTCTTACCACAAAAAAAATGATAATTATGTGATGGAATGGAGGTGTTAGCTAAAGCTATGGTGATAATCATTTTTGCAACATATAAGTCGATCAGACTTATATGTACACCTTAAACTTATACAATGAAAGAAAATGAAAGTGCTAGTTGCTCAGTCGTGTCTGACTCTTTGTGTCTCCATGGACTGTAGCCCACCAGGCTCCTCTGTCCATAGTATTTCTCAGGCAAGAATACTCCAGTGGGTAGCCATTTCCTTCTCTGGAGGAACTTCCCGACCCAGGGATCGAACCTGGGTCTTCCACATTGCAGGCAGATTCTTTCCTGTCTGAGCCACCAGAGAAGCACAGCTTATACAATGCTCTATGTCAATTATATCTCAATACAGTCAGAAAAAAATGCAAATATGAAAGTCTAAGGAAAAGGGTCTTATAAACAACTTGTGGCAAAGGCAATAAGGGTTACAAATAGTACCTTAGCTTCCTTCATACTCAGCCTCCTAATCCCTCGGCTCACTCCATGTTCAACCCCTGGTCTGTAGATTCCACATGTGCTCAGTCCCCTTGCAGTCAGGAAGGGGCACATGACTAGTTCTAACCAATGGCTGTGAAGAAAGTGAATGTGTATTACTTCTGGGCCATGACAGTGAAAGCCCACGTGATCTCTCCAGCGCGCTTCCTTATTCCTCTGTGAATGCAGAGAATGCTCCTTATTCAGAGACGAAAACCAGAGGATCAAAGCAGCTTAAACGGCTGACTCATTGCTGGAAGATGCGTGCTCTGAAGAGCCATTTAGATCTACAGATGACTTTGCATTAGCAAAAAATAAACCCTTGTCTCTTAAAAAGCACATTTTGCTGTTGTTCTTTGCTATAAACCTAGCTTTTCCTAATATACAACCCAACAGAGCAATACAGATATTCAATAATTGGGGTGGGGTGATATATATAGTATGCCACCACTATTTGATGAAATATTATTAGCCATTGAAAATAATTGTTACAAAACTACTAACAACGTAAGTATTATTAAGTGGCAAAAAGCAAAAAATAAAAATATGATCAGTAAGGTTGATGGTAATAAAAGGTAGGGTTTCCAAGTAAAATTAACAGAGTGGATGAAATTGTGATCAGAATTCTCCTTAAAATGTTTTCCAGAAAACTACTGACAGATCAGAATATGTGTGTTTGTTGGGGAGGGAGATAGAGATGAAGAATGGCGTGGTTCCAGCTGAGCCTAAACTCATATTCAGTTGTGTTCAGATATACATTGACTATCTGCTAAAGAAGGAACTTCTAAGAAAAAACCCATTTTAAGGAAGGAAAGAGTAAAGACACACATGTGTGTGCTTAGTCACTGAGTCGTGTTCAACTCTTCACGACCTTACGGACTGTATGTAGCCCACCAGACTTCTCTGTCCATGACATTTTCCAGGCAAGAATACTGGAGTCGGTTGCCATTCCCTTCTCCAGGGGATCTTCCTGACCCAAGGATCGAATCTGTGTCTCTTACATCTCCTGCATTGGCAGTGCCACCTTGGAAACCCATAAAGACACATACTTTGTTCAGTAACAATATATCAGTCTTTGGTGTAAAGGGGAACTCATTTCTGAGCACTTGAGTTTGTTCTCTGACCCAGATTCCTTGGACTCATGTCAGCTTTTGAGAGCTGTTTGGCAACATGTCTGCATGTGCAATGTTAGAAGCCTAAGGCTGCACAACTTCAGAAAGTAGGGATGGAAGTTAGGAATTCACCTGAATTCAGTGAAGAGCAGCATTGACCCTTGACAATGTGGAGCCAGGACGTAACAGAAGATGGCCAACATCAAAGGCACAGATAACACCAACATGCCCACTTCTGGGGGGAGCAGGAGGGGCTACACATGATAGGCTCAGCATGGTCCTACATGTCCCTGTGGCTTAGAGATGCCAGCAAACTCAGCAGCAGACAGAGGCAGCTTCTGAGCATTGGGAGCACTCCTGGTGCAGACATCAGGGCTGTTGACGGCCACCCTTAGTTTTGGGACAGCAGGAACCACGGGCTTTCCTGGTGGTTCAGACAGTAAAGAATCCACCTGCAATGCAGGAGACCCAGGTTCAGTCCCTGGGTTGAGAAGGTCCCCTGGAGAAGGGAGTGGCAACCGACTCCAGTATTCTTGCCTGGAGAATCCCAAGGATGGAGGAACCTGGTGGGTTACAGTCCACGGGGTCGCAAAGAGTCGGGGCCGACTGAGTGACTAACACTTACACTTCCAGGGTCTTCAGTGGTCAGTGGGAGCTGCAAGAATTTATTCATGAGCTTTTATGAGTTGGATTCTGGAAACTCTCCAAAGAGAGGGCAGGAATTTTGCAACAGGTCAGTCTCTACAGTAGAGGGCAAGAGATCCTGAAGTCAGTGGTGAGGGCTAAGCCAGGACACATGGTTTATTGCTGTAGTGACCTTCATTATCTGTCCAGATTGTACAGCTTTGGGCAGGTATGCTTCCAAATGACAAACAGAAGAAAAGAGATTAACCTGGAAATGGACAGAGAGTCAAAGAAGCAGCGTTTCTTAGAACTTTCCTTCCAGGACCGTCCGCTTTGATCTGGGGGAAAGGAGGCTTTAGGTCACAAGAGAAGAGTTTGTCAGGTGCATGTGAACCCCCTCTACTAACACTCATTTTGACATCCCAGGTACCCTGATACTTGAAAGATGCTGCTCAGGTGAGTAACATGAATGTTTCAATCATTGTGAACAAACCCACTGGTAAGGATTGTGCATGATCAGCCATAGTGCAAAGCACATGGTCCCCTTCCTAATCGTTAAAAAATAAAAAGGCATTCCGGTTATCAGGTCAGTCTCTTGGTGAAAAAGGACCTGTTCTCAAAAGACTGAATGCCCCTGGGTTACAGTCTTCAGATCATTTTTGAACATACAAAGCTGACATTTGTGGCTCCAAAGTAATGTTAGAGATCTGATCACAGCTGCTGTCTAAATTGCTGATATTGTTGGCACACTCTAAAGCTGCCACAAAAACTGTCAAAAGGAAAAAAAGGCACAATCATCAAAATATCACCATATTAAAATTTCTATAATAATAAATTGACACATATATGTACACATATATATGAGAACAAAGGAAAATGCAGAAAAGGAGTGTGCTGGAGACTTTTTCTCCAAATTTAATCTTCACCCTTCCCCACTCCAATTGATGCCCTTGGTGGGTGGCTCCCAGTGACTATGTGAACCTAGTCTCTTCTCTATTAACTTTGTCTGTGGTGTCCTTCTAGAACAGTTGATAAGGTCAATTCCAGCATTATTTCACCTACATTTTATGCTTTTGGCCCTGATTTTAAAGACATTTCCTACTCCAAAAACTATAAAGATATTCTCCTGTGCCTTCAACTGCTAGCTCTATGATTTTATTTCACACTTATGTCTTTTTCTTTTGGCTACAACACACAGTTTGCAGGATCTTAGTTCCCTGACTGGGATTAAACCCAAGCTATGGCAGTGAAAATTCTGAGTCCTAACCACTGGACCACCAGGAAAATCACGCAATTATGTCTTTCATCCTTCTAGGGTTTACCTTTATGTGGTAGGAGGCAAACATCCAACTTTTTCTCTACATAGTAAGCTACTTTCTCCAAATTCATTTGGAAACATTATGTAATTTCCTTATGGTTTCTGTTGTTGCTCAGTCTCTAAGTCATGTCTGACTCTTTGTGACCCTATGGACTGCAGTGATCCCTTTAGAGAGAATTAAAATCTCTATAATACATACTAAGTGAAGCAAGTCAGAGAAGGACAAAAATCACATGAAATCAGTTATATGTGGAATCTAAAAAATTATACAAATGAACTTATTTACAAAACAGAAACAATTCAGACGTGGAAAGCAAACTTGTAGTTGGAAGTGAGAGTGTCCAACTCTTTGTGACTCCAGAGACTATACAGTTCATGGAATTCTCCAGGCCAGAATACTGGAGTGGGTAGCTGTTCCCTTTTCCAGAAGATCTTCCAAACCCAGGGATTGGTTACCAAAGGGGAAATGGCCTGGAGGAGTGGAGGGATAAATTAGAAGTTTCACATTCTGTTCAGTTCAGTTCAGTCGCTCAGTCATGTCTGACTCTGCAACCCCATGGACTTCAGCAAGTCAGGCCTCCCTGGCCATTACCAACTCCTGGAGTTTACTCAAACTCATGTCCATTGAGTCAGTGATGCCATCCAACCATCTCATCTTCTGTCGTCCCCTTCTCCTCCTGCCTTCAATCTTTCCCAACATCAGGGTCTTTTCAAATGAGTCAGTTCTTCGCATCAGGTGGCCAAAGTATTGGAGTTTTAGCTTCAACATCAGTCCTTCCAATGAACACCCAGGACTGATCTCCTTTAGGATGGACTGGTTGGATCTCCTTGCAGTCCAAGGGACTCTCAAGAGTCTTCTCCAACTCCACAGCTCAAAAGCATCAATTCTTCGGTGCTCAGCTTTCTTTATAGTCCAACTCTCACATCTATACATGACTACTGGAAAAACCATAGCCTTGACTAGATGGACCTGTATTGGCAAAGTAATGTCTCTGCTTTTTAATATGCAGTCTAGGTTGGTCATAACTTTCTTTCCAAGGAATAAGTGTCTTTTAATTTCATGGCTGCAGTCACCATCTACAGTGATTTTGGAGGCCCCAAAAATAAAGTCTGACATTGTTTACACTGTTTCCCCATCTATTTGCCATGAAGTGATGGGACCCGATGCCATGATCTTAGTTTTCTGAATGTTGAGCATTAAGCCAACTTTTCACTCTCCTCTTTCACTTTCATCAAGAGGCTCTTTAGTTCTTCTTCACTTTCTGCCATAAGGGTGATGTCATCTGCATATCTGAGATTATTGATATTTCTCCCAGCAATCTTGATTCCAGCTTGTGCCTCACCCAGCCCAGTGTTTTTCATGATGTACTCTGCATCTAAGTTAAATAAGCAGGGTGACAATATACAACCTTGATGTACTCCTTTCCCTATTTGGAACCAGTCTGTTTTTCTATGTCCAGTTCTAACTGTTGCTTCCTGACCTGCATACAGATTTCTCAAAAGGCAGGTCAGATGGTCTGGTATTCCCATCTCTTGAAGAATTTCCCACAGTTTGTGGTGATCCACACAGTCAAAGGGTTTGACATAGTCAATAAAGCAGAAATAGATGTTTTTCTGGAACTCCCTTGCTTTTTCGATGATCCAGCAGATGTTGGCAATTTGATTTCTGGTTCCTCTGCCTTTTCTAAAACCAGCTTGAACATCCAGAAGTTCACAGTTCACATACTGTTGAAGCCTGGCTTGGAGAATTCTCCAAGTTTCACATTCGCAGATACATACTGCTATATATGAAATGATAAATTAGCCAATTATAAAATTGTGGTTTCAGCACTTTTACTATTTTGAAATATTTTCTTGTCTCCAATATATATTTGGTGTAATTTTTATTCACAGTCCTTAATCAGAGGCTTTTTATCTTTTGAAGTTTTAAGAATTTTTATCTTTGATTTTTAAAATTTCACACTGGTTGTTCAATGGTTAGGATGCCACGCTTTCTGCCATGACCCAGGTTTCAACCCCTGTTCAGGAAACTAAGATCCCATAAGCCACATGGCATGGCCAAAGAAAAAGTTTTTTTTACAATATAACGTACCTGGAGACTTTTAGTAACAAGTACTTTCAATCTGAGGTCTTTCACTTTCTTTAAATCTGGGGAAATTTTGGTAATTATCTCCTCAAATATCTTCTCTCCTTTGTGTATTTATTCCTACTATCTTTCTAGTTCTACAATAACACAGATGTTTATATTACTACTATGAGTCTCAATTTTTTCTATCATATTTTCCAACTCTTTGTCTGATCCTTTATGGAAGAATTTCTGGATTATCCAGCTTTTTCATTTATTTTTCAAATTGCATGCATTTTGGAATTCATCTCTATTATTGTTTCCTTTTTCAATCATTTAGTTTGTATATATATTTATGAAGTCAGATTTAATGGGCTGGGTCTCTAAGAAGTATCCTTCTTCCCCTCACATGGTCTCAGGATATAGAAGATGAGGTCAGAGGGAGAAAATGTCCAGAGGCTGAAGGCCCGTGCATCTTTGCCATCTTGTTTTCCTTCCAATCAAACTAGAATACTGTTCTGATATCACCCTATCATTGGACTTGCTCTTCCTTCCAAAACCAAGTTGGTGGAGAGAAAAGGGGATGGGTTATAAATCTTTTCCCTGGTCTTTCTGCATCAAATGCACAAGATCCATTATGGAGTACCATTATCTTCTAGAACAGGATTCAACTACCTTTAAAGTTTTACCTTAGTTTTTTAGCTTTATTGACTCTCTTCTACTTCTGTGGCTTCACCAAAGCTAAATTTAGGTGAGGGGTCAAATCTTCTGGTTAGTTTGCCATCTTTGTTGAAGTGGAATGGGGAAATCCTTTCTAAGTTTAAATGCAGAATAGGAGCTATTTTATGGATATAAATCTGACCACATTTTGCAGATATTCCTTGGGAACTGCCTGGTTAGCAGCCCTAAATTCATTCACAGAGACTTGTTAACACTACTTGAAAAACAAAGATCTCTTTAGGGACATTCAGTGCAATTAGGAGTATTGTCTTTAGTGGTAGAACTCACTAAAAAATGCTCTTTTATAAAACTTGAGAAGAAAATCTTTGAGAGTAAAAGGGAGAAGAGAAATGCCAAGGGGCTCCCCTTATATCTCATGGAGAACAACAGAAACAAAGGACTGGAGATTTTGTGTTCTTCCTGTGCCTCACAGTGGACTAGTATAGCAAGCAGGTGAGGGCTGAGGTCTTGGCAGTCGTTATTAGCTAGAAGGTGGGTTGAAAAAAGAGTGGAAAGTGAAGAAGGAAGAAGACAGAGTTGAGCAGCAAGATGGTGGAAAAATCATGTATATGAATAGAACAGGGGAGATATTTAATGACTGGATGTGTGTATACATGTAGGGAACAGAAAGAATACATAGAGGAAATCTTTGGGAAGACTTCTATGTGGTGTGTTGTGTGAAGTCTATATTCTTCTTAAAGGCACCTGGAGTCTTATTTGTGTTTTCATTTCCTGTGACTCTATGCAGAGGCTGGGCCACTTAGAGGCTTGGCTTTTACTTAAAATGTTGATAAATAAACCCTTTGTCCAGGTGCAATTTGTTTTAATTTGCTTTTCCAACTCATCAAATCCTGAATTATCTTGTGTATATCCTTTAACACAGCACTTGCCAAAGTAGGTTCAGCAATGATAAATAAGAGGGTTCTTAAGTAAAATAAGGGGCTTTCCAGGTGGCGCTAGTGGTAAAGACTCTGTCCACCAATGCAGGAGATGTAAGAGATGCTGGTTCAATCCCTGGATCTGGAAGATCCTCTGGAGGAGGAAATGGCAACCCACTCTAGTTTTCTTGCTGGGAGAAAGCCTTGGACAGAGGAGCCTGGCAGGCTACAGTCCATAGGGCTGCAAAGAGTTGGACACGACTGAGTGTCTGAACACATAGTCAAATAAGTTTAGGAAGAGTAGCATTATATAGCATTAGCATGAGTTCTTTGTTTGCAGGGTTTCTCAGAGCCATTAATATGCAAATGTTACTATCATTTTCCAAGAAGCAGATATGCTCTATTTCTCAAATTTGGCCATATTTTTCTCAAGGCATCTTAAGATACTACTGATACTACTGTTCCATAGACCTGACTACAAAATATTTTGATGGACTGCCTACCTTTGCTTGAGTTATAATGTGGACTCAGTAGACATAGTCAAGGGCAACTGACAATTTTCTTACAGTTGTGAAATAGCATTTTGCAAGATGCATTTTTCATGGTATTAGCAATTACTTTAAACATTCAGCAATTGCTTTAACCATGAAAGTGTTATCTGTCATTTCTGTCAATATGCATGATTACATTCAATGAAGTAATTTCTTTCAAAGCACTTGTATTGTTCTCTCTTTGTGGTACCTCGTGTGGTTAGTCTTGCTTTCCTAAGAGTGTGTCAACTCCATAAAGGTGAGAATCATGCCTGTTCCTTTACTGAATGATACACAGCACTTGGTGCAGTGCTAGATGCAAGATCAAGATTCGATAAGTACACTTTGATGGGAAAAAATAAAAGTGCAACAAAAGCAAACTTTTATAAACTTCCTATGTATTTGATATCATCCAAGTGCTCTTGTGCTTTAATTATCCTTCCCTGCTCCTTTTTGCTCTCTGGTCCTTTCCAGCACTAAATACACCCTGGAAGGAAAATGGGGGCAATAAATCTAAGCAAAGTCGTCCTGAAAAGTGTTTTTCTACTTGTTCCAATATTAAGAATAAATCTTGGCTAACAACTTCAAACTATTCCAACCCATCTATCTGCCTGATCCTCTCCACCGCCCCACCCCCACTGACCTCGCCATTTATTCATTAATTGGCTAACATTTTTGTTCCTATTTATTCATGGCTGTGTTTTCCTTAAATATAAAATTCAGCATCTTTCAGAACATTTTCTTTGCTTTGCAAGTTAGGGAAAATTTCCCTACCATCTCATTCTGGAAGCACTTGGCAGGTAAACTTCTCTTATCATACCATTGTATATGAAGGTCCTTAGCTTAGTCTAATGGTGTTTTGCCAAGTAAACAATTTACAGTCTATTATTTCTATTGGAAAGTCCCCTTTTCAAATTGAAGAATTTCATAACTTAAAAAAACCACTGGTCAAAGAAACCCCAAGTTCTTCTTAGCATTGGTATTTGGGGTTTCAAATTAATGGGGTCATTATTCTCATTATTCATATGACCAGGTTGATGAAACCAATATATCAAATTTACAATGGAAATTAGGATCAAGTAGTTCTGTCAACAGCTCCATTGTTCCCAGTTCCCTTGTCTGCCTGCCTCATCTCCATCTCCTTCATCCACAGATTCTTTGGCCCCTTGGCCGGGACCAGATCATGCCCTTGCAACCCCTTAGCCTTATCCCCACCCCTAAACTTATCTCTTACCCTTGCCTCTTCCCATTAATGATCGCTGCTGGTTTCTTTCATTGTTCCTTTCCAAACCTCATTAACTATCCACATACTTTCTCTCTCTTCTCAAGTCTGTCAATCAGTGGCCTTCCTTTCTCAGTGCAGTTCAGTTCAGTCGCTCAGTTGTGTCCAACTCTTTGCGACCCCATGAACTTTAGCCCCCCAGGCCTCCCTGTCCATCACCAACTCCCAGAGTCCACCCAAACCCATGTCCATCAAGTCGGTGGTGCCATCCAGCCATCTCATCCTCTGTCTTCCCCTTCTCCTGCCCCCAGTCCTTCCCAGCATCAGGGTCTTTTCCAATGAGTCAACTCTTTGCATGAGGTGGACAAAGTATTGGAGTTTCAGCTTCAACATCAGTCCCTCCAATGAACACCCAGGACTGATCTCCTTTAGGATGGACTGGTTGGATCTCCTTGTAGTCCAAGGGACTCTCAAGAGTCTTCTCCAACACCACAGCTCAAAAGCTTCAATTCTTCGGTGCTCAGCCTTTTTCACCTTTTACACTGTCCAACTCTCACATCCATACATGACCACTGGAAAAACCATAGCCTTGACTAGACAGACCTTTGTTGGCAAAGTAATGTCTCTGATTTTCAATATGCTATCTAGGCTGGCCATAACTTTCCTTCCAAGGAGTAAGTGTCTTTTTATTTCATGGCTGCAGTCACCATCTACAGTGATTTTGGAGCCCCCCAAAATAAAGTCTGACACTGTTTCCACATCTGTTTGCCATGATGTGATGGGACCAGATGCCATGACCTTAGTTTTCTAAATGTTGAGCCTTAAGCCAACTTTTTCACTCTCCTCTTTTCCTTTCATCAAGAGGCTTTTTAGTTCCTCTTCACTTTCTGCCATAAGGGTGGTGTCATCTGCATATCTGAGGTTATTCATATTTCCCCCGGCAATGTTGATTCCAGCTTGTGCTTCTTCCAGCCCAGCATTTCTCATGATGTACTCTTCATAGGAGTTAAATAAGCAGGGTGACAATATACAGCCTTGACGTACTCCTTTTCCTATTTGGAACCAGTCTGTTGTTCCATGTCCAGTTCTAACTGTTACTTCCTGACCTGCATACAAGGTTTCTCAAGAGACATATCAGATGGTCTGGTATTCCCATCTCTTTCAGAATTTTTCACAGTTTATTGTGATCCACACAGTCAAAGGCTTTGGTATAGTCAATAAAGCAGAAGTAGATGTTTTTCTGGAACTCCCTTGCTTTTTCGATAATCCAGTGGATGTTGGCAATGTAATCTCTGGTTCCTCTGCCTTTTCTAAAACCAGCTTTAACATATGGAGGTTCATGGTTCACATATTGCTGAAGCCTGGCTTGGAGAATTTTGAGCATTACTTTACTAGCGTGTGAGATGAGTGCAATTGTGCAGTAGTTTGAGCATTCTTTGGCATTGCCTTTCTTTGGGATAGGAATGTAAACTGACCTTTTCCAGTCCTGTGGCCATTGCTGAGTTTTCCAAATTTGCTGACATATTGAGTGAAGCACTTTCACAGCATCATCTTTTAGGACTTGAAATAGCTCAACTGGAATTCCATCACCTCCACTAGCTTTGTTTGTAGTGATGCTTCCTAAGGCCCACTTGACTTCACAAGTGTCTGGCTCTAGGTGAGTGATCACACCATCGTGATTATCTGAGTCGTGAAGATCTTTTTGGTACAGTTCTTCTGTGTATCCTTGCCACCTCTTCTTAATATCTTTTGCTTCTGTTAGGTCCATACCATTTCTGTCCTTTCTCAAACCCCAGTCTAACACCAAGCCAAGAGATGTGGCTGACATACTCCTCACTGGAGCTTCCAGACCATAGCACCAACCATTTTATCAATAACCCCACTTATTCTCATAGCTCAGTTGGTAAAGAATCTGCCTGCAATGCAGGAGACCCTGCTTCAATTCCTGGGTAAGGAAGATCTGATGGAGAAGGGATATGCTACCCACTCCAGTATTCTTGGGTTTCCCTTGTGGTTCAGCTGGTAAAGAATCTGCCGGCAATTCGGGAGACCTGGGTTTGATCCCTGGGTTGGAAAGATCCCCTGGAGAAGGGAAAAGCTACCCACTCCAGTATTCTGGCCTGGAGAATACAATACATGGGATCACAAAGGTCAGACACGACTGAGCGACTTTTACTTTCACTTTCCATTTACTCTGCTCATACAGGATTCTCCCAACATTCCTATGACTGTCATCCATCAGCCTCCAGCACCATCCCTCAGCTTCACTGATGTCAAACTCACTGTTTTCATTCCTACTATGTTTCCTATCATTCTAGAAATGGGTGCAGAGTCAAAGCTGACTATCCAGTCAACACCCTGGCCTTCTAGTTTCAGACTTCTCCTCTTCTCTGACTTCCTAATCCACTCCACCATGGTGTCTCCCTACTACACACAGCCATGCCTTCAAGGTTTATATAGAGTGCTGACTAGGTTAAAGATCTTGTAATTAGCCTATCAAACAAGTTAGAGTCAGTAGGGGGGCATTATAAGCCAGTTTAACGTTTATTTTCACACAACTGCCTTTAACTCTATTGAGCTTCTTCCATCTTTGCCATCCTGAATAAAATTTCAGGCAGATCCTATATTTTCTCTGATTATTCTACTCTGAACTATTTATAAATAGCTACATCTTTGACTTAGTAAAGAATTTCAATTAAGTCTAAATCACTCTCTGGGTCCATTTAAATGTTTCCCTCCTGCTCTGTCAAGTTACTCTCCCCATTCTGCCCCATAATTGTTGGTGAAAATGTTTCTTGTACAGTAGAACAGTCTGGAAGTTCCCCAAAAAGATGAACATAAAGTTATATATAACCCAACAATTCCACTCTCATGTATACATTGAAGAGAATTGAAAACAGGCATTCTAACAGAAACTTGTGACACAATGGCCCTGGCAACATTACTTACAATGTAAACAAAAAAAAAGTGGAAATAACCCAAATGTCCCTCAACAGATGAACTGATTTAAAAATGGTATATCCATTCAACCATAAAAAGTAATGAGGTACTGATTTATGCTATGACATAGATGAAACTTGAAAATATTATGCTAAGTAAAAGAAGCCAGACTCCTCTCCCCAAAAGGCAATACATTGTGTAATCACATTTATATGAAATACTCCAAATCGGCAAATCTATAGAGGCAGAAAGTAGATTAGAGGTTGACTAGGCCTTGGGGGGGGGGGGGGGGGTAGAAGGAATGAGGAGGTGGCTGCTAATGAGTACAGGGTCTCTTATAGGAAAGATAAAACATTCCACAATTAGAAAATGGTGACATATAAATCAACTCTACTTCAATAAATTTTAAAAATTAAAAAATTTCAAAAAAAGACTCAGTCTCGTGGACTCTGTGGAAGAGGGCAAGGGTGGGATGATATGGGAGAATGGCATTGAAACATGTTAATTATCATATGTGAAATCAATCACCAGCCCAGGTTTGATGCTTGGGGCTGGTGCACTGGCATGACCCAGGGGGGAGGGAATTGGGAGGGAGGAGGGAGGGGGTTCTGGGGGGGAGCGTATGTATACCCATGGCAGATTCATGTCAATGTATGGCAAAACCAACACAATAAAGTAAAGAAAATTTTAAAAAATAAAGAAAGAAAGAAAATTTAAATAAATAAATAAAAATTTCAAAATTTCAAAAAAAGAAAGTGGCAATGTTTCCACAACTCTGAATATACTTAAACACTTTAAAAGGGTGAACTTTATGATAAAATAAAGCTGGGAATAAGAATGACAAGAGAGTGGAAGGCGAGGAAGGAGAGAGAACAGTTACCATACCAAGTCCCTATTGTTGCTACTGTGGTCCTTTCTCTTTGCTCTAACCATTCACCCTCTAAACAAGACTTTCTCTTTAAGACATTTTTTTTTTTCCAGGAACAACTCAGGAACCAGTCCCTGTGTCATTCAAATTTCAGGAAGCAAATGTTAAGCTCTTAAAAGTGATTCTTTTGAAGTCTCCTCTCCATCTCTTGGCTTCCATTTGGGAATGAGAATGGGAAAAGCATCTCTCTGCTTTGCCCCATGGAGACATCACACACTAATTCTCCAAAGCAATCCTTACTATGTCTGAGCAACTGTGAATTCCCAGCCTCCTTTTAAAAAGCTGTTAATGGGCAAATGGTGGGAGAGTTGGATTCGAACCACCCTCTTTGCAAGTCCTTCAGAAACGGTGTAGTGTGTAGCTAAATCAGGGGCCAGCAAACTTCACATCAAGAAGCAAATAGTGATTATTTTAGGCTTTGCAGTCTCTACAGCAGTCTCTGCTGCAACTCCTCGACTCGGTCACTGCAGTATGAAAGCACTCAGAGACAAAACATAATCGAATGAGCATGGCTGTGCTCCAACAAAACTTATAACAAAAACAAAAGGTGGCTGGATGTGGTCCATGGACCTTAGGATGCTGACCCCTATTCTAGAGTCACTTGGAGGAGTTTAGATAGTGAAAGGGGCCACTTGACACCTTTTGTTTTGACTGAAGCAAAAGAACCCATTTTAACGTCCTGTTGCAGTTCAGATGATGAAAATCCTCTCTCTAAGCATATTCTCCGGTCAAGCACGCTCAATGTTTTCCCAACACTGGGCCTACACTGCACTCTTCTGTCCTTCCTGTCCCTTGACACCTTTCAATTTACCTGATTGCTTCATTAACTGCCTCATTTCAATCACTTCCTCACATCTGGGTCCATGATCTCAAATTTGCTTATCTTCCTCTTAGATTCATTTACTTCCTTGACCTCCTACCAAGCCCTAAGAATTCCCAAGAAAATCCAGCTATGTGGTACTTTCTGTGCTCCCAGACTTCCCAAAGCTGCCAGGGCAATCTCACAACCACAGAGGTGAATTCATGGTTAACCCTCCAGCTACATCAAGAACTTGTCATAAACCAGCAGGCATTTCTCTAACTCTCAACCAGGACTTTTTTTTTAAGTCAAAGAATAGCTGACCTATAATATCATAACACTTTTCAAGTGTACAGCATAGTGATTCAGTATTTTTGCAGATTATATTCAATTAAAAGTTATGGACTATAGTCTGCCAGGCTCCTCTGTCCATGGGATTCTCCAGGCAAGAATACTGGAGTGGGTTGACAAGCCCTCCTCCAGGGGATCTTCTCAACTCGAGGATCGAACCAGCATCTCTTACATCTCCTGCATTGGCAGGTGGGTTCCTTACCACTAGTGCCACCTATGAAGTTCCTATTATAATATAATGGCTATAATTTTCTGTGCTATATAATATGTCCTTATTGCTTATCTATTTTTTGTGCAGTAGTTTGCACCTGTTAATCCTATACCACTAATTTGTCCTTCCCTCCTGCCATCTCCCCTTTGGTAACCACTAGTTTCTCTGTAAATCTGTTTTGCTTATACATTCATTTCTATTATTTTTTAGATTCCACATATGAGTAACATACAGTATTTATCTTTCTCTGTCTGACATATTTCACTAAGCATAGTATTCTCTAGGTCATCTACATTGCTGCAAATGGCAAAATTTCATTTTTTATGGCTAATATTATATTGTATATACATACACATACACACACCACATCTTTTTGGTCTGTTCATCTCTTGATTGGCACTTGGGCTGCTTCCATGACTTGGTTATTGTAAATAGTGCTGCTATGAATGCTGGGATGCATGTATATTTTTGAATTACTGTTTTTTGTTTCCAGATATAGACCCAGGAGTGGCATTGCTGGATTAAATGGTAGTCCTATTTTTAGTGTTTTTGAGAACAAGGGGTTAGGGACACTAACCCTCCACACAGTCAAAAATCTGGATTTAACTTGTAGTCAGCCCTCTGTGTGTGCAAAGTTCTTCCCTATCCATGGTTAGGCATCTGCAGACTCAACCAACAATGGATTGTGCAGCACTGTGGTATTTACTACTGAAAAAAAAAATCCATGTATAATTGGATCCACACAGTTCAAACCCATGTTGTTCAAGGGTCAAGTTACACTGAATTTCAAAGACTTAGAAAGAAAAGAAGAATATAAAAGAATTCATCAATAGCTTTATATTGATTATCTGTTAAAACAACAATATTTTAAATATTATTTCTATTGTGTAGTGCTATGCTATACTCTTCTCAGTTCTTCCTGTATCAGAAGAATAAGTCATCTCATTTTTTTCTTTCAGAGCCATCTCCCACAGAATGTATGAATCCTAAATCCACCTCTTCTATAGAATGCCACATGTATTTTTTTTTTTCTCAATTTTCATCAACCTTTTCCTCTCTACTAGTTCATTTGTATCAACAAAATATCGAGAAAGAAGGGAGGATGCTTGGTAGCAAGTTCTGCTGAGACTTCCAGGAAAAATGAAGAAAATTACTTGGAATCAACTCAAATAACTCAAAGCAAGGGCTGAAAGTCCAAAGCAAATTTCTTTCCTCACTCAGGTGATTAGAGACCAAGAAATGAAGGACTCATTCACATAGAAAAAAATTGAGGAGACGCTCAGTACATTTGCATTAGTATTGCATCTAGTTTTATTGAGCTAAGTAATAAGGTGTTTAACCCAGAATTTATGCCAGAATGGATTCCTAAATATTGACTAAGATAGTCTGCTAATTGGCATTTTGGAAATTTGACCACAAAAGGAGGTGTGTGTGTGTGTGTGTGTGTGTGTGTGTGTTGCTCAGTTATGTCTGACTCTGCGACCCTATGGACTGGATCTTGCCAGGTTCCTCTGTCCATGGAATTCTCCAGGCAAGAATACTGGTGCGGATAGCAATTCTCTTCTCCAAGGGATTTCCCAGTCCAGGGGTTGAACTCATGTCTCTTATGTCTCTTGCACTGGCAGGCAGATTCTTTACTGTCTGAGCCAGCAGGGAAGCCCACAAAAGGAGATAGCTATGTCCATTTCAGTGAAGGCCAACAACTATTAGTATTTTGGGGGGAATTTAATTGCTATTTCTCATTGTTAACACTATTTTTTAGTTCTGCATGAATATTACAGAGAAGGCAATGGCAACCCACTCCAGTACTCTTGCCTGGAAAATCCCATGGATGGAGGAGCCTGGTAGGCTGCAGTCCATGGGGTCACAAAGAGTCGGACACAACTGAGTGACTTCACTTTCACTTTTCACTTTCCTGCATTGGAGAAAGAAATGGCAACCCACTCCAGTGTTCTTGCCTGGAGAATCCCAGGGATGGGGGAGCCTGGTGGGCTGCATGGGGTAGCATGGTGTCAGACACGACTAAAGTGACTTAGCAGCAGCAGCAGCAGCAGCAGCAACATGAACATTAATCATTAAAGGAAATAAGAAAGGATGAGTGTGTGTGCTCTTTTGAGGATGTGCAGTGGGAGGAAATTATATTTCTCTCCCCCTGAGACTCAATGGGAGCTGAACCCAGCTTCCAAATGAAAATAGAGGCCAACAGGTCAAATCCCTGGGGTTTCCATAAAAAAGCAACTGCTAATCTTTACAGAGGCTCAAGCAGAGCTCTTGCAGGTTATTTTATTCCTTAACAAAAAAGATCCATATTTTATATATGATTATTTGATCTAAAGTCTATCAAATCAAGAACTAGCAGCTTGTTTCATCTCTGAATTTCATTTTGGAATGTACCTAAATTTTTAAAAAATTTCCCTTTCAAACATATGCTTTCAATCTCTAGTCCCTGATGAACTTCTGGTATAGAGAAAAGGTCATACACAAAGGTTCATTTGTGTATGAACACATATTTTGCATTCATGCATATCTATGTATGACACGGTACAGAGTAATGCCACAATAAAATTAAAATAAAACTGGAATTTTGGAAAAATTCGAGCTGCTCTCAAAAGTAGGTACATCTGATTTCCTTCCAAAGTGTACAGTATGGAAATGGAGAGAAAGTAAAAAAACATGATAAACACTATCGTCAAGCAGGTAGTACAGTCAACATCAATAATGATATGCCATGTTCATGGCAGGTACCCTTGGTACAATGTGATTATGGCCTTTATCTCTATGACTTTCCGCCTCAAAACATATAACCACAGTCTGACCATGATTTTGAAAAAATCAGAATAATCCCAAATGGAGGACCTTCTACAAAATACATGATAAATATTCCTCAAAATTGTCAGGGTCATCAAAAACAGAGAAAGTTTGAGAAAGTGTCTGAGACAAGAGGAGCCTAAGTAAAATGACAACTATGTATAATGGGATATCCTGAATGAGATTATAGAACAGAAAAAAGAAAATAGATAAAATCAAAGGAAATCTGCCTTGGCAACTCACCTTTATCTTGTCTCACTCATTTCAATGTCACTTTTGTCTCTTTTGAAGACTGCTGGGAAAAACTAATAATAAACATCAGTTCAGTTCAGTTCAGTCGCTCAGTTGTGTCCGACTCTTTGTGACCCCATGAATTGCAGCACACCAGGCCTCCCTGTCCATCACCAACTCCCGGAGTCTACCCAAACCCATGTCCATCAAGTCGGTGGTGCCATCCAGCCATCTCATCCTCTGTCATCTTCTTCTCCTCCTGCCCCCAACCCCTCCCAGCATCAGGGTCTTTTCCAATGAGTCAACTCTTCACATGAGGTGGCCAAAGTATTGGAGTATCAGCTTCAACATCAGTCCCTCCAATGAACACCCAGGACTGATCTCCTTTAGGATGGACTGGTTGGATCTCCTTGCAGTCCAAGGGACTCTCAAGAGTCTTCTCCAACACCACAGCTCAAAAGCTTCAATTCTTCGATGCTTGGCTTTCTTCACCATCCAACTCTCACATCCATACATGACTACCAGAAAAACCACAGTCTTGACTAGATGGACCTTTGTTGACAAAGTAATGTCTCTGCTTTTCAATATGCTATCTATGTTGGTCATAACTTTCCTTCCAAGGAGTAAGTGTCTTTTAATTTCATGGCTGCAGTCACCATCTACAGTGATTTTGGAGGCCCCAAAAATGAAGTCTGACACTGTTTACACTGTTTCCCCATCTACTTGCCATGAAGTGATGGGACCAGATGCCATGACCTTAGTTTTCTGAATGTTGAGCTTTAAGCCAACTTTTTCACTCTCCTCTTTCACTTTCATCAAGAGGCTCTTTAGTTCTTCTTCACTTTCTGCCATAAGGGTGGTGTCATCTGCATATCTGAGGTTATTGATATTTTTCCTGGTAATCTTGATTCCAGCTTGTGCTTCTCCCAGCCCAGTGTTTCTCATGATGTACTCTTCATAGAAGTTAAATAAGCAGGGTGACAATATACAGCCTTGACGTACTCCTTTTCCTATTTGGAACCAGTCTGTTGTTCCATGTCCAGTTCTAACTGTTGCTTCCTGACCTGCATACAGGTTTCTCAAGAGACATGTCAGATGGTCTGGTCTTCCCATCTCCTGAAGAATTTCCCACAGTTTATTGTGATCTACACAGTCAAAGGCTTTGGCATAGTCAATAAAGCAGATGTTTTTTTGGAACTCCCTTGCTTTTTTGTTAATCCAGCAGGTGTTGGCAATGTAATCTCTGGTTCCTCTGCCTTTTCTAAAGCTAGCTTGAACATCTGGAAGTTCACGGTCACATATTGCTGAAGCCTGGCTTGGAAAATTTTGAGTATTACTTTACTAGCGTGTGAGATGAGGGCAGTTTTGCGGTAGTTTGAGCATTCTTTGGCATTGCTACTTTAAATGTTAAAAAACAAAAAAATCTAAAGAAGTCTGAATAAATTATGGGTTTGAGCTAATAACAATGCATCAATATTGATTCATTTATTATAGCAAATGTACTATACTAATACAAGATGTTAACAATTGGGAAACTGGGTGCTGGTTATATGGGAACTCTATACGCATCAGTTCAGGTCAGTCACTTAGTCATGTCTGACTCTTTGTGACACCACAGACTGCAGCACGCAAGGCTTCCCTGTCCATCACCAACTCCTGAAGCTTGCTCAAACTTATGTCCATTGAGTCGGTGATGCCATCCAACCATCTCATCCTCTGTCACCCCCTTCTCCTCCTGTCTTCAATCTTTCCCAGCATCAGGATCTTTTCAGTGAGTGAGTTCTTCATATCAGGTGCCAAAGCACTGGAGCTTCAGCCTCAGCATCAGTCCTTCCAATGAATATTCAAGACTGATTTCTTTTAGGATGGAATAGCACGGTGGCTGAGAGGAGCTACCCGAAGTCCTCGGTCAGGGGCGGCAGCTGGGAGGAGCTACACCACGTCCAAGGTAAACAGCAGCAGCTGCACTTTGCTGGAGCAGTCATTAAGAGGTACCCCACATTCAAGGTAAGAGAAAGCCAAGTAAGATGGTAGGCACTGAAAAAGGGCAGCAAAGGGCAGACAGACTGAAACTACAATCACAGACAACTAGCCAATCTGATTACATGGACTACAGCCTTGTCTAACTCAGTGAAACTAAGCCATGCCGTGTGGGGCCACCCAAGATGGATGGTTTATGGTGGAGAGGTCTGACACAATGTGGTCCATTGTATAAGGGAATGGCAAACCACTTTGGTATTCTTGCCTTGAGAACCCCATGAATGGTATGAAAAGGCAAAAAGATAGGACATTGAAGGATGGACTCCCCAGGTCGGTAGGTACCCAATGTGCTACTGGAGATCTGTGGAGAAATAACTCCAGAAAGAATGAAGGGATGGAGCCAAAACAAAAACAACACCCAGTTGTGGATGTGACTGGTATTGAAGCTGAAACTCCAATACTTTGGCCACCTGATGTGAAGAACTGACTCATTAGAAAAAGACCCTGATGCTGGGAAATATTAAGGGCAGGAGAAGAAGGGGACGACAGAGGATGAGATGGTTGGATGGTATCACCGACTCAATGGACATGGGTTTGGGAGGACTCCGGGAGCTGGTGATGGACAGGGAGGCCTGGTGTGCTGTGGTTCATGGGGTGGCAAAGAGTCGGACACGACTGAGCAACTGAACTGAACTAGTTTGATTTCCTGTAGTCCAAGGGACTCTCAAGAGTCTTCTCCAACACCACAGTTCAAAAGCATCAATTCTTTGGTGTTCAGATTTCTTTATGGTCCAACTCTCACATCCATACATGACTACTGGAAAAACATAGTTTTGACTAGACAGATCTTTGTCAACAAGGTAATGTATCTGCTTTTTAATATGCTGTTTAGATTGGTCATAGCTCTTCTTCCAAGGGGCAAAGGCGTCTTTTAATTTCATGGCTGCAGTCACCATCTGCAGTGATTTTGGAGCCCAAGAAAATAAAGTCTATCACTGTTTCCATTGTTTCTGCATCTATTTGCCATGAAGCTATAGTGCCTTTTCTCGTATTTAACCTGGCTGAAACAACCTTGGCTAGGCCCCTGAAAAGCTGAGTCCAGGCACAGCAGAAGCCCAACTCAACAAAAGCTCCCACGGTGGAAGCTGAACACAAAAAAACCCAGCGCAGTGGAAGTGACAAGAAGCCCAGCTTGGTGGAAACTGGAAGAGCAAAATCAATTCAGCAGAAAGCTCACGCAGCTCAGTCTCAGATTCCAGGAGACCTGGTTAAGCTAGGAGGTCCTCGCTCCTATGGCTGAAGGACATATGGCTAACAAAATTTTAATTCCTTTACAATCTCTAATTTCTTGTTTCCTCAAACCCCCTATAAACAGGTGAGCAGCAGTGGGTGCAATTGAGGGACTCTGGCAGGGGCTACTTAGTAGCTGTTGCCCAAGCGGGTGGGGCTTCTTCTGTCCTTAATCTTCTTTGTGCCAAGGATCAGGTCAATGAAAACTGTGGGCATAGGTCAGGTATTCAGCAGATTTTCTGGCAGGTTATGAAGGGGATTCCTCAGCAAGTTTTTCCCACTATTTTTCTTCCCGCCCTTCAGCTCCTCTCTCCACCTATTCCACTGCTTACAAAGTATTGGGCAGGTCATCATCTTTCCATTTCTGAAAGTTGTTTGAAACTGTTTACCTAAGGCTGGGACTCAAACCCAATGGCAGGGACTCTGTGCTATGCTTAGTCACTCTGTCATATCCGACTGAGACTTGAGCATGGCCAAAACCCACTGTGCCTGGTTTTAGGACTTAATGAAGCTCAGGCTCTTGATGTCTCATTGCAAAAAAAAAAAAATTTAGTGAGAGACACAGTGATAGGTAAGAGGTAGATTTGTTGTTGGAGAGAAGCACACTCCAACACCATGGAATGTGGTGTGGTTCATTTTTTTCTGAGCTGGGTGATTTCATATGCTGATGAGTGGGAGGATCATTTCCAACCATTGGGGAACCACCAACTCCTTGGTCTTTTGATCCCGCCTTGGAACAGTCCTGGGCTTCTGGGTGTGTCATTTAGCTTGCAGATTGAGAATCAAGGTTTAGTTGAATTTGACTTGTCATCTTGAGCCCATTTGATTTTAATCAGTTTATGTTATGCCCTTGGGCTATATCATTTTTTCAAAAGTTGTGCCCTGCCCCCTTCCCTCCTGTTTTTCACTCTTTTCCTGAGCCTTGTCTGGGCCCATATGTTGCGTCTACAATCTTCTGGAGGGACAACCAGAAAATAGCTGGCCCTTGGGAGGGAAATACTGTATAATATCCAATCCCTCTAGATATTCAGGCCTTCCTCTTCCATGTTTCCTACAATGTGCAACAATAGCATCTCTCAGTGAATCTGCTAGGGTGGGTGACAGGCACACAATGCCTGCTAGAAGTCCATCTGTTAGTGGAATCCCTTCAAGGGCAATTGGCTTCCTGGGATAATGTTTGCCACTTTGAGAGTTAGCCCTGCAGGCTATTTGGGCCCAGACCCTAACCACCCTTCTCCTAAAGTTACAAACATACTTACCTTTGGATTAAATCTCCACTCCACTTTTATAGAACACCTGGTTTGTTGCCTCTTATCAATTTGTTCTTAAGTCACTTACTAACTCCTTCAACCAGGACCCTGCCCCCTTGTAGGCAACAAGCTCTCCACCCTGCTTATTATTAAAATACTCTTAATGCCCTTAACAATGCCCATGATTTTTTTAATGTTGAGTTGTAAGCCAGCTTTTTTTACTCTCCTCCTTCACTTTCATCAAGAGGCTCTTTAGTTCTTCTTCACTTTCTGCCATAGGGTGGTGTCATCTGCATATCTGAGGTTATTGATATTTCTCCTGGCAATCTTGATTCCAGCTTGTGCTTCATCTAATCCAGCATTTCACATGATGTACTCTGCATAGAAGTTAAACAAACAGGGTGTCAATATATAGCCTTTACGAAATCCTTTCCCAATTTGGAACCAGCCCATTGTTCCATGTCTGGTTCTAATTGTTGCTTCTTGACCTGCATACAGGTTTCTCAGAAGGCAGGTAAGGTGGTCTAGTATTCCCATCTCTTGAAGAATTTCCCACAGTTTGTTGTGATCCACACAGTTACAAATTTTAGAGTAGTCTATGAAGCAGTAGATGTTTTTCTGAAATTCTCTTCCTTTTTCTAAGATCCAATGGATGTTGGTAATTTGATCTCTGGTTTCTCTGCCTTTTCTAAATCCAGCTTGAACATGTATACCTATATTGTTCTAAAATTAAAAGTTTATTAAAAATAAAAGGAGAAATATAATCTGTTTGTCCCAGTGTAGGTCCCTGGTAGATTATTAAATAAAATGAATAAAAATTACTTGTTATGAACCTTGCTGTAATAATATTCTTGAAAGTGAAAGCGAAAGTCACTCAATCATGTCCAACTCTTTGCGACCCCATGCTAGACTCTGTTCATGGGATTCTCCAGGCAAGAATACTAGAGTGGATTGCCTTGCCCTCCTCCAGAGGATCTTCTTGACCCTGCATCTCTTATGTCTCTCCTGGATTGGTAGGCAGGTTCTTTACTACTAGTGCCATCTGGGAAGCCCAATGTCCTTGAGTTCATGACACAGAACTACCTTATATATGATCATTGTAGGAAGAGCTTCTGTTAGTGCCTCAGTAATTAAAAGTCTGAAACATTATTCCCCATCCCCATGGAAAAGTGAGTAGATCCGTGGTCACACAGAACTTAAACAGATAATGGTTTCATCCTGTCCCACTCATCCTGTCCCGTGTATTGCCCATTCTGCTGCTGGCCTAAACCATGCCATTTGTAATTGGATTTTCTTGGAAAAAATATTTCTCAAAGAAATAAAAATACAATGAAGTTCAAATCCTGTGTAGCAACTCTTAATAACCCAATCTGCTCTCCATTGCAAAGTGAACTAATTTGGAAAGCAGCTTGTAGACATATGAAATTTGTTTAACTTGCTAACCACTCTTTGCTATTCAGTTTTTCTCAATTAAGCTAATAAATTATAGATTGACTAATATTCATTTCCAATTAAAAAGCAGAATCTCTATCATTTTAACCACATCACTGATTTTAGAAGACAAAGCTAAATTTTTCAAAAGCTGCTGCAAATTGAATAAGGTGGTATTGTGCTTTCATGGATGATTGCTTTTAGAGAGACTTTAATTATCATTAGGAGTGCGTGCAATTTCTTAGTTAGGACACAAAACTATGGTAATGAGAAAAACAGATCGTTTAGGCTACTCATTCAGCAAATACTGAATCAAAACCTGCTCATACAGGCCATAGCCTGAGCACAGAAATGTAAAGACAGCCAAAATAGATGCAGGCCCTGACTCTTGCTGCAGGATGAGATTAACCAAGTAATTTATGTCAAACTATGTAACTAATTTGACTGAACAGTCTCAGTAACTTGGTTATAAACATCCTGTTTTATTTTTCCAGTAAATATTGTCAGTTTTGCTCTGCTAATCCTCCTTTTTGCTAGGCAGCAGGATGCCTAATATCATCTCAGTTCTGGCAGAAAATTCACTGTCCCTCTCAGCTGTTAAAACAGAATGTCTTTGGTTATTAGGACTCAGTTCTATTTATTTTTAAATTTCAATCACTAGTTTGATAGAGGCTCTCCTTTCCTACCTTGCAAACTGATATACAGCTTAGGAGAGTATAGGTGGAATGTGATTGGCTCTTTCACACCACACCGTCCTTCCTTGAAGTTTCCTTCCTTCTGAGCCCCAGCCCAGGGCAATGAGAGAGAGAGAGAGAGAGAGAGAAAAGACATCTGGTTCTGGGACAGACTGAGCAATGCTGATGTTTCCTTTCTCCTGGTCAACTCCATTGATCACCCTTACCGCCCACAGAAACGCTGTGGGGAACCAAATTTACTCCAGGTAACTCTCCTAAGTCTAGTGGTCCCTTGGGAGATCCAGCCATATCTTCAAGCTGGTAGCCTAATACTGTATTCCTCGGATGTGCATGCTTCCCCACCACCCCATAACAACAAGTCTAGCCCTCAAACTCTGCTCCATGGTCCCAATTCTTGAATGCATGGGAATGGGCAAAATTCACTTTCTGTACCTATCTGGAAGCACAAATTTTCTACCTGGCCTGACATTACCACACAGTGTGTCTTCTCAGATCTCTTTCCTGATCTTTACCCTTCTCTGTTGCAGGAACAAGTCAACAAGCCTAGAGAGTCCACTCTGATGTAAATCATAACAATATTTTTTGAGCCTGTTTCCTAAGCCAAAGGAAACACAAGCAAAAATAAATGAGACCTAATTAAACTTAAATGCTTTTGCACAGCAAAGAAACCTTCAGCAAAACAAGAAGAGAGCCTCTTGAATGGGAGAAAATATTTGCAAACATTATGACTGATAAGGATTTAATATCCAAAATATATAAAAAAAAAACCCATATAACCCAACACCAAAAAAAAAAAAAAAAGCCCTGACTTTTAAAATGGGCAAAAGAGGCCCTTGCAGAGTCTCCTGCAAGGGGGTCATGGCAGGCCCTGTGCGGGGCGTAGGGCCCCGGGCCCTGGACCTGCTTCGAGCCCTGCCTCGTGTAAGCCTGGCTAACCTGAGGCCGAACCCGGGCTCCAGGAAACCAGAAAGACGATGGAGGGGTCAGAGAAGAGGTAGGAAGTGTGGCAGGGGCCACAAGGGAGAACGGCAGAGAGGAACCCGGCCCCGGCTGGGCTTTGAAGGAGGCCAGACTCCATTTTACCTTCGAATCCCAAAATACGGGTTTAATGAAGGACACAGCTTCAGACGCCAGTATCAGCCTTTGAGTCTCAACAGGCTGCAGTACCTGATTGACCTGGGCCGTGTGGATCCCACACAACCTATTGACTTAACCCAACTGGTCAATGGGCGAGGTGTTACCATCCAGCCATCTAAAAGGGACTATGGAGTCCAGCTGGTAGAGGAGGGCGCTGACACCTTTAAGGCAAAAGTTAACATCGAAGTTCAGCTGGCTTCTGAGCTGGCCATCGCCGCCATTGAGAAGAACGGGGGTGTCGTCACAACCACCTTCTACGACCCGCGAAGCCTGGAAATTCTGTGCAAACCCATCCCATTCTTTCTCCGTGGACAACCCATTCCCAAGCGGATGCTCCCACCGGAAGCGCTAGTGCCCTACTACACTGATGCAAGAAATCGAGGTTACCTGGCAGATCCCTCCAGATTTCCCGAAGCCAGACTGGAGCTCGCCAAGAAGTATGGCTATATTTTACCCAACATCACTAATGACGAACTCTTCAAAATGCTCAGTACTCGAAAGGATCCAAGGCAGATTTTCTTTGGTCTGGCTCCCGGATGGGTGGTGAACATGGCAGACAAGAAGATTCTGAAACCTACAGATGAAAAGCTGCTTGAGTATTACAGCTCCTGAGCTCCGTCCAGGGGAGCCAGTGGTAGGAGGGCACTGGAAGGGGCAGTGACACGTGTTTCTCATTGCATTGGCTCAGTTTGTGGTTCTGCGAAGGATGATGTTTTCTGTGTGATCATGTCTTTTTTTTTTTTAATCAAAATTAAAAATACGGTAAGTAAGGACTGTATGGAAGATGTGGATCTGAATGCAGATGGGCTGGGCTTGCTTCGTTGTCCGCTCAGTCAGGGTCCAAGGGCTGCTGACGAGTGGTGTGCCTCTTGGTTAGCCCTGAGGAACTTCTTACCCAGAGTCAAGACAGGAAGCCTTCAACCCCGACTGATGAAGATGTTAGATGTGAGTGTAAGGCTGGTGAATAGTTTCTAAGTATTGCAGTATTCGCTGGCAAGATTGAAGTGAAAATTCCAAGTGAATTCATTTTTCTCAACTCTGGCAGAGCTGTCAAAAATGATCAAGCCATTAACATTTTTTTTCTTTGAAGAAGGTAAATGTTCTAAATGATAAAATTTTGCTTATTTGCTAGACTTTGGAAACCTTTGTTTTTCAGTCATTTTAAATGATGTTGAATAAAATGGTCAATAGTTATATAAGCCATAAGAACAGTTGGTAATGTGAAAATTAAAATGTTAATGTAAAAGATTCAGTGGTCAGTAAGCTTATTTAGCTTTGCAAAGATCTGTTGTATCTAAACCACGTGGCAGCTTAATTTATCCTGATGCAATTAAATCTTGAATAATTCATGATAATTCTTCTACAGTAGAATTAAAATGATTCCTGTTTATTTTATTAAAAAATTTTTTAAAACCAAAATAAAATAAAATGGGCAAAAGACTGAATAGACATTTTCTTCCAAAGAAGACAAACAACTGGGCAACAGGCATATGAAAAAATGCTCAATATCATTAATCATCAGAGAAATGCAAATCAAGGCCACAATGAGATATCACCTCACACCTGTCAGAATCACAAAGTCTACAAATAACAAACATTGGTGAGGATGTGGAGAAAAGAGAGCCCTCATACGGTGCTGGTGGAAATGTGAATTCGTACAGCCACTATTGAAAACAATATGGGGAATTCACCAAAATACTAAAAACAGAACTACCATATCACCCAGCAATTCTACCCCTGGGTATATATTCAAAGAAAACAAAAACACTAATTCAAAAAGATACATGCATTCCCAGTGTTCATGGCTGCATTATTTACAGTAGCCAAAGTATGGCAGCAACATAAGTGCCCATCAACAGATGAATGAATAAAGAAGGTGTGGTTTATACATACAATGAAATAATACTCACTCATAAAAAATAATGAAGTGCTGCCACTTGCAACAACATGGATGGACCTAGAGGGTATTATGCTTAGTGAAATAAGTCAGGTATACCAAGACAAATACTGTATGTTATCACTTAAATATGTGGAAGCTAAAAAGTAAAATGAATGAATATAACAAAACAGAAACAGACTCACAGCTATGGAGCTTTCCAGTGGGGTGAGGAAAGGGGCAAGAGGCATGATAGGGGTAAGGGATTTAGAGGTTAAAAACTATTATGCATAGAACAAGTAAGTTACAAGAATATATTATATAGTACAGGGAACCTAGCCAGTATTTTATAATAACTTTAAATGTAATATAACCTAAAAAATTTTAAATCACTATATTGTATACCTGAACCTCATATAGTTATTGTAAATCAACTATACTTCAGTTTAAAAAATAGATTGTTATACTATAAAATGTTTTAGATAATTGCCATGGTAAGAAAATACCTAGAGAACAAGAACAGAATCACAGCCTACACTGTAAAAAACCAATGAAACACAAAGGAAGACAGCAAGACCAAGACATAAAGAAAAAATGAACAAAATGGCAATAGAAGTCCTTCCCTATGAGTAATTACTTTAAATATAAATGAATTAAACTTCCCAAATCAAAAGACATCAAATGACTGCATATGATCCAACTATATGCTGCCCATAAGAGACTCACCTTTTTATACATTTTTTTCAACATTAAAGCCAGATAGCTCAGTTCAAATTTTTCTTCTCTTTTCTTTTTTCTTTTATGTCCACACCACAAGACATACAGGATCTCAGTTCCCTGCTTGGGATCAAATCCATATCCCTTGCAGTAGAAGCATAGAGTCTTAACCACTGGACTGCTTGGGAAGTCCCAAGAGATTCACTTTAGATGTAAGGCCACACATAGGCTGAAAGTGAAAGAACAGAAAAAGATAGTCCTTTCAAGTGGTCATTAAAAGAGAGCAGGGAGGGTCATATTTATGTCAGCAGAGACTTCAAGTCAAAAACTCTCACACAAGATAAAGAAGGACATTATATAATTACGAAAGGTAATAATTATAAATATATATGCTCTAATATCAGAGCACTCAGATATTTGAAGCAAATATTGACAGAAAGGAAGGAAGACACAGTTACACCATAATACTAGATTTCATATCCCACTTTCAATAATGGATAGACCAACCATATGGAAGATCAGTAAGAGGAAACAGAGGACTAACACAACACTACAGACCAAATGAACCTAGCACACACACAAAACAGTCTGTCCAACAATAGCAGATTACAAATTCTTCTCAAGTATATATGGACTATGCTATAGATATATTCTATAGCACATGGTGGGCCACAAAGCAAGTCTTCACAAATTTAAGATTTTGAAATAACACTGAGTATCTTTTCCTTTCACAATGGAATACAATCAGAATTGTATGCAATTAGAACTCAACAGCAAAATAAAAACTGAAAACTTAACAAATATTTGGTAGATAAAAAGCACACTCTTGAACAACAAATGGGTTAAAGAAGAAATGACAAGAAATTTTAAAGTATCATGAGATACATGGAAATGATAGGGACCTCCTTGGTGTTCTAGTGGCTAAGACTGTGCTTCCAGTACTGGAGGCCCGGGTTAGATCCCTGGTCAGGGAACTGGATCCCGTGTGCTACAACTAAGAGTTCACAGGCCACAACTAAAGATCCTGCATGCTGTGACAAAGATCAAAGATCTTGTGTGAAGCAGCTAAGGCCCGTTTCAGCCAAATAAATAAATAAGAATATTTTTAAAAGAAATGATAATACAGTGAACCAAATCTTTCAGGCAGCAGCAAAAGCAACACTAAAAGAAGTTTATAGTAGTACGCCTTGGTCTTTAGTAGTATGTCTTCTTTATGCCTACATTAAAGAAGAGATCTCAACTCAATAACCTTACTTTTCACCTCGAAATTGAAAAAGTAGAACAAACCAAGTCTCAAGGTAGCAAAAGGAAGGATATAATAAAGGTCAGAACTGAAATAAATGAAGAGTAGAGAATGGGAAAAATTCAATAAAACTAAGAGTTGGTTTTTCAAAAGATCAACAAAATCGACAAACTCTTAGCTGGACTAAGATAAAAGAGAGAAGACAATAAAAATTAGAAATGAGAGAGGAGATACTACAACTGATGCCAAAAAATAAAGGATTATGAAAGATTACTATGAACAATTATATGTCAGTGAATTGAATAAGCTAGAAAAATTAATAAATTCTTAGAAACATACAATATCCTGAGACTGAATCATGAAGAATTGTGAAAATATGAACAGACTTCTAACTAGCAAGGAGATTAAATCAGTAATCTAAAACCTCTCAACAAAGAAAAGCCCTGGACCTGATAGCTTTACTGAATTCTACTAAACATTTTAAAAAAGAAGAATTAAATTAATCTTCAAAGCTTCCAAAACCTGAAAAGATGGGAGCACTTCTAAACACATTTTATGAGGCGAGCTTACCAAGGCTAAAGAAACATACTATAAGAAAAATTTAAACCAATACCTCTGATGAATATTGACATGAAAATCTTTAACAAAGAACTAGCAAACTGAATTCAATAGCATATTAAAAGAATCATACACCACAACAAATGAGATTTATTTCTGGAATGCAAGGATGCTTCAATATACAAAAATCAATCAATGTAGTCCACTGCATTAATAGAATGAAGAATGAAAGTCCACATGATTATCTCAATTGATGCAGAAAAGATTTTTACAAAATGTGACACCTCTTCATGATAAAAACACTCAACAAACTAGAAAGAAACTACCTCTATAGAATAAAAGTCATATGGTACAGTGGTAAAGAACCTGCCTGCCAATGCAGGAAACAGGAGACATGAGTTTGATTGATGGGTCAGGAAGATCCCCCTGGAGGAGGAAACAGCAACCCACTCCAGTATTCTTGCCTGGAAAATTCCATGGACAGAGGACCCTGGTGGGCTAATAGTCCAGGGGGTCACAAAGAGTTGGACATGACTGTGCACACCCACACATGTGCACATACATGAAAAATCCACAGCAAACATCTTATTTTGCTTATTTTGTGATATAAGCCAGTCACATAAAGACCAATATTACATAATTCCCTAGGTAATAAAATAGTTGAAATTTTAGGAACAGAAAATAGATTGGTGGTTGCCAGGGACTACAGGGAGGAGAAAAAGGGAGTTTTTGTTCAGTGGGTACAGAGTTTCAGTTTTATACCATGTACTGTACACTTAAAACTGGTTAAGAGATAAAACAATCTTGTAAATCACCTGTCCTCCAATAAAAATTTTTTAACTGTCTCAGAGAGTAAATTTTACACTATATGTTTTTACCACAATTTTTTTAGTGTCCCAGTTAAGTTATATGTTATACATAGGTTGTTATGTTATATGGTCTCACTACATAACTGAGTATTCAAGCGATCCTTTCTTCCTGAAGCAAGCCATCTCCAATGCTCCTCCCAACCTACACCAGAGAAGGAACCACTCAAAGCTGTGTCTTATGGTAAATCTGCCTGGAGGTGGGGGTGGTAGAAACAATATTCAAATTTCCATTACTTTACATATGCTCTTCCCCAGTTTGAAAACTTCAGGGTAGGAACAGAGATGCAGGCTTAGAGAATGGATTTGTGGACACAGGGTGTGAAGCGGAAGCTGGGATGAACTGAGAGGGTCGCAATGACATATAGACACTACCATCCGTAAAACAGACAGCTAGCAGGAAGCTGCTGTGCAGCACAGGGAGCTCAGCTCAGTGCTCTGTGATGACCTCGAGGGGTGGGGCCAGGGGAGGGGGTACTGGAGAGAGGCTCAAGAGGGAGGGGGTGTTTGAATACATATAGTTGTATACATATATAAAAACATCACTTTCGTGATGCAAACATCACTTCTTATATGCTCTGCAAAACCAAAAAAGTGTGTGCCTTGCCTTATTGTGATATCTGTGGTGTGGAATTGAATCTGAATTACTTCTGAGGTATGCCTGTAATATATTTTCATCTGTGGAAAATATTTTAATATTTTTAACATGGAAACAACCACTTTGGAAAATTTTTGGCAAAAATTGGTAATATTGAGTAAAGCTAAACATACTTATATCCTGAGACCTTGCAAGTCCACTTCTGTCTACAACCCTTGCACAAAGTCTCATGTATGTGAAAACTGGGAACCAACCAAAATGTCCATAAACTGGAAAATGGATAATGAATGGTAGACTACTTATATAATGGCATGCTGTATAGTACTTATGAAGATGGATAAATCCTAAAAACCTATTATGCAAAACAAAAAAGTTACAATGAGATACATATGATACCATTTAAGTTAAGGTTTAAAACCTGTTATATAGCACTATAAAATAAAGGAAGAGGCTTATAGAAAGGAAGAGTGCATCAGAGAGCTTAATTATATTTATGACCTTTAACGTCATTGAAAACAGAACCTGCACAGGTAGCCTATAATGTTAAGATTTGATAGAGGTGCCTACACTGGCGTTCCTTACCAGATTCTCTATTCTTATCCATATGCTTGAACATTTGCAATAAAAATTGTAAAATGAAGTAGTCAAATGTCTACTGTCTTCTAAACTCAAGAGTCATACTGTGTCCAGTATTTGCTAAAGCTGCAGAACAGAAACTAGGCCACGTCTTTACCCTTGAACAGTCTCTGTAGAAAGAGCAACACCCCTGGTGCACCAGCCAGGGGATTCTGAGACACTCGTGCTCATTGGCTCTGATTTTGAATGGCTCAATAATGCTCTTGTGACCTTGAGCAATTCATTTTACTTTGGTCCTCAATTATTTCTTCACCTCTTCTTCAACTAACAAATTCCCTTGAATTTAGAGAATTACAGTGACTCTTAAAAGCTGTAACAAGGATAGCTACCATGTATTGCTACATGCCAGAGATTCTGGGAAGAACTTCAATTAGAATTAGAAGATACAATGCATTGGTGTCCTGGTATCATTGATATCTCTAATCCATACATCACGAAACTGAGACTTAGGTTAAATAACTTGCCAATGACACACAGACAAAGCCAGGATTTTAACCTAGATATGTCTGTCACTTTCTGACTCCAATGTCCACGCATGGTCTTATCCAGACCCAAGGATCCTTGCTAGGTCAGATCCACACTATTAGTAAGTACCCATCCTAATATTCTGAGTAGGGGGGCCACATAACTTAGTCTCCAGAATGGGACACTGAGAGTAAAAGGGGCACTATCAGTAAATCCCTTGTGGCTCAGCTGGTAAAGAATCTGCCTGCAATGCGGGAGACCTGGGTTTGATCCTCGGGTTGGGAAGATCCCCTGAAGAAGAGAAAGGCTATCTACTCCAGTATTCTGGCCTGGAGAATTCCATGTATAGCTCATGGGGTCGCAAAGAATAGGACATGACTGAGCGACTTTCACTTGCCTTCACTTCATGAGTCCAGGCATAAAGCAGGACTGTCTTAGGCAAACCGGAACACATGGCCATCACAGTCCTAACTCTCTAGCAAACGAGGTCCAGTGGGCTTTTTAGAGATTCTGTCCAAGCATGGTGGATTTCTAGTAGCAATGGAGCAGGTTTAGATGCCCAGTCTACAGGTCTGCTGCTTTCGTAGCATCAGAAGTCCTCCCAACCCAGCTGGCAAAAATAGACGCTGGAACCCTGCCTTCTGAGGATGTCTGCATGCAGAGCTATTGCGCACAGAGGACACAGCAGCTGCTCCAAAGTCCTTCCACAGTTTCTCTCTTCCTGTTGTTGTCTGTTGTTGTTCAGTTGCTAAGTCATGGTCAACTCTTTGCGACCCCATGGACTGCAGCAGGCCAGGCTACCCTGTCCTCCACTATCTCCTGGAGTTTGCTCAAATTCATGTTCATTGAGCCAGTGATGCCACCAGCCATAGCATTCTCTGCCACCCCCTTCTCCTTTTGCCTTCATTCGTTCCCAGCATCAGGGTGTTTTCCAGTAAGTCGGCTCTTTGCCTTATTCATATTCTGGAGCACAGAGTTTCTGCTTCCTCCCTTGCTGAGGCATTTAGAAAACTCCTGTCTGCCGAGAAGACTCGCTTCTGGAAGCCTTGGATGTAAGAATGGGATGATGTCGCCCTCTAGTGCGACCAAGCAGGCTGGGAGCACAGACCTGGTCAGGACAGAACTGAAGGCAAGGAAAGCAGTTCTTACCAACAAAATGTGTTAACACGCTTTCCTACTTAATTCTTACAACAACTATGCAAAGTTCATTCTTATGTTATTCATTTTTACAGATACTAGAAGTGCTCATAGAGATTGAGTAACTTATTCAAGGTCATTACATCTAGAAAATGGATTAAAATTTAAGCCCCAATCTGTCTAGTATTAAAGCTCATTGTCTTTCCTTGTGTCATTCTGTAGGCTAATATTCAAATATTCAAAACATATTTCGGAACACAGTATTTAATTTCAGAAATTGAAGTTGATGATAGATTTATCTATTCTATAAGGCGACCTCGGAGTAGTTGAAGATGAAGTCTATGTGTGCCCGGCCATGTGTGTATGTGTGTGTGTGTGTGTGTGTAGGGTGGTGTGGGGCGGGTGAGATGAGGGAAGAAGTGGAAACAGTTCTTTGGTGCCTTTGTTATGTGATTCTTTAACTTATACATCTTTGTTAATATTTTTCTACATTCTTCATAAAAATTCAGCCTTCCTCACTAATCCTTGTCTCTCACTTCTGAACCACTTACCGCTTCTTTGTAACAGTTTTCTTAGTGAACTTAGTATTGGATTGGCCAAAAATATCATTCGGGTTTTTTCCACAACAGTTTACAGAAAAATACAAATGAACATCTTGGCCAATCCAATATTATAGCAATCATCAGCACACCCATCTAACTCCTCTGTTCCCTACCCATGTATTAAACTGTCTGAGAGCCAAGACTGTCTTAACCTTTTTTTCCATTTCAAATCCCTAAACATCTATCACAGTGCTTCACAAAGAACAGACCCTCAAGGCATTTGCAGAAACTGGACTGCGATGGATGTCAGTCACTGTCTTTGATGAGATTTTAATTCCAAGACATTAATAGCTTCTTCCAACTTGACAACATCCCACTGTGTCCTCTTACAGAGTGAATTAGCCACCTTAAATATCTAACTGGCTGGCAAGATCAAAGCCCTCCTAATTCACATCCACATACTGGCGAAAATACAGGACGAGGATCCCTGGAGTTGGGAAATGGACTAGAGGTACGACAGGCTACAGTCTATGGGGTAACAGAGTCGGACACGACTGAGTGACTAAGCACAGCACAGCATGGTCTCCCCATCCGAAGCCTGGCGGCTGAGGGCAGTGCTCCCTCAGGTTTGTCGGTCTTCCTTCATTCCCCCCTCCCTCGGTATCCGGTGTATCAGTTCTATCCTAACACCATCCACCCTCTCATTCAATTGCTCCCTCCAACAGAACTCCTCCACTTTTTCCTTTCCCTAAATGGCTTTCACTGATCCTGGCTGGTGTGTCCTCTGTGTTCAGGGAAATGCGACTAACCTCCTGACCTCTAATTCTGCTGCAGACCAGCTGTCCTCCATGTATTAACCCTGTTTAAGCAAGTCTTTAAATTCCTGGGCTGCTCAGTCAGCAGCATCAAGAGCAGCAGCACCATCTGCTGGGAGTTTAACCCCTGGCTTCCTGGTTGTAATGGTGGAGGTGGATTAGAAACCCAAGTCTCAAGGGGCCCAAGTCTGAGGCACATAATACCTTAATGCTCTTCTGCAATTCCAGTCATTCCAAATGTTGGCAGAGTAAGTTTTGATACTGAAAATGTAAAATTTTAGTACATTCATGTTCACTTCAGCAAAATAGAACAAAATATTATAGCAAAAGATTATAGCTATTTAATTCATGTAATAATGAATATTATATTGATTAAATAAAAAATTCAGCCCCATGAAAGCACAACCAAAACATTTTAAATGGCTCTATCATATTCTATGGTTTCAAATTATATTTAGAAACCTGGAGAAATGCTCAAGTTATAATGGTAAGTGGAAAAGAAGTAGGATATAAAAACGAGTTAAAACCTAGTAACCATTTTGATGTGTTTTTATCCATTTTTTTCTGCACAAATATTCTTTAAAATATAAAAAGGGAACTGCTGTTAGTTTAAGAAGCACTTTTGCATGTTCATAGTAATAACAAATCAATGCAAATACATTAGCTCTGCTGTAGGTACTGCACTTTAACCAGCATAAACCCATAGGTGAGCTAAACCATTTTTATTGCTTCCTCCACGTCCTAGAATTCCTTCTTTTCTACTACCAATTCTTCAACACTACCAACATAAACAAAATCAAGCCTTTCATTTCTCTTCTCTCTCTCTCTTCCCAGAGTCATCCCAGACCCTCTTCTTTGCACCTGAGTCTCAAATAAGGGGAACAAAACAGCAAATCAAAGCAAACATTCCTCCCCATTTGATCTTTTCTCCAAGAACCTCCTCCTTGCATTCCTGAAAATACACAGGACACTGTCACTAGAGAAAAACTGGTGGCCCATGAAGCCACAATTCCATTAGAATTGAGAGTCGCACTGCAGTTTCAGACAAGGTCAGAATTTTGAATGGTAATTGTATAATTCTGGCAAATACACAAATAAATATTATATATGCTTTTAACAACTGTAAGGCACTCTCAGACCCTTGGCATGAATGCTGAAAGGATTTCTTACTCCTCTCTCCCACATTCATTTTCAGGACAGGGCAAAAGACTCTGAGAGCTCGTATGACATAACACTTGTCCCTCCAGACAGCTGAGTATTTTCCACGGATAGATAATGGCATTCACTTGGAGAAGCTGCTTTAATATATATTTAGACAGCAGGTTTTTATTAACAAAACACAGTTCAGCCATGTCAAACCAAGAACCATTTCTAGTCGTCCCATATTTATTCAGAAAGTAATTAGGTCAGAGGAATACACCTAGATAACATTAGAGCAAAAGAGATGTTCTGCCAGAAACAAAATCCATCTGATGTGGCTTGCATTGAGGAGGAGGTATGCAGAGGAGAGGGACAAAGCAGTATGGATTCAATCAATTCCTTGATAAGCTTTCCATTTTTATGAATCCCCACACTTAGATTATTTTTTCATTGCTCATAATCTATTATAGCAAGCATATATATATACATATATATATATATACCACCTCCCAACTGTGGCGATCAAGTTTCCAAATATCTACAAAATAGGAGCAGTTAAATTTGAGAAACTTAAGAGGCTAAAGCATGAGCAGAGTTTGCAGACCAAGTTCAGTATTAAACTTTTAGGATAAAAGTTTTAGAATGAAAACTTTTGGAATAAAACATAAAATAAAACTATGAAACAGCACAGTAGATTATTAATGATTTTTGGTATGACTTAATAATAAGTATTCTTGGGCTTCTCTGGTGGCTTGGATGATTAAGAATCTGTCTACAATTCAGGAGACCTGGTTCGATCTCTGGGTTGGGAAGATCATCCAGAGAAGGGAAAGGTTACACACTCCAATATTCTGGCCTGGAGAATTCCACGGACTGTATAGTACATGAGGTCGCAAAGCGTCGGACACAACTGAGCAACTTTTACTTCACAATAATAATGGGCTTGTACATAATAAAATGGAGACTAGAAAGATAGTGGTTATTAAGTCCTACCAGTCATACATCTATAATGCATCTGACCTCTTTCTTTCCATGGTTTCCTAAACCTTAGACCTAGTTCCTCCTGACTGGAATCTTTCACTTACTCTACCTAAGAAACTAAGACGAGGAATGGGGCGAGTGATGGAAAGATTCATTTAATTTGGAATATAGTGAAATTCGGTGTGTCCAAGAATTTCCTAAGAGGCAGTCAGAAATAGAGGACTAACGATAAAGAAAGACATTAGAGGTGGAGACAGACACTAGGGAGTCATCTAAGTGGAAATGATGGATGGAATAATGAAAAAGAAAGGCAGCAAATAGGGCTGATGCTTGGAATAATTCAAGGCGAGTGAGGAGAGAAAGAATAGGAAGAAACAGAGAAGAAATAATTTTTCCTGAGTCTTTTTCATTGCTTCTGAAGGTTCACAATGGCTGAGAGAATGGAAATTTTTATAAGCAATGGATATTTATCATGAGTCAATGTGACAGAAAGGCTGAGAAAGGTCAAGGTCCTTGATCTGATGTTTGGGAGTTGCCAAACCATCTCCAAGCCAGGCTTCAGCAATACATGAATCATGAACTTCCAGATGTTAAAGCTGGTTTTAGAAAAGGCAGAGGAACCAGAGATCAAATTGCCAACATCTGATGGGTCATCAAAAAAGCAAGAGAGCTCCAGAAAAACATCTATTTCTGCTTTATTGAGTATGCCAAACCCTTTGACTGTGTGGACCACTACAAACTGTGGAAAATTCTGAAAGAGATGGGAATACCAGACCACCTGACCTGCCTTTTGAGAAATCTGTATGCAGGTCAGGAAGCAACAGTTAGAACTGAACATGGAACAACAGACTGGTTCCAACTAGGAAAAGGGAGTCCGTTAAGGCTGCATACTGTCACCCAGCTTATCTAACTTATATGCAGAGTACATCATGAGAAATGCTGGGCTAGATGAAGCACAAGGTGGAATCAAGATTGCTGGGAGAAATATTAATAATCTCAGATATGCAGATGACACCACCCTTATGGCAGAAAGTGAAGAACTAAAGAGCCTCTTGATGAAAGTGAAAGAGGAGAGTGAAAAGCCTGGCTTAAAACTCAACATTCAGAAAACTAAGATCATGGCATCTGGTCCCATCACTTCAAGGCAAATAGATGGGGAAACAGTGGAAACACTGTCAGACTTTATTTTGGGGGTCTCCAAAATCACTGCAGATGGTGACTGCAGCCATGAAATTAAAAGACGCTTACTCCTTGGAAGAAAAGTTACAACCAACCTAGAAAGCAAAATAAAAAGCAGAGACAGTACTTTGCCAACAAAGGTCTGTCTAGTCAAGGCTATGGTTTTTCCAGTAGTCATGTATAGATGTGAAAGTTGGACTATAAAGAAAGCTGAGCACCGAAGAATTGAGGCTTTTGAACCGTGGAGTTGGAGAAGACTCTTAAGAGTTCCTTGGACTGCAAGGAGATCCAACCAGTCCATCCTAAAGGAAATCAGTCCTCGATATTCATTGGAAGGACTGATGTCGAAGCTGACACTCCAATACTTTGGCCACCTGATGTGAAGAACTGACTCATTGGAAAAGACCCTGATGCTGGGAAAGACTGAAGGCAGGAGGAGAAGGAGACAATAGAGGATGAAGTGGTTGGATGGCATCACTGACTCAATGGACATGAGTTTGAGTAAACTCCAGGAGCTGGTGATGGACAGGGAGGCCTGGCGTGCTGCAGTCCATGGGGTTGCAAAGAATCGGACATGACTGAGCTACTGAACTGAACTGAAACCATCTCTGGGCTTCGTGACCCACTACTCCACTAACCTGATTTTTCTGTGGGTCCAGGGGGTTTAAAGAGTGAATGAGCAAGGAAGGAAACAACGAATAAGAATTCTCCTTTCCTTCATTGTCAAATTTCTTAATATCCCTTTCTTTTGTCATCCTTTCAAGTAAGAGGAATCAAGTGAACATTCTACAGAATGAAAGAGGCTTGTGTCAAGTTGAGAGTTGAACTACTTATTCAATTACTCATATACATAAATAAGTTGGCCATTACATTCCCTTTAGTCCCACTTTTATTTTAATTCTTTGCATGCTTTGAAGGCATTTTTATTAATGACTATGAATATAACTATCTGAATGATGATGAATATTGAAGATTCTATGATCCTAAATGCCAGAGTTGGGAGGCCAAATAGTGGTCATTTAGACTGTCTACAGAAACCATATTTCTTCTATGATGCTTCAAGAACTGGTAGCAAGAAACCTCTATGTGGTCAGTTTTTACATATATTTAATAATTTTAAATTTTAAAGACTTCCTCAATGGCTCAGCGAGTAAAGAATCTTCCTGAAATGCAGGAGACATAGGCGATGAGGATTCAATCCCTGGTTTAGGAAGATCCTTTGGAGGAGGAAATGTCAACCAATTCCAGTATTGTTGCCTGAAAAATCCCATGGACAGAGGAGCCTGGTGGTCTACCATCCCAAGGGTCACAAAGAGTTGGACATGACTGGGCACACCTAAGCAATAATTTTAACTCTCCTATTTATTTTCTTTAAAGGGTCTTTAAAGGGAGGAAAACTCAGAACAGAGGGTGGCTATTAAAAAGAGGCTCAATAATTCCTCTCCCATAAAACAATTTTCAAATATTTGAAGGGCTGTCATATTTCTAGGTCTTCTTTAATGAATTCATTTAATAAAAATTTTCTTAAGGGCACTGAGAAAAGATGATAAAAGCTGCTACACTCTAAAAATGGGAAGCTGCTTCAAATGAATTTTTTTTTAATGCTGAGAAATATTCCATTGTGTATATGTACCACTGCTTTCTTATCCATTCATCAGTTGATGGGCATCTAGGTTGCTTCCATGTCCTGGCTATTGTAAACAAAGCAGCGATGAACATTGGGGTACATGTGGCTCTTTCAATTCTGGTTTCCTTGGTGTATATGCCCAGCAGTGGGATTGCTGGGTCATATGGCAGGTCTATTTGCAGTTTTTTAAGGAACCTCCACACTGTTCTCCATAGTGGTTGTACTAGTTTGCAATCCCATCAACAGTGTAAGAGAGTTCCCTTTTCTCCACATCCTCTCCAGCATTTATTGCTTGTAGATTTTTGGATTGCAGCCATTCTGACTGGTGTAAAGTGGTACCTCATTGTGGTTTTGATTTGCATTTCTCTGATAATGAGTGATGTTGAGCATCTTTTCATGTGTTTGTTAGCCATTTTTATGTCTTCTTTGGAGAAATGTCTGTTAAGTTCTTTGGCCCACTTTTTGATTGGGTCGTTTATTTTTCTAGAATGGAGCTGCAGGAGTTGCTTGTATATTTTTTTGAGATGAATTGTTTGTCCATTGCTTCATTGGCTATTATTTTCTCCCATCCTGAAGGCTGTCTTTTCACCTTGCTTATAGTTTCCTTTGTTGTGCAGAAGCTTTTAATTTTAATTAGGTCCCATTTGTTTATTCATGCTTTTATTTCCAATATTCTGGGAGGTGGGTCATGTAGGATCCCGCTTTGGTTTATGTCAGAGAGTGTTTTCCCAATGTTATCCTCTAGGAGTTTTATAGTTTCTGGTCTTATCAATGCTCAGGGCTGGTGCAACGAGATTTCCTGGGGGGAGGGAGGAAGGAGGGGGGTTCTGGAGGGGGAGCATATGTAAACCCATGTTGATATCATGTCATTGTTGGGCAAAACTAATAATAAAAAAAAAAGTTAATAAATAAATAAATAAATAAAAATGGGAAGCTGCAAAAGGAACTCAATTTTTGGTATCTTCTCACATCTCTCACTTAAGTCTACACATTTCCTAATGGCTCCATGCCTTTTTTCCCCCCAAAAGTATACCTGCAAGCTGGCCTGCATCAGGACAGTAGAAGCAGCATTCACCTTTTGCCATCTTCACACTGAATCCAGTATTCAGTATCACATAGTTGGCACATGGTGAGTTTGTCAGGTCAGATGTCTGTGGTGATGGCCAAAGATATCTTCTTGGTTCTAATGGAAGGTATTACTATATAAAACTGAGAACCTGGTCATGTGGAGGGCATCCAAGGCTCTTCAGAAACAACTGCTTGGCCAGTTGTGTTGAGGAGAAACCCAATCTGTAGGGTTAAAAGAAGTAGCACATTCTCATGCTGTAAACCTCTCTAACAAATCTTCCCTCTATCTTCTTGGTAGGGTGGGGGGAGAAAAAAAATGGAAGCTGTTACCTGGATTGTTGGGTCAATGCCTGAATCTAATTTCCTGATCACAGGGAAGAGAATTCACATAGTCAAAACATAATCTTTTTTTAAACTTGATATAGAATGAAAACTTTCTAAACTTATCTGATTTTTTGCTAGATACAGTTCACAAACCATCAAGGGCATAAGCAGAAAGTTTGGCATGAGTATCTTCACTTAGAATAAGACTCTTACAAAAGAAAAGAGTTCCCCTTTCCCCCACTCAATCGTGTCTGACTCTTTGCTATCCTATGGACTGTAGCCCATCAGACTCCTCTGTTTATGGAATTCTCCAGGTAAGAATACTGGAGTAGGTTGTCATTTCCTTCTCCAGGGGATCTTCCTGACCCAGGGGTCAAACCCAGGTCTCTTGTACTGCAGGCAGATTCTTTACCAACTGAGCCACAAGGGAAGCCTGTCCCCCCAGAGAATATTTTATAGATGTGGAAATACTAAACATTAAAGTTTCCACAGAAATAAATACCTCAGAGCAGATTTCTCCATACTATTTCTTCTCCATATGTTTACTACCTCATTTTGACATGTCATCTGTGGTCTACTAAATTTAGACAAATCATCTTGGCTATGTAGTTGTAAATAACTAAAGAAAGCCAAGCTTATAGAAGGGGGGTGTGTGTGTTGTTCTTTGGGTTTTCTTATTCTATTTCCAGATGAAATATTGAATAAAGTAGTCAAAATAAGCACAATATTACACTTAGAAGCACATTTAAAAGCTTGCTATTTTAATTCCATGCCTCTTACAAGATGATATATATGGTAATTTCTTCTCTATATAAAGAATATGTAGGTATCCTTACCAGGAAATAATGCTAAGATTACACAAGATTCATCTCGCATTCATGCTGTTACTACAATGACACGAACATAGCCATGTATTAGCAAGTTTTTCTGAAACAAGGTCTGTACTGCGTCATCTCTGCGAATCCACGGATAGCACCAAGTGTGTACTTAATTACAAAAGAGGGATATACTTCTTGTGCTGGCCATTTCCCTCCTTGCTCTCAGATTCATTCCTGTTCTTTGCTGGTTCTGCCTGTATTTCAGGACCTGCATTTCCCTGGGTGCCTTAACAAACAGTTTCTGAGGTTTGGCAAAAGGGAAGCCTTGCTGGATTATGTGGGAGTGGGAAAGAGAAGTGGTCAGGTATTTTGCCCTCTCCTTCTCTGCTTTAGGTGGCATCTCTGGCATTGGCTCTGCTCCCTCCATAACACCAGTTCCCATGGGATAATCATTCCTATGTATTTCAGATCTCACAAGACAGCCACTGAGAGGTCCCAGCTCCCATGAGATGGCTCATCTTGAGCTCTGGTAGCACTTTGTCTTGCTTTCACTCTTCATCCAAGTGGTGATAACAGCTTCCTGCTTCTCCAAATTTTAGAATTGCCTCAATACTTTCTTATTTGGCTTCCTAGTTCTTCTATTACCTGTAGCCAATACCCGGCATTAGATTTCTTGTTTGCAGTGGCCAAAGTGGTTTCTATTTTTCTGAATGGCTCCTTACTGATAACGCTCTTGGGACCAGGAATGGTGGCATAAAACTGATACGCAACATGCAGCTCTGAGATTGGGTTATTTGTTTAAGCAGGAATGTAGTGAAGACCTCCTTATAGGTGATAAATGAACACTAGTAAGCAGTGGCATCATAGTTACTTACTAAGCTGTGGTTTCTTGAGACAGAGTTCAGGGTTAAGACAAAGCTTTGGTCAAGTAACTGATGTGCTTTACTGCTATGATAATAATTATAATCAGTAAGAATTGTTAGATGGTATAGATGCTTCTGATTGCCCTGAAGCGTATATACAAAGAAAAAGATAAGCCTAATGCCTAAAACTTTTAACACAAAACCTGAGGTTTCCTAGCCACATTCCATTGCCCCATAGCCATAGGGCAGACATGGCTGATAATACAGACTGAAAAGCTGCGATACCACATAAATGTATAGGACTATCAGCTACTTTATGCTAAAGGCTCTGGATGCAAAGGAGTATTTCACTGAGACTTTGGATGGTAACATCTGAGCAGAGATGAATCTGCAAACTCTGAACTCTTCAACTTCCTGGATCCTCCCAGCTAGCAGTAGTAGTCCTCCCCTTATCAATTTCTCAATTTAACATCCCACCCAAAGCAACCAGCCTTCACTTGCATAAAACCTTTACACGACTTCACTTGTGGCAGTTGCCTGAGAAGAGGCTTGCTCCCCACAGAACATGTTCTGACCTCCCATCCTACTCTTCAGTCTCATAACAGAAGTTCTTTCCCAACCGAGCCCAGAGGGAAAAGTGCAGGACCTGCTCCAGAAGACAGCAAATACACCAAATGGGATGCAGAATTTTGTCAGTGTACATTGAAAGAAATCTGGAAGATATGTTTAGGAATATGTCTTAATCCATTCAGGCTGCTGTAACAAAATACTACATACTGGTAGCTTATAAATGATAAAAAAATTTTCACAGTTCTGGAGACTGGCCACACTAGATCAAAGTACCAGTATGATCACCTTCTGGTGAGGCCCCTCTTCCTAGTCCATGTGCTCAGATGCTCAGTCATGTTTGATTCTTTGCGACTGCATGGACTATAGCCCGCTAGGCTCCTCTGTCCGTGGGATTTTCCAGACAAGAATACTGGGGTGGGTTGCCATTTCCTCCTCCAGGGGATCTTCCTGACATAGAGATCCAACCCTCATCTCTCCTGCATTGACAGGTGGATTCTTTAGCACTAACACCACCTAGGAAACCTCTTTCCTAGTAAATAGCTGACACCTTCTTGCTGTGTCGTCACATGGTGAGGAGACAGAGGCTCTCTCTGGAGTCTTTTATATAATGACACATTAATCCTACTCATGAGACATCTAACCTCACGGTTTAAGCCCCTTCCAAAGGCACTACCTCCTAATCACGAACATCGAGGGTTAGGATTGGAACATATGAATTCTAGGGTGATGCAATCATTCAGATCATTGCATAATGTATTCTAAGGCTATTTGGAAGAATGACATTCAGAAGATTTAATCACAGTGAATGAACTGACATGGGTCCACCTGCCTGGGATTCAGGATTAAATGTATTCGTTGAAACACCAGAGGATGGAACTAACCACTCTGTTAGACTAGTAAAAATAATGCCAAACACGTGTGAAGTAGAGATGACAGACCTTACTCGGCACATTGAGGAACAATGCTCTCAGACAGAAGTACAATATGAGCCACATGTCATTTCTAGCTTTCTAGTACCCATATCTGAATCTGATATTTTTTTAAACCACTAAGTACTCAATAACCACATGAGGACAGTGGCTACCACATGGGGAAGCATGGGGCGTAATCAAAGGCATCCGGAGAATCCTAGGGATGAGAGTTTGGAGTAGGTTCATAATGTGCGAACTGCTTAGCTACTGCCAAACATTCCCTCACCTCAAAGGGCTCAGGAGACAGTCTTTTGCCACAATATTAAGAAATAATCCATGACGGGAACATGGCTGTGTAACAGACTGTTGCCCTCCGTTACACAGCAGCACCAGGTTGTGGCTGTTATTCGAAGTTAAAAAACGCTTTGATGTGGAGAAGGACCCTAGGAAGATAGCAGAGGAAGAAGCACCAGGAGTCTGTCTCCCCACCTAGAGAACAATTACACTGGCATAATTGGTCTGATGGAACTCTTTGAGAACTCTGAAGTCTATTGAAGACTTGAAACTTCCAGGGGAAGGCTTGGAAGGTAAACTGTGACTCATTTTGGTCTGTAGCAGCTCCCCACCCCCCGGCCACACGGCAAGCACAGCCGTGCACTGTTCCTGGACCAGCCGGCACACAGCTTGCAAGAGGCAGGGTGAGCAACAAGAACCTAGTTCTCCAAACACTGGGCACTTGTGCTCTGATCACCCAATTGCCGCTTCTGATCACAAAGGTGCCAAGAAATAGGCAGCCAGTGCCCTTTCCCTCATCGTTGCAAGCCTCTCCTCCCCTGGCTCAAGAGACTTCCAGAAAATTTAAAGGGCTAGTGCCCTTTTCCCCTGCTGACATCCCAGCACAGACTGAGAGAAGAACACACCATAAGAAAACAACTTTCCCAAAGGATTCTAAGACCTGGGCTAACATTATCACCAGGAACTGGAGATACACATGAACTTTGGAAGTGGGGGCCTGAGAGACCTGAATAAGAGCGTGTAAGGAACAATTTATTGACACAGTGGCACTCTCCAGTGACTCAAGAGTTAGTCTTAGCAGGGATCTGGAGGCAGTCCTAATATGCTTCTGGCATGACTCCCTAAAACCTGGTGTGGCAGGTTCTGTTCCTTGGGAAGCATAGATCAAGGGCGTAGCTGGGTTACAGTCTCCACCAAGCACCACGGGGAACTCTGAAGGGTCGCTGAAGTGTGGACTAAGACAGGCTTCTATGCCCACATGTTGCCCAGGTATTGGAATGTAGGCTGTGCCCAAGAAGGGGTCACGTAGGGAGTAGGGGTGTACTATGCAATAGGAGGCAGGAGGGAGCATGTCTGGAACCCAACAGATTCACTGGGGAGCTTTTACTTCTCTCATGCCAGGGATGAGCTAGCAAATTCAGGCACCAATGGCCCAACAAGCACAAAATAACCTCATTGGGATGAAGGTCTGGGTCACCCAAAGTTAGGGAAGCAACCTAGACTTCCCTAACTGCATCAGTGGATGCAATGGTGCAAAGCTAGATGTGGAATACATGGTGGAAGATGACAATAATTGAAATATTTGCAGCCTCAGCCATATCAAATGTTTCTTTCTGTACCCCCCACACCTCGTTTCTCTATTATTGTATAGGACACCTGCAGGAACCTGCTTAGTGAATTTGATAGGTGCACAAACACCTATCACCCTGGGAAGAAGGAATGAACACCCAGGGAGTAACATTTGCCTCAAGGGAGATGGGAGTCCATAAGCAAATCCTCTCCTTGCCCATCCCTCATGAAGACAATTTTGAGGTGCACTCCATTCAGCTCTTTAGAGGGTTCGTGGCAGGTTTATCCCCAAGTGCTCACAAAGGCGAGCAGCTCAATAATGCACCCTTGACATAGCTTTCTTCACTCCCTATTTCATTCTTCCCGGTGCCCTATTCTGCTTTCCTAGGATCACTTCAATAAACTGTCTGCATACAAGCCCTTGTTGGTGTCTGCTTTTTGAGAGAACCATTTCACGAGATTTACTTTCTTATATTCGTTTTACCAGTGATGATGTTTTGCCTGAGATCACATGGTGGGATATAATAAGGTCACCTGCTGAACGTCTTGATTGAATCTGCATGTCTTCTTTATAAGGCAGTGTCCTGAAATCTGGTCCCTTCAAGATCCACTTCAGAGGTGAGTGATTCTATTTTTGCAAGACTTCCAAAAGGCTGGCCAACATCAAGGCCTCTGTAAAGAGAGGGTCCTTAGGGTCAGTGACAGGCTCACCCTGGGTCTTTGGTAGAAAAGACCCATCAGTAGGCACTGAGCTTTCAGCCTAGGTATTTGTTCTTGGTGCTCTGTCCCAAGTCATCTGTCAGTATCTTTCCTAAATACTTGTTAAACTGGACAGTTCAGTTTCTTTTTTTTTTCCTTCACTCTCTTCAAGAATCATCTTGTCTCAGAGAAGAAAATGGCAATCCACATCAGTATGCTTGCCTGGGAAATCCCATGGACAGAAGAGCCTGGTGGGCTACAGTTTATGAGGTCGCAAAGTTGGACACAACTACGCGACTAAGTAACAACAAAGTCTCATTCCTTTCCAGTGCTGTCTCCTTGTTTTACCTTTTTTTTTTTTTTTTTACATTTATCACTAGCTACTGCAGTAGCTTTTATTTTGTATTTTACTAATAAATAGGAAAAGAACTTGGCTTTCTTATCCTTTTTTATCTCCTAAAACTTTTGAGTACTAAAATGCGCATTTAAATAAAAAAAAGAGAAATAATCTTATCTCAATCACACCATGCCTTAACAGTAATTTTCTACTGAATATCTGTAATTTTCAGAATTCCTAATTATTTCACTGTGTGCCTTTCCCTCCTCTCTTCCAAGATCCTAAGGTTTAAGACACCTTTAACTACAACACTTCATTCTTCTTAGTCATAAATAGAAGAGGATCTGGAATGTGCATTCTTGGAGGATGGGGAGCCTGTCCATCTTTATGCCACACAAAGCATCTAGTTTACAGCAGATACTTGTTTGAGGAAAGAATGTACTGGACATCTTGGCAGGTCCGCCTGTTGAGATTGGTCCATACTGGTAACTCAGCATATCTGGCTGAGTTGCCTGTCAGTCAGAACGGGCTAGCTTATGCTTTAATAACAAACATTTATTCAAGGATGACATTGTGACTTTGCAGCTGTTTTCACTTACAGTACATGTCCTATGCTGGTCAGCAGAGGAGCTCTGTTCATTAAAGCTACTCAAGGACCCAGGAATGAAAGGTTTGATCTCCACATATATTTCTATGATCATCAAGGCAAGAAAAGGGAAACTGTACACTGGCTATTAGAGCCCCATTCGGAAGTCACATGTCCCTCTGTTCAAACTTCTTCAGCCAAAGTAAGTCTCATAGCTACAATTACCTTACAAATCTTTCCTAAACAGTGTTGCTTAAGGAGTACTGTAGTTTGCTCTAGGAAAAATATTACATAATAAGAATTTGTAATTTTTGCCTGACCTTGGCTCCCAACTTCACTTTAGACGAGACGTGCTGATGGTAAAGCAGACCCTTACACTGCACACGTAAACAGTAAAAAACCAAGACAAAGGTATGCAGTTGCAAAACGGCCATTTATTGCCTACAGGGGAAGGACGGGAGGGAGAGAAGGGGAAGTACACAGGTGCAAGGAAACAAGCATATATTTAGCCCTATACATCATGTGTGAGCAGTACCCAATCTCCAAAATGGAAAAAAGTATTTTGTCATCTGACATAGTAGTTAAGGTTCTTAAGCACCTCCCTCCTGAGCTGCCACAGGATTTAAAAGGCAGGACTGCTTTGTTTAGTCAATGTTCACATTAATGAAAAAACACTACCACCCACCTGTGTCCTTTTGCACACACATTTTGTACAGTGTCTATTGTGAAAAACGTCTCAGCTGAGCAGTTTGGTCAAGATTCAGACCCCATGAACTGTTTAACTGTAATAAATAGAAAAATAAAGCAGCTGGTGATTTTGTCAGAGAGAACGTGTTCCCTAAGAGTAGAACCACTTTCTCTGGGGATGACAGAGTGTGAAATGATTAGAACACCATAGAACCAGTCTATTAAACATTAAACACTAGTAAGCTACAATTCATGGCACTTCATTAAATCTAACTTTTTAAAAAAGAAAGGAACAAAATCTCAGATTTTGAACTGATTATTAGGACACAACAACAAACTGATTTAGTGCTTGGCTTTTTCTTAGGACAAAAGCAAAGTAAACACGCAACTTAAAACAGAAGAATCCATTTTGGAATTGTATCAGTAGAAACTAATCAGTATTTAGGGAAAAAGAAAAATCACCAAAACTTCTTGCTCAGTTTTAAACTCATGTGCTTTGCTCTCCAACCATTGAATTAGTTATAAAAACACTTTAGAGGCCACTGAATGACAAAAATGTATGCAAAACCATGAATTATTAATTTAATGCCAATTAAGGAAAACAAATGAACCCTTCTCTCTTCAAATGGTAAATTGAGTGGAAGAGTAAGTCATGTCATGGATGACTAGTTGGCACTTGCTTTATGGTTGAAAGAAATCACAATAGAAAAATATACATATAAATTAACACGGTGAACCTGACCAACACGCTGGCCCTTTCAGAGAGAAAAGGTACATACACACTCTTGAAAAAAAGAAACAAAAAACACCTCCCTCCTTACCACCCCACTCCACTCAGAGACAACAAAACCCAAAGTTGAAACATCCATTCCCCCTCAAAATATACCAAGTACTCCAATGAACTCTACTCCTCCCCTTCTCCTGGATGAAAGAGCTGCTTGCATTGGGACAACTGTACGAATGCCCACAGTGCACTTCTGAGTGCTGCTGGTGTTTAAGAGGTTTGCCACTCACAACACTGAACACTTCCAGATCCAGTGTGCAGTAACACGGCCATCCAAACCCCCCCACCCACCCCCCGCCCCAAAACTTGGCAGAGCACCGCTCAGGAATTTCAAAGGTAAGGAAATATATTTTAAGCAAGTTAAGCACAGAGAAAAAAGGACAGTACAGTTTCTGAATAAATACACACCCAGACTACTGCATCACTTACTGCATCGAGATTTAAACAAGTAGCGAGAAACTAAGCCTGTTCAGTAAGAAGCAAAGCCATTGTTTGACACATCAATGCTGAGCCAATTGTGTGAGTTAACTAATTAAACAAATGTGGTACATATAACCATTGATAAATTGAAAGGAAATACAGTCATATATCAGTAATTAGAAATTAATACAAAACTGAAAAGAGCAATAAAGGACCATTTTTGAGAGGGCTACCATGATTCTTACGCTTAAGAGTGGAAAGTAACAGACATACAAATAGGGACATTATCTCAATTTGGGGAGACTTTTAACAAAAACAGCTACTAGGAGGCATCAAACTATGCCTTCCAAAAGTCTCTGAAAGCTGAATATATCCACTGCTACTGTGCCAAGAGAGTCATATCACTTGGTGTTTGCATATACTCTTCATAATGTGGTTTGTTTCTGATGACACAACTCATTTCAGTACAATGCTACTAAATTTTATACCACTGCAAAGAAAATGCAGAAATGTCATTTCTTATGCTTTTAAAGTAAAAATTACTTTACCTAAATAACATTCCATTTCTTCAGTGTCATGATGTTTGTTGAACAAAACCTCAACATGCTTGTTTTCCTTTGGTTCCAAGAATAACCCAAGTCTAACCAAACAAGCTTATGCCAAAAGAAATGACTAACTAGGCTAATGAAGCTTGCTTTCCCTGGAAAATCCCTATTTCTTATAGAATTTGTGATTGTTTAACAGAGAAACTTACACAGAGAAGGTATTTGGTTAAAAACAAGAAACATGCATGTTTACTTACTACCTTCCTGAAAAGAATTGCTTTTTTTTTTCTTTCTGTGGATCTTGCTCAAAACATTCTGCAGTATAAAGAACTTTTTTCTTTTAAGCCCAAAGGTAGACACATGATAAATATGTATCATGTTGTAAAATCCAAGATGCTTTTGGCACCATGTTCCTGAACAGATTCAATTTTGGTAAATAGGCCAGGGTAAGATGTACTAATTTACTTGTGTTAGAATTCAAATTTAGTGATCATGATGCCATTAGAAAAAATTACAATCACTCAAAGCAACCATAAGTATAAGAGTTCTCTGTCTACAAATTCAAAACTTTAATTGAAGTTCCTGGCTTAGAAAAATACTCTAATTTCCCTAATCAATTTATGAACCTATAATTCACAGAGTTCTAGAAACATGATACAATTCAGAAGGAAAAAGTTAAATCTTCCACACATTAGAAAGATGATTTTTTTTTAAGGGAGAGGACAGGTGGAAGACAAAGACTACCTTACAAATGTGAGAATTCACACTTCTGTCAAACTGTAAGTATATATGAGTGCTACTTTGAAAATGTGCAATGAAGTCTTTGCCTGCTACCAAACTGTTATTGTTATGGTCTGCCAAATGTATCAGAAACTGATGATGCTGTTTGTGACTGAAGCTACTATCAGTCAGTACATTTTATAAAGTGATTAAAATCCCTCAAAAACTCAGAATATAAGGCCTTAGAAACAAAGTAAGTAAGTATTGGGACACAGTTGACTTTTATTGCTAGAAAATCTAGCCTTGGATTAGGAATGCCGAACCATATGCCTCTGGTTCTCTCGAAGAACACATTTAACCTATTTTTTTCCTTGTGCTTTCTCTATTCCTTGCTTTTTGATTTGAAAGTATAGTTGGCACTAGTGATTTTTAGAAGCTCTTAGGAATGCAAATACAAACTTAATTTTTCACCCACTTAAAGTATATACTTAGCAGATACAGTTTTAAAATGGAACACTGTATGTTTGCCCATGTTCCAGTTTTAATGTGTCACATCCTCAGTCCTAATACAACCCACCGTAGAATCAAGTGATATGAGCCTTCAGTATCTTTCAACTTTCTCCCTTGCTTCTCTGTGATTTAATATATAACTTTAACATGGTTGAATATATAACTTTTATCAAAGAGTAGGGACAAATAAGAAATGAAGCTTTATATTTCTGCAAACTATAACACTAAAACACAGTGGCTTCTTTAATACATTCACACAGGATGCTTATTAGTAAAATTAAATATTTGCCTATGACCATCAGAAAAGTAACTGGAAAAGAAAGAGCTTGGAACAAGGCAAATGGGAGGGAGGAAAAGCTGGTCTCAGAACCCATTGTGCCATACCTGACTTTAACATGTGATATTCAAACGAACGTTCACACGCCTTACATCAAAGAAATGAAACAAAAATATTCAGCTACATTGTACAAAATTTTTTTTTACATAAAACATCATAAATCTTGAACAGATTTACTATATCTGAATTCTAAAAAGTTGCCTATAGAATGGTGCTGGGATTCTGTTCTCTGCTTGCTTTTAGGCAGTGCTGTTGCTTAAAAGTTGACACCAGGCACAATATTTTAAAACAAAGTCAACAAGCAAGGAGCAGTAAGTGGATCTGAGCCTTTCTCAGATGTCAGTCCTGAGGATGCTGCAAGATTTCCCCATCAAAATATGTAAAGCTATGAGGCGGGTACTGAGGCCTGAGAGAGTGGGTGACGTGACATGCACTTGTACGACACGACTGTTGTGATGGCAAACAGTGCAGTTTTCCCTTCCTCAAACAACACTGTTTTGATAAATTTAAAGAACACTCCAGTTCTTAGGTATCAGAAATCATATTTTAACAGTTAAAAAAAAAAAAAACATTATCACAATCTAAAAATGCCCAAATTTTCTTTAACCTTCAGATAAAATATGCAGCAGTCCCATGGCATAAAGCTTATTAACTTATTCTGAGAACCAGAAAGTATAAGAGCATAAATATTTTACTTTCATTGAATATATACCATATGTCATTCACCTCTTCCTTTTGGCTTCTCATGCCAAGGTTCCAAATGGCATGCGTTTTCAACAAGACAATACTGAGGGGAGCAGCATTTCTGATCATCTGAATTGGCAGCTCAAAACAGATACCACTCCTTTTACAAAGGGAACAAAGGGTGAAGGGAGTGTGAAATTTGGGCAGTGGGCTCAAGGGAAACCGTGCACATGAAATTTGGGTTACCATGCCCCAAGTGTGTTTGCCACCCAAAACATAACACAATTAGCTACTTCAACAGAGCTACTACCAACATTTACTAAAACCACATTAAAAATACACAGGATAATGAATGGTTTGAAAGAGTGCATTTGGAAGCAGAGAGAACCCAATTACACACCTTCCTGCAACAGAGTGCCTCGATCATACACAAAATAAACTTAAGCTGTTTACAATGTTTCCCAATTTTTTTTTATTTTTCCCTCTACATTTAACTATTAAAAAAGTTTTTTTTATTAATAAATGGGCTCCTCTGTGGTTCATATACAATCATAAGTGAACTTTAAATTCCATTTTATACAAACATCTCAAAAAATATTGGGAGTGAAGTATGGTAAGAAATATTGCTCACATTGCTAATTAACATGCGTATATGAGAAGAGGAAAATGTTTAGTTAGTGCATATACCTCCAGAGCAGAAAACCTACCCAAAACAAGAGATAAAAATAAAACATACAGTAGCTGATTACAAAAAAAGGTAATGTCCACAAAATTAAGTTTTTCATGCTATTCTACTTTCCAGTACTATGCTTCAGGTAATCAATTTGCATGGCTAGATGTTGAATGCTTGAGGTATATAAGAAGGGATACCTGCACACTGAGGAAAATCTGTCATCTTAAGGGTTGTTTCTTTATTTTGTTTGTTTATTCTGGTTTCTTGACATTTTTAAAAGAATATTTTATTTACATCAAACTTCACTCAACTACAAAGACTTTCCAATTATAATAGATGACAAACCACGCCTCTATCACTAGGCACTTTTAAAAGGGAGTTTAGGCTTTACAGAACCCTTCTGATGCAATCCTATATCTGATATCACATTATCCCACCACCCTTGTCCCACTAAAATTACCCTTCAGGGGAAATATTATCTTATGTAGCCTGATTAATTTACTACGGAAGAAATTAGTATAAAATGACCAAAGGAAATGCATCATTTAAGACTAATAAAACAGCCTAAGATGTCAGGTTTCAAAGAGGAGACAAATTGTATATATTTAAAACTAATTAAATAATTTAAATTTGACCTGTACTTTATATATTAGTGAGACACAAATATAGGCTATTTTCTTTTAAAATTTCATTCACATAATGGAAAATTTCTTGTTTATTAAAAATATCACATTTTGAGACTAGAAACAGTAAAGTGCATGAAAAGTTTAAAATATAAATTTCAGAAAACTCTTATAGCAGCAAAAAAGCAGAATAAAGAAAAACTTAAAAACACAGACACAACCTTTTCCTGTTACTGTGCCATAATTAACATCAAGTAGCCAACCAATTTTTCCCCCAGAAAACGGTATTGCGTTCACTGCCTCTTGAGTCACAGATTTTCAACTGGCCCCTCCTGGGCGAAAAAAGGATTCCAACGTATCTAAAGAGCATATCAATAGCTGGGAATAAACCAGTAGCTTCTTAATTCAACCCTGACAGACAACAGAAACAAAGATTAGAAGCATATCACGGCCATTTGGCAACTAGGGTCGGGAACAATGATTCTAGGTTTACAACTACTCCCTGTTCTCACTCTCCCCCAGATCCTTCCCATTGTCACCTCAAAACGCCAAAACCAACAGCCACTTGACCTACTTTGGGAAACACGAGAAATATCTGTATAGCTTTCCACCTCTAAGACTTTGATCAGGGCCTTTCCATTCAGTAGTTATTTCTTTTAACATATGCCCATAACAGCAAAAATGAAACAGATCATATAATATCTGTTTTTCCAGCACAACCAGGCAGAAAAGGGTGGATGGAAATTTAAAAAAAAAAAAAATACTGGACACTAATTTTAGGGGCATCCTAGATAGGCCAAATTCTGTTTTCAAGATGTCTGGCAGTAGAAATTACCCGTTGTTTTCCTATACATAAACTGGAGAGACAGGCTTAGAATTAATATTTCTAGTGAGGTTATAATAGGGGAACAAAAAATCAAAACAAAACAAAAAAACCGACCAGCGCTTGCCCAACAAATTGTGTGCTGTTAAATGCTTGATTTTTAAAGCATACTGTACAATCATCTTTAATTTCTCAATTTTTCTCATTATGGCTAGTTTATGTACAGATCTAGCAAATATAAGTGCTTTGTTAATGTGCAAATGACTGGGGAGCCAAAAATCAGTTTGTTATGGAAAACAAATTCAAGAAAGTTTCCTGCAAGGCATACCATCCTTCAGTTTAAAATCTCACATTTATAGTCTTTAAAAACTGCCTTTCACAAAGATGAAAAATGGTTGGCTCACTTGAAAACATTCAAAACAAAGTATTTGTTTTGGAAAAACAAATACATTTGTTGTTGGGCCTTGAATTGGTGAGTTATCAAATATGAATGCTGACTCCTAATATAATATGATGACAGGCCAACTTAAAACATGTTAAATCAAAAATTTGGAAAGAGTAATACTTTGGTTCCAGCCCTAGTGCCAAATGATACTAATATGCACAAAGTTGTACAAAATATTATAGCAAACACATAATGAAAGGAACCTGAAGAAGCAGCTTAAGGATGGCCATACTTCACTCCTACATACTTTGATTTACAACTGTACAGGTCCATAGCAACAGATCCCCGTCTTGGCGGGGCAGTACTCCACTACCTCCGGTTAGGCAAGTGAACACCATTGACAAGAGGCAGGAGTGGAGGGTGGAGTTCAAGTTGTGTTAACAGTGAGAAGTGGTCTGAAGGGATGTGAGGGTGTGGACACCCAGTGATGTTGTTCTCAACCAGCCATTGAGGATCTAAAGGCCCCAGGACACCAAGCACGTTCATATGAGTCTTGGAATAGAAAATGTAGTCAATCACGCCCTGAAAAGAGATTGGGGGTTGGAAAAAGAGAGAAAAACATGTGCTTAGATAAAAGGAAAAAAACCCAAGATATATAAAAGAACAATTCATAATTTGTAAACAACAAATACCTGAGTAACCTGTATTTCTGGTACCTGCTGTCTTCACAATGGGTCAAATAAAGCTCAAATCTTGAATGGGAATCATGTGAAATAAAGGTGGCTAAATAGGGACACACAGTACCTAGTAGGACCACAACACCTGCACATGTGCTCATGTAAAGCAGATTAATGAAATCAGTCGTGTCTGACTCTTGAGATCTCATGGACTGTAGCATGCTAGGCTCCTTTGTCCATGAGATTTTCTGGGCAAGAACACGGGAGTGGTTTGCCATTTCCTTCTCCAGGAGATCTTCCCAACCCAGGGATCGAACACGGGTCTCCTGCACTGCAGGCAGATTCTTCACCAACTGAGCTACAGGGAAGATCTTTCACATGTGCACAGTGGTAAGCAAATTGAGAAGCTAAATAAGCCTACCAAATCATGTCTAAGCCTCTCCAGAATTGGCTTGCTTGGGCCAGTGAAATCTCATTTATCAATATAAACATTATGGAAACTACACTGACTCTTCCTGCTCCAATAAGCAGAAAACAAAGATACTTATACATAGTTAATGAAAAGTTATGACAAAAATGATTCTATTAATGAAAACTAGTATTACTTTCAGTTATTTGTACATGAGCCCAACACATCTGAATGAAGCCATTGTAAAGCATGTTTCCAGACTGCTAATCCTAGCTCAGCTTTCCCAGATTTTATACATGTATACAAAATATTGCATATATTTAATCATTCTCATCTGTTCTTTAGTTTAGAATACTCATTTTCACAAATCCTGGTGTACTGTAAATTCTGGATACCTCAGCAAAAAACATTCAGCAGAGGCTTATGTATGTATTCAGTTGTATCTCTCAGAGCTACATGATTTGCTTTATCTGAACTGTAAGTTTCAAAACAAGTGTGCTTCATTTTGCCCTGGGTTGTGTATATGCAAGACAGTAAAGTCAACCTTCTTCCTTCCCACATCAAGAGAGCCTGAACCTAAGCATGGAGAAAGACTTTCACACTTGCAAGTATTTTATTTATAAATACAATATATAGTGAGTTACAGCTAATATTTTAAAGAGTATCACAGTGAAATGGACTACCAAAAAAAAAATAGTACTCAATGAAAAGAAACTAGACTGTGAAATTCAGTGAACAATTACCTTAGTTTGCTAATTTGGACACAACCAAGACCAAAACCACCAAAGAGTTCTTTTGAGGGAGAGGGCTTTATTCAACAATAGGTATGCCTTAGCCCTACTTTACAAATTAAGAAACCTACTTGAATCCAGGGGAGTACGCGCTGCCATTAATGTTCCAAGTCCAAACAGTAAAGAAATGACATTAGTACAATGTATTTTTATCCCTTCCTTTTTGCTAATGCCTAGCTTTGCAGCGCCATTTTAGGAAAAGGTCAACAAGAGTCACAGTGGCTTTCCTTTCCTTTATGAGACCATCTTTTGCTTCAGCAAACACATTTAAAACATTTATGTTTTACACAAATAAAACATTTTCAACTACTTCTGCTGAATAAAACCTCCTATATCTTATCATTTTATTACAAAGTTTTATTATGCACATTAGTTACTAGGGCTAGAGAATCCTTTGTAAATACATACCCCAATAAAGAAGTTAAGCATTCTAGAAGGTAGACATATTTCAACTGGAAACATCACTTGTAACCATTTTCTTGGTTTGAAACATCCAGAGTAAAAGCTCTTATCACAAGCCTTAGAAAGATCATGTCTGAACTGGCCTGAATATTTATACATATGTAGGTACATTTGTACACTGTATCATATTCACAAAGAAGGTTACAGAGTAACAATTCTCAACCTTTTCTGATTCAAACTGTTTCTTTTTTAAAAGATACTAATGTGGGAAAATAGTCTTTGTATTAGTAAAGACTACAGGTAAATCTAGAATGGTGCATGAGAAAAAAGTAAAAACAGCAAAAATAGTTTATGAGCTAGCAATATGTTAAGCTTTATTTTGTAACAAATGTGAGGAAATTATACACTATAAATTTCATAAGTAACAGAAAGATTTACTATTTGACATAACAGGAAAAAAGTCCTCCTTCTTTTCATTAAATGGTTCAGACTCAACCTTGGACTGATGCAAGGAGCGGTGGGCGGTAAAAGCAGCAGCCAGTTTCAATCAGCCGTTTATTCAACTGATCGGGTGTCATGGACTGAACATTTGTATTCCCCCAAATTCATGTTAAAATTCTAATCCCTGATAGTATAAGGAGGGGGAGCATTTGGCAGATGACTAGGTCATAAAGATGAAATTCTCATGAATGGGATTAGTGCTCTTATTATAAAAAGGAGCCCCAAAGAGCTCTCTCTCCACCAAGTGAGGATGCAATGAGCAAACAGCTGCCTGCAACCCAGAGGACAAACCTCACTAGAACCTGACCATATTGGCACCTGATCCTTAACTTCCAGCCTTTGGAACTGTGGGAAGTTCCACTGTTTTATAAGCCACACAGTACATGTATTCTGTCATGGCAACCTAACCTAAGCTCACTAAGACACCTGGTCTACCAGTAATTCTCCTAACTGCTTCAAGTGACTCCAAACTAGTTTCAGATTAAATGCCTCAGTTCCAAATACCACTTTTCTACATTTCTAATTTATTCAAGAACCAAGAAAGCAGACAAATGCTAGGTCAAAATGAACAAAATTTAACAGTTCTCCACTGATGCAATGGCAAGATACTAGACTTGGATCTGTATTTAACGCTAAGCACATGACATTTTTATATTTGACGTTATCTATCCTTTTCTACCAACTGCCTTCAAAAGTGGTGCATCACAGTTACATAAAATGCTTTGTATGAAACTGAAGTTTATTGTCGGCTACTTACACCAAAATTAATTCTCTCTAGTCAGGTATGCCTTTAGTTTTTTTCTCTGATCATTCTTCTTTTCCCCCTATTCCACCCTCCTGTCTTTCTACCAGCCAGAGATCATATTTATCTTCCCATTCATGCCTCTCTCACACATACTTATAGTTCTGTCCTTTCTCATCCTATCATATAAATGCACACATCACTCTCTGAGCCATGCACTTTTGATTCTTTACCTCTACTTCTGTAAACAGTATAAATGGTTCAACAAGATTTTTTAATTCAATACTAACACATTAGATCTTCTGAAGAAATATCAAGAAAAGATTCTAAAACTACTCAGATGATTGAGGAAGATGGCTTAGATTAATATTCTAAATTTTATTTCCCTAATTTTTACTTTATGAACAAGGAAAAAGTGACCTTTATAAAGGCCTAGTTAAGGGAGAAATTATTTAAGTCTTTTTACGTACATACATACCAAAACAACAGTTAGAGTTGTAGAATCACTGAACATTTATTTACTTCAGGGAGCCTTTCTGTAGGTTTCTGGGTTGTGCTGGCAGAGATGTATTATATACCACTGTATAGGGTTTGACCTATATATTTAACTGCATATCATTAAGTTCAGAGGTTTTCCTTTAAGCTTACACAGGAGCAGTGGCATGATAAGAGTCAGCTGGACACTTCAACCCAACTCAAGTGTTCAATGGTATGATGTTGGGGGCTTGAAATGTACTACAATGAGAGTACCTATACCACAGAAATCTGCAAACACTACAAATTTGGGTTTTTCTCAGAAAGCTGGCTATTCAGCATATTACTGTATATGAGTGATCTGAACAAAATCAATTATCTTTGCATAGTATTACCTACTCTAACAGTTAAAATACTAAAATCAGATTCAACCTATAAATAATTTGTTTCCATTTCTTGACTATAAAAACTGATGAATAACATCAGCACATACATTTCCTGTTTTCTTCCTACTATCTGTTTCTTGGAAAACAGGCTAACAAGCACTGAAAATGGAAAAGGTTACTGGAGATGTGCCAAAGCCCTATTCATAAACTTCCTTTGGTGTTTTATTAAATTCCCTTTAGGCTTCTTACTCCTACTTTCCAACATCTGCATTTTCAGGATAGTATAAGACTTTAGGATAGATTCCTGAAATGCCAGAAAGTCAAACAAAGGTTCAAAAGAAGAGCTAAAAGCAGACAGAATGATCAGAAAATTCACAAAGGGAAAGGGATTAACTACAGAAAAATCACTACCAATCAATGTTTCAAAAGAACAACTGATCCTATAAAGATGATCCTCTTAATTTTTTTTCTTATCTTCCAAAAAAATCTTTCTTATTCTTTTACTAAGCTAGAGTGGTGGTCCACTGCCTGGTAATTTATTAGTATGACAAAGTGGATATAAAATAAACCCTAGGTACAACCTTTCTAACCACATCCCCCCCCCAAAAAACCTGGAAAATTTCAAAATAAATATCAATGGAAAGAATGAAGAAAATTTTGAGGGAATACTCTACAATTCATTCAAGATGAGTTTAGCTTCATCAAGTTGCTTAGTATTTGGATCCTTACTGAAAGTCAGGAATGGTATGGACAAGTGAGGATTACCTATGTTTATACTGATAAACATAAAGTGCTTTTGAACAGTACCTGGAACATACACAGTATTTCGGAAATTTCTGCTATTATCATGGTTATTTGAAATTTGAAGAAATGAGTTTGTAAAGAGAATTCTCAGTTCTACAATAACAACCACAAAACCTAACAAACCTCCTTACATATTTAGGTGCACACTTAGCCAAGACATTTGAAGAATGTAAAAACTCCTGAAGATTATACAACTAAACGTAAGTAACATATCTCTGGCTCTTGTCACATGTTTGTATTTGACATAATTTCTATGCCAGCCCAGAGGCTTCACTCACTTTGAAATCAAAGGTGTAATTGGTATAAGGCATCAAGTTATTTTCATAGGCGCTCTTCAGTTGGAAGCCATGTGTGATTCTCCCTTCTGAGCTTCCATTCTTCCCATTGCAGCTGAAGTTCATAAGACACTCATTGTACCTTAGTTCCTTGAAGTCTTTGTGGTTGTCAGCTACTCCTCCATTGCTTAAATATTCCACAACACCTGGTAGAATAAAGAAGGAAGAAACATTACCATTTAGCATTTAGACCTTACAGAAGAGTTCATGGCCAAAATCTGCTGCCAAGTACATGTACCCAAGTTCAGAGTGGATTTATTATACTGAACATTTATTTTTACTTATGAAGTTGCCTTTTTTAGGTTGATGTTAAGAAATCAAATATCATCAATTTCACATGGTTCAATCAAACTGAAGGGTATTTGCCTATTTCAGAGCAAAATATCTGGATCACCCTGGAACATCTTCAGTTTTCTTAATGGCTCTTCAACATGAAGACGATTCCCAGGGTCTATGGTGGCATTCACTACGAAGGTCTTGACCCTGTATGTTTGTAGAATATTATTCCAAAGCAACCTCTCTTTAGTATTTCACCATTCTATCCACTCAGTTTTCTGGACTACATTCTAAAAATTTTTACATCATTCACAACAAAAATAGACTTTCCATCTTCAACACTGCAATGTCTAGCTTCAGGAAGGCAACATCAGTCTTTGTTTCAGGTTACAGTGAGACTTTTCAGTCACACTAAATACGACATTATACACTGGAGGTAGATCACTTGGTCAAAAATAATGGACATGTTTAAAAAGCTAAAGAGAGTAGAAGCATTCAAAAAAAGGATATCACTTCCACTGAGTAGGTAAACATGGGGAAAAAATACCACAACCTTTCTGATGATGATGATGATGATTAGTTAATGCTGCCACATATCTCTTTCTTTGTGAGTCGGGAAAGACAGTAACATACATAAAGAAAAAATGATGAGCACAACATCAGTACTGTGAATAGCTGAAAAGGAGCTATCATTTATCTAGCAGTTATTACATGCCAGGCACTGTTGTAAGAGCCCAACATATTTAAACCTCACAAACAACTCCATGAAGTGGATAAAATGATAATCCCTCTATTTAAAAATGAGAAAGTCATAGATTGCATACCTCCTAAGAGGGAGAACCAGGATCCAGCCCTGAGAGTCTGGCTTGAGCCAACTCACTATGCTGTGATGCCAAATGACAGTCAAATGAGATGGGAGAAACTTGTGCTAGAGGGCAATGTACTCAAAAAGGAGGACATGGGTAAGGTGTCAAAGGGGCCAGGAGCTGAAAACAAACCTTTGTCAAAGGATGATTTCAGCACTTATTTGCTAAGGAGAGAAAGCAAAGATATTTTCTACATGTGAGACTTTCATTTATATTAGTTTTAAGTGTTTGGGTTATTTTACATTTATTATCGAGTGGTTGTTTTAAACAATTTAAAGTAGCTTACTGAAAATATACAAAATTTAAAATATGCTTTGGTAACAGCAGAACAAAAATAATGTTTTACATTTGAATTTTAATACTTAAGTGCAGAACTGATTTTTTTCTTTTTAACAAAGATCTAAAATAACTTAAGTTAGGACATAAAGAGGTTAAAAGAAGCTCAAGACATAATGTGAAATCCTAAGATACCTCTGATCATTCTTCTGTCACCTGATATCAGAAGTAAAGGATTTCAATGAACTCACTTACAGGTTACCAACATTATTAAACTAGCAGCTACATGTGCTGAACATTCCTAGCTGCCTCTCAGGCCACCCTTCTCCACTGCACTCTGACACAGGAGGCTGACCTTGACTTACATCAACTGCAAACCCCTCCCCACTCTGTTGGATCTGGTCAGTGGACAGCAGTGGTGAGAGATCAGAGGACAGAAGCAGAGAGAGGCTAAGATACATACTCCCCGGCTCCTTTCCTGTTGGTTTGCCAGGGACTGATTGCATCCCAGTTCAAATCTGCGGCTCCTATTACATGGGCCTCTCCTCGTAACTACTGTTTCCAAGTTCTGATAGCAGCTTCCACCACTTTCCCTAATTTCCCCAGGGGCAGGGTACTGTGTCATTCATTGCTTTGTGTCCCTTAACCTTTGGAAACAGCTTAGCTGAATAAACTCTTCTCAATTACCCCATGTCCTATTCCTGAGATTCTTACAGACACACTCTTGAATTTAGAAGAGAAATTCTCTGCTCAAAAGTTAAGAGGCAGCTGACTTTTCAACTAGAAGTAAAAGCAAAGTTGAATGCAAAGAGTAAATCATGTTATCTATTAATACCTGAATCTGGCAATGAGTTAAGATCTGCACATAGCACCAGCGGGATGGAATTAGGATCTGCGGTTGGGCTGCCAGGCCTACTTGAGGCTTTCTCCAGAATGTTTTTAACCTCTGAGACAAACATCATGGTCTGAATGAGTTTCACATCAGAATACTCTGGGTCCCAATGCATGTGGGCATTTGCCACTATAAGCAGCTGTTTGTCTGCAGCATGAATAGGCTTCATACCTAAATTTAAGCATTAGGGAAACAAAGGTTAAGATTATAGTTTATTATCAAAAAAGCAGTATCTTAAAAGAGTTTTTCCCCCAAACCCATAATCACTTCTTTACTCTTTTCCATTAATTTCTATTTCCGCCCTTTAACTCACAGACGAGTTCTTAGAAGCTAAAGTGCTGAGATTCTGATAATCCCAGTATGGGGGGAAACAATCTGTAGCCCATGGCCCATCACCTGTGTTTGTACAGCCTATGTGAGCTGAAGCTGGTTTTACATTTTTAAAGGGTTCTACAAAAGAAGACTATGATAGAAACCATGTGTCCCACAGAACCTAAACTATTAATTAACTACCTGGTACTTTATAGAAAAAGTTTGCCAACTCCTCCTCTCTATCCAATTTAGGATCTATCCCATGATATAACCAATATTTGATTATAGTACCTTGATTTGCTGAGTTTAGTGTAAACAAGTAGTTTAAATATCTGTTATGTAAATATCACAATAACCTAGTGAAGTAGGTTTTTAGTTATTTGAATCACCTAAATCTTAATTTAAATCCTTCTCACTGCCCAGTACTCATTCACTTTGCATTTTCTGAGCACATTAGTGACAAGATCAGTAGTTAAATGCAAGAACATGATATTAGTCTATACAAAATAAATTAAGGAAGTGAATTTGCTATGAATCTGCTACCAAAATCTTCATACCACACACTCAGAAAAAGTAATTTTAAAAATGAGAATTAGGAAGCATGCTCTCAAAGTCTGGCATGGCTTTCAGATGTGGCTTTGTTACAAATTATTAACCTTTATTACTAAGAACTTAACCATTCTGGTATTCAGGCTCATTTGGACAATGAGGTATTCAACTACAAAATTTCTGAGATAATATTTTTCCCCTAAAACACTGTTTTATAATTCGGCCAAAATAAATATCAACATGGTGGACAAGGATAACACATTAAAAATCTGCCCCTTGAAAGAGGTTATAAGCATGTTTGAAGGGAAAAACTGAAAATTCAAATCAGTTAGGATATTCTGATAAAGATACCCATAAAATCTCTAAGGCCCAAAACTCAACACAAATGGTGTGTGTATGCGCACTCAGCTGTGTCTGACTCTTTGCAACCCCATGAACTGTCGCCCTCCAGGCTCCTCTGCCCATGGAACTTTCCAGTTAAGAATAGTGGAGCGAGTTGCCATTTCCTTCTCCAGGGGATTTTTCCAATCCAGAGACTGAACCCACATCTCTTGTGTTTCTGGCATCGGCATGTAGACTCATTACCAGCTGAGCCACCAGGGAAACCAATATGCATGGTATGATGCCATTTAAATAAAAGTATACACATATTCACTAGTAATGTGTAAACAATGAGCAAGAGTTACTCCTAGAGGGTATGAATAAGATAAAGGGACTCTCATGTTTTACTCTATATACTTTGGTATGGTTGGAATACTAGATGCATACAAAATTAACTTTTCTATTGAAATTTCTATAACAGATTTCTTAAGAATTTTTCTATTGAAAATATAAACTCTGTAGAAAGACCAGATTTTCTCAGTCTATTATTTTGGTAAAGTTAAGTTTCCATCTTACCAAGCTATAATTATCTTTAATGTTGAGTAAACAAGTAACTGAACTATCTCTTATATGTGACATAAACAGTCATTTTAAAGCAATTTGATCATAAGACAAAAAACTTGCAGCCCAAATTCTCTAAGCTATCTTCTTTTCCTAGAAGTTTTGTAGTGTCACTTTTGGCTGCAGATTAAATGTTCACTATATTAAATACTAAAAACTTGCCCCTTCAAAGAGGCCATAAGCACATTCTATAATATCAAATTCCTCCTCTAAGAGTACAAGAGATATTTCAGAATATGAAAGTGTCGACTGTATAATTTACAATTACTCTTCTACAGATTAAAAGGAGAGTAAAACTCTAAAAGAAATTCAGAGTTCGCATTACCAGAAAAAAGGTACCAAACCTTTGGAAAGAATGAGACTGGAAAAGACGTAAAAGTAAGTACAAAAAAGAAGCTAAAAGAGAAGGAATTTAAAATCTCATATCAAAGACTGATCATCTTTGATGATGGATAAACTGAAGAACAGTGAGAAAAGGAGGTATGACAAATGTGCATGGTCTGAATAATTCAAATCAATACTTAAGGCAAAAATCTTTTCTTCTACAGGTAGTAAGTAGAGAAAAATATTTTAAATAAAAGCCCTGATGGGGTCTTGACACGTTCTCCCTGCTTTTACCTGAAATACAGTTAGATAAGCAATGAAATGCTCAAAGGAAGGCAGTAGGAAGCGGGGGAAAAGGTCTGGATATGCAAAGTACTTAATGAGTTTCTGACTTTGAAGGAAGCTATAAATATCTGAAATGGAAAAGAAAAGTACCAGGTAGATAAAAGATCCCGCTCTTAACCTGACAATGACTGAGATATAACAAAGAAATTAAAAGAAAACGTGCCAAGTACTTAACCTTAAAGACAAAAGATTTCACAGTCAAGAAGCTAAAAATATGGCTAAAAAGTCATCATAATTTCCAGATTCAGCTTAAAACAATTCTTATTTCAAATAACCTTTTGAAATTAATGGCATATTAAAGAGTTTCCTTTTTACAGAGTACCTGGCAAGTAATATCCCAAGACATAAATGACAAATTAGGACTATTTTCCTGCCCATCTCCTTTAACTTTCCTCAAAAGATGAGAAAATAGCTATGCAATAAATACCAGCACAACACGCTGCACTTGAGATGGTGGTTGTTTTTTAGTAGGAAGATTTTTAAACCACACTCACCTGCTCCAAATAGTTCTTTGTGGACCTCTAATACCACAGCAACACCGATATTATCTTTTGTCATCACTCTGTTCAGCATAGCTTCGGATCCATCTGAATTAGCCATTGCCACTTGGTTAAATTCCACCGTATGCTTCTGCACCAATGTAAATCTAAAAGGTCACAATGCATTAACATTATGGTATCAGGTATGAGAAGAGCACAAGACAGAGACACTACTCACTGTCTCCTCAGTCATCTTCTAGCTGCAAGGGGTCTTGTGATACGGTTCTGGCCAATGGGAGGGAAAAAGTCTGATTATTGCAGAAACCTTCTTGGAAGTGCCACCTAGCAAAGACGGTGTGTGCCTGTGCATGTGTGCACTCCTTTGCCCTTTCCCATCTCTACCCACGTGGGAAGAGACGGGAAGGCAAAAGGCAGCCCACTACGAATGGAGAAGCTGCTGAACTCGTTCTGGATTTCCATTTTTGGACTTCCTGCGTGAGAAAATTACTCTTCTTCTACTTCTTTAAGTGGCAGTTGGGATTTTCTGGTATTCAAAGGTAAACACAACCTTAACTGAGTCAGCAAGTTAATAAGACAAGAAGAGAAAAAAATCTACCTACCCTGTTGGCAGTTTTATTCTCACCATATCAAGAAATCTGTCAAGAAAATTCAGGGACACACCCTTATCCCAGCTAAGGCAAAGCCAATTTTTCCATCTGGCTTCTACTAGAAAGTTGGCATTGGGTGAATATAAGTGAACAGAAGGAATGATTCTATAAGATGAAGAATGGCTCTCCCTGGGATTACAGTGTGCATCTGTACTAACAGTATTTCCTTTCCTTAGTGCCAAAGTAGGTATTTAAGATTTAACAGAATTGAGTCCAGCACTGCCATTTAATAGCAGGATGACTTTAGTCAAGCCATTTAACCTCTGTTAGTATAGTTTTACTACGTTTGTAAAGCATTTATAAACAGCCAAAACCTACTAAATATACTGTCTACCTTTCACTAGGTTTTAAGAGGACAAAAGACATCTTTACTTTTATAAAAGGGCCCTACCCCATCTTCCTCCTAGCTTTGAAAGTGAAGCCTACATACATTCCTTCAAAAATACTAAGACTGTACTGCATTGCAGGACAATGTGCTAGATGAAATAATACTCCTCTCCTGACTCCAAGCCTGGGCTGAGAAGAATAAAAGGTCGAGTCATGTGCCTACTCCCAAGCCAGAGTGATTAAAGATGGAGTTTCCACCCTCTAAAGAGGTGATATTTAAACTGGAATATGAATGATGAGAAATTACCAAGGCGAAGAATGGAAATAAGAGCATTCCAGATAGAGGAAGAAGTGAAAGGTTCTGGGCTAGCAAAGAACTTTGTATGTTTATGGGTTAGAAAAGAATGGAAGGGTATGAAATGATGTTGGGAGATTAAGAGGAAGAGAAGTGATTAAAGTAGATTCTAAGCAAGGATATGATATTATTTGATTTATATTTTTTTAAGATTACTGCAGCTCTACTGTAGACAATGAATTACAGGAGCCAAAGTTTGGGAACTGTTGGATGAATTAGAAAGTTTCCCAGGTTGTTTGGATGACCGATGATGGTGGCTTAGGGTAAGGCAAGAGAAATAAACAGAACCAGGCAGATACAAAATAACTTCTACAGATATAATGGGTCATCCTCAATATCAGGACTTTTAAAAATGTCTTTAAGCAGTAGAATTTCTTTCTCAAACAACTCTTGGTAAGATTATCATATATAAAACAGATAAAAGCAGTACTATGTCTGAATAAATCATTGAAAATGATGAATCTGTTTTAATGTCTATAAAAATTGAAATCAGAGGGTACAGATGATAATTATAGTCTTCTATCATTCTCAGTATATAGTTTATTTCTCTATTCTGTTTTGGTTACACAGTATTAATACAAACCCTGATTCACACAGACACACAGATACAAGTGGTAAATAACTGACTTTGAACTCAGAAAAAAGCAAGCAACTCAAAAAAAGCAACTCAGAGGTCTAACAACTCAACTAAGCAGTGTATCAGGAATGCTGTCGATTTCCAGAGTGTTAAAATTTGGTATTTGGAACATTTGAGTGTTATTTTTAAATTACTTTATTATGTGGATTTAACTTCTGAAACAACTTGTAAATATTTACAGAGTTCTTAAAGCTTATTTATAGGAATCTAGGATCCTGCAGGAAAGTCTGAAATTGCTGTTTAATGGCTTAATACTGTAATATTTTTCTTCTACCAGAGAAATGTTTTTGTGCCAGTACAGAAATACAGACCAACGGAACAAGGCAGAAAACCAAAAGATAAACCCACGCACCTATGGATACCTTCTATTTCACAAAGGAGGCAAGAATATATATATAACAGGGCAAAGATAGCCTCTTCAATAAGGGGTGCTGGGAAAACTGGACAGCTGTATGTAAAAGAATGAAATCAGAACAATTCCTAGTGCTATGGACAAACTCAAAGTGGATTAAGGACCTAAATCAAAGACCAAAAACTATAAAACTCTTAGAGGAAAACACAGGCAGAACACTCGATAACATAAATCAAAGCAAGATCCTCTATGACCCACCTCCTAGAGTAACAGAAAGAAAAACAAAAGTAAATAAGTGGGACCTGATTAAACTTAAACTTTTGCACAGCAAAGGAAACTATAAGCAAGTTGAAAAGACAGCCCTCAGAATGGGAGAAAATAATAGCAAATGAGACTGAGAAAGGATTAATTTCCAAAATATACAAGTAGCTCATACAACTAAATGCCAAAGAAAACAATGCAATCAAAAAATAGGGAAAAGACCTAAACATTTCTCCAAAGAAGACATACAGATGGCTAACAAACACATGAAAAGATGCTCAACATCACTCATTATTCAGTTCAGTTCAGTTCAGTCACTCAGTCGTGTCCGACTCTTTGCGACCCCATGAGCTGCAGCACGCCAGGCCTCCCTGTCCAACACCAACTCCCAGAGCCCACTCAAACTCATGTCCATTGAGTCGGTGATGCCATCCAACCGTCTCATCCTCTGCCATCCCCTTCTCCTCCTGCCCTCAATCTTTCCCAGCATCAGGGTCTTTTCAAACGAGTCAGCTCTTCCCATCAGGTGGCCAAAGTATTGCAGTTTCAGCTTCAACATCAGACCCTCCAATGAACACCAAGGACTGACCTCCTTTAGGATGGACTGATTGTATCTCCTTGCAGTCCAAGGGACTCTCAGGAGTCTTCTCCAACACCACAGTTCAAAAACATCAATTCTTCGGCGTTCAGCTTTCTTTATAGTCCAACTCTCACATTCATACAGGACTACTAGAAAAACCATAGCCTTGACTAGGCGGACCTTTGTTGACAAGGTAATGTCTTTGTTTCTTAATATGCTCTCTAGGTTGGTCATAACTTTCCTTCCAGGGAGTAAGCCGTCTTTTAATTTCATGGCTGCAATCACCATCAGCAGTGATTTTGGAGCCCACAAAAATAAAGTCTCTCGCTGTTTCCATTGTTTTCCCATCTATTTGCCATGAGCTGATGGGACCAGATGCCATGATCTTAGTTTTCTGAATGTTGAGCTTTAAGCCAACTTTTTCACTCTCCTCTTTCACTTTCATCAAGAGGCTCTTTAGTTCCTCTTCACATTATGCCATAAGGGTGGTGTCATCTGCATATCTGAGGTTATTGATATTTCTCCTGGCAATCTTCCAGCTTGTGTTTCCTCCAGTCCAGAGTTTCTCATGATGTACTCTGCATATAAGTTAAATAAGCAGGGTATACAGCCTTGACGTACTCCTTTTCCTAGTTGGAACCAGTCTGTTGTTCCATGTCCAGCTCTAACTGATGCTTCCTGACCTGAGCTATTATAATTAATTAGATTAGTTATAGTAATAGATTCATTAGCTTAGTAATAAGTTGTTTTGCATATAAACATTTTTCTATGATTTCATTGCTTCTTTCTCTCTCCCTCTTTCTTTTAATAATCGAAGAATTGCAGACTTTATTTCTGTTGAGTATCATTTCTATTTCTGCTCATTAGTTCACCCATTCAGATATTAAGGGCAATTTGAAACAATATTCTATTTTTCCAAAGGATTGAAATATCCCTGCCAGCTTTTTGGTTTCTTATAAATCTTATATGTACGCATATGTCTTCTCTTATATAATCAAAATTCTCAATAGTGCAGAACAAATTTAAAACAATAATAAGCAGATCTGTTACTGAGGATCTACTCTGTATCAAGACCTGTGAAATTACTTCATATTATTAGTCCTAAAACTTTGTTAAAACTTTGCAATGGGTGGACATGAAGAGATGCTGCTTGGATGCCTCATCAGTCCTTCAGGAACTGCTCTAGTTGTAGAGAGCTCTCTCACCAAAGTCCGAATACTTCTGGGAATGGTACATTACAGATCAAAAGCAAAAGATAAAGGTCTGGGGATTTTGGTTCCGCCTGGATTAACTCTCACAGGCCATTTCAGCTCCAAAGTTACAGGTGGGGTCAACTGAGGCTGTTTAATGTACAACACTACTCTCTATGCTCAATTCTGCCTTCCTCCCCTTCCTTGCTACAGCTGTTGATCCCTAGTAAACTCCTGAACACCAAACTACCTTGGAAGTCTTGTTTCTGGAGAACTCAAACTGTGACAGACAATACTACTGGGCTGGCCAAAAAGTTCATTTGAGTAATATATTGTGGAAAAAGCCAAATATTTTGCCAAACCAACGCTCTTTACCACTAAAAAGATGAGGAAAATTGAGGCTTGCAAATTCTTTTTGAAAAATGAGGTGGTTTATTTGTCTCCAATATACTAGAACTGCTCCTATACTCCAATGCTCCCTATAGATGACTCACGCCATCTACTTCTCTAATCATACTTTGGCAAGATATTTTAATACCATGGGATAGAATTATATTGATTTGGAAACCTAACTAGTTAAGGCAGTTTAGTGATTTGCTTGGCTTCCCAAGCTCCTCTTCTTGGTTTCCCAATCTCCTCCTACCTCGTCTTAGCCTTTTCAGTTTGAAAACAATTCTCCTCAAGAGAGACCATGAAAGCAAAATAGAACTTGCAAGACTCTAGTTTTTCTCCTTGATCATTAATTAGTGACTGCACAATGCACATGGGTATAGTGCAGATATTATTTAAAATATTCTCCTTGTTGCCTAAGCACTTTCATCCAATTTTCCCTTTTTTCTTAACTTTCATGGCAAAGAAGACAGGTTCGTAAGTTCTTTTTTTTTTTCTTTAATACATGCTTGGTTATTGAGTTTTTTATTGGGGAAAAAAAATACTGCTTTTAAAATGAATCCTGAACAAGTACCTGGTTCATTAACTGCCTCAAATTACCCCTTCAGCTTTCTTCCTCATTGGTATAATTTATTCCTATATTGCCTTATTTCTGACTTAAACACCCCAATCTTTTTGACGTATCTACTTTCTAATGTCTTTGGTTTCAAATGAAGTTCAGAAAAATAAAATCAGTTTTCCTAAATATAGCACATGTCATTATAACCAAACACTCCCCTTTTCAGTGCTTAGAGATACGGAAACGGTCAGAGTGATACTCTCAATCTTATTATTTCAGTTTCACCAACAGTTGAAGAATCAAAGAGATAGATGAGAACTGAGGAACCACAGAAAATTCCTTTTCTCCACAAAATTCCTTTTTTCCAGTGAGAATTAAATAAGGACATAAGATATGCTTCTTGGGCCCTAAGAACTTTTCAAGGACTCTGCTTTTAGAAAATAAGATTTCCAGCACCAGTATAGCTAGATAATCTCCTACAGCTTATCTTGTTTCTGTGTTTATTTTATACTATATTTATAATTATAATACATATATAATACAGTAAGAAACAGTTTACCCATATCCTATTTCATACTATTTTAGAACAACACTTACTTTCTCCCCTCTCACCTCAACCAAATAATCTCTACTCTGCCTCTCCTTTCTGTGAACCATGACCCTTTCTAATCACATTAAACTCACTCTTAAACCTAAACCAAATAAAAATTTTTATTGTGTATACAGTATAAGATGCTATAAAATGTGTTCTTGGGTCCTTTCAAATAATCATGGAAGTTCCAAAAAATAATCTGCTAGAAAAGGTAAGCTTACAGCGTGAGATAAATAGAGAAGAAAAGGAGATATTCACTATTTTAGATATATTTGTACAACTCTTTTAACCACTGAAAGCAATTTCACATTTTAGGTCGTTTTAGCCCCATAAAAAACCTCTGAAGTCAGGTAGAACAGTTATTATTAACATCCACACTGGAAAGGTAATGAAACTGGCATAAATCAATGTTCCAGATTAAATAAATGGGAAAGCTAACACTGGAAACTAGAAATCACAACCTCCGATTTTAAAGTTCTAAATGCAACCACCACCTATGACAGACAAAATTAGTAACTGAGAAACTAGTAAGACAGGATTATCAGAATAGGTCATTTTGGGACAATACTATATAATCTATAAATGAATTCCCTCTTCTCAACCACAAAACAACCTGTCATAAAATGGAAGGCAGAACAAGGACCCGGTCTTACCCAGTATCTCTGAGACAGAGACAATATAACGAGGACTAAGCACCACAACAACCTAGTTGCCAGCCCTGTTGGAAGAGCCTGCTCCTCACGGTCGGCTGTCTTCATCTCTCCCTCTCTCACTGACTTGAGGCAAAGTATGATTAGGTCAGAACTGCTAACCTCAGGCACAGCAGCTGTGTCTAGTATCTAGGTCTGGTTTCAGCTCCATTTTTTGACATTTTTGGTTTCTTCAGATCACGTACTGGGCTCCAAGACTCCATTTCTACTAACTGTTTAGTCTACAGGACAAAATATGGCAAGGAGAAACTTTCTGACTTAAAAAAACTTACCTATAATAAGCTTTCCAAACACACAGAGACAAAATACATGCCTAGATGCATATGTGTGTTTTAAAAAATATTTCAAAGTGAAAAAATTTCATAGCATTTTAAATAATTCAAGTCTCAGTTCTCAAATCGTCAGCTGTCTAAAGTTTCCTAAATAATGGTTATACCTGTTAGTTCAAAATCTTAATTACCTCTAGTTAAACCATCAAGGCATTTTAGATTTCCCTCTCAAAACTGTGAAACGAATGAAAAAAATGATAATATACTCCAGAAAGAAACAATGACAAATGGAAAAACGAGCTGATGTCACATCTCATGGGTGTTATCTGTAATTTTTTAAAATTATGTTTCAAGGAAATTTGTGTGTGAATACAGGTAACAAATATGAAATTCAAGGTAATTTTTCCAAATGAGATAACCTTTTAAGAGGTACACGTGATATCAGAAGCTGAAATAAGAAGTCTAAACAACATGGATCTAGTGTATAGCACAGGGAACTATACTGAATATTTTCTAATAATCTATATGAGAAGAATTTGAAAAAGTATATATATATGTAAAACAGAATCACTCTGCTACATACCTAAAACTAACACAACACTGTAAATCAACTATATTTCAATAATATATATATATATTAATATATAATATAATATATATAATATAATATATATAATTTTATATATATATAAAAGAAGTCTAAAGATTCAGTTTAATACAGTGGTTAAAAGCAGTGACTGTAAAGCCAGGTACTCTCCATGTCTTGGTTTCCTCATCTGTAATAATGAGGAAATGGTTGTATTCCTAACTATGAGGATTGCTTTAAAAATTAAGATAATCAGTGTGAATAAAAGAAAAAGGCTGACATGCAAATACTACAAAGTAATGGCTATTGTTATGCTAAAATTTATTTAAAAAGACATCACATCAACCCACTAGAAGAGTATATAGCATATTCTGACCTCAACTACTACAGGGCTACGTACTAATTACTAAACAAATGAAAAATCCTATTAAAAATTTCACACAAAAGATATGAAAGTAGGGACAAATAATGAGAAGAAGTGAGTCAAACAGCTTTCAAATTCACTTAATTCATTTACTCAAAATAACAAGTCATGCTGGTAATAAATAGGCCTATATTAATAAAAACATTGAAATGCTTTTGTTATAACAGGAAAACAGTCACAAGTGTTTATGTGCCTATTCTATTAGTAGATGATTTCCTACCTAATGTATCAAACCTAAGTTATTAGTTATATATACCACCTCTATCTGACTCCATACATTTCAGTCTTCTGAAGCCTGGAGGTGCTTTCAAATTTTCCACTGTAAAACTGGCAGCCTTTATGAGGCAAAAATATACTTTTCTCTTTTCCTCAAGATGATAACCAACAGAATCTGCTTCTAACCATCTAGTCACTTAGCTATTCAAAAGATAGCCTTCTATGAAATAAGGCCATTTGCAGCAATATGGATGGACTCAGACCTCATCACACTAAGTCAGGTCAGTCAAAAAGAAAATGAAAAATATCATATGATATCACTTCTATGTGGAATCTAAAATACGACAAAAACAAACCTATCTACGAAACAGAAACAGGCCTAAAGACACAGGAAACAGATCTGTGGTTGCCAAGGGGAAAAGGGAGGGGAGGTGGAGGATGGATGGACTGGGAGTTTGGGGTTAGCAGATGCAAACTAATGGATCAACAACAAGGTCCTACTGTACAGTACAGGGAACTATATTCAGTATCTTGTGATAAACCACAATGGAAAAAAATATTAAAAAGGAATGTATAAATGTATAATGTAATCACTTTACTGTAGAGCAGAAATTAACACATGGTAAATCAACTATATTTCAATAAAATAATAAAATAAAGAATGAAAGAGAGAGGAATATAACTCTTCATAATTCCAAACAAAAAAAAAAAAAAGAAAAAGAGACAGACATAGCTTGTTACAGTTCTGAACCCTTCCTCAAGTCAGAAATCCAATTCCTAAATTCAATGCACACAGCATCATAAACCTAGTGAGAGAGAAATACTAAAATTGCAAAGGATTACAGAAAGAGAAATATGACAATACTAAAAATATTTCTGGGACACTTAATGATTTAAAAAGTACCTCTCCATTCATTATTTAATTCTTATAACTACCTCTGAATATATATTTTTTTCATTTTAAACTCAAGAATATTAAAGCACAGAGGCCTCTACAAGATTGTTCATGTATTTTAATAAGCAGTCATAATAGGTTTATCTTTGACCGTACTTTCATCAACTACATTATAGCCCTGAAAAAACAAAAAGGTCATGTTTTCTGTTTTCCATTTCAGGTCATGACCACTTTCCATTGTTTTGTCTCAATCAATCCTTTAACTCCCTACCTCTATAAGCTCTGTGCTTCTCTTTGCCTTCCCTTATCTATCCATGCATATCTCTAACACAGATATACCATACTATACTGTGATATTTACTCCTTCCTTTTCCTACTGGAGCTCTGAATGGGATCAGAAACCACGTATTTTTGGGTTTATAGTGACTAGCACAGCACTCGTCATAAAGCAAATGCTCAGTAAACATTTAGTGAATAAGCAACTAAGCTTCCCTGTTGGCTCAGATAGTAAAGAATCCACCTGCAATGCAGGAGACCCAGGTTCAATCCCTGGGTTGAGAAGATCCCCTGGAGAAGGGAACAGCTACCCACTACAGTATTCTTGCCTGGAGAATGCCATGGATAGAGGAGCCTGGCAGGTTGCAGTCTATGAGGTCCATAGAGTTGAATACAACTGAGCGACTTCATAAGACAAGAAATAAACATACACGATATTAAGTGGAAAAAGTGAGAAGTTGATAAAAAAAAAAGAATGATTCTGAAAAGGGCCAACTAAAAGCTGGCTTAAAACTCAACATTCAAAAAACTAAGATCATGGCACCTGGTCCCATCACTTCATGGTAAAGAAAAGGGGAAAAAGCGGAAGAAGAGACAGATTTTATTTTACTGGGCTCCAAAATCACTGAGGATGGTGACTGCAGCCATGAAATTAAAAGACGCTTGGCTCCTTGGAAAAAAACTATAATAAACCTAGACAGCACATTCAAAAGCAGGGACATCACTTTGCTGACAAAGGTCCGTCTAGTCAAAGTTATGATTTTTCCAGTAGTCATGTACGAATGTGAGAGCTGAACCATAAAGAAGGCTGAGGGCTAGAAAATTGATGCTTTTGAATCGTGGAGTTGGAGAAGACTCTTTGAGAGTCCCTTGGACTGCAACGAGATCAAACCAGTCCATCTTAAAGGAAATCAACCCTGAATATTCATTGGAAGGACTGATGCTGAAGCTGAAGCTCCAATACTTGGCCACCTGATGCTAAGAGCTGACTCACTGGAAAAGACCCTGATGCTGGGAAAGACTGAAGGCAGGAGGAGAAGTGGGTAACAGATGAGATGGTTGGATAGCATCACTGACTCAATGGACATGAGTTTGAGCAAACTCCATAAGATAATGAGTAGAGGGAAGCCTGGCATGCTGTAGTCCATGGGGTCGCAAAGAGTCAGACATGATAACAACAAATGAAAAAAAAATCACTAAAAGAAACTTCAGATCACTTAGTTCTAATCTTAAAGGGTACTACTTTCTTTTTTACACCAAAACTAATATCTTACTTCATGGAAATATATATAAAATTATGATAATACCATATTTAAGTTTATACTCCTTTTAATATTTTAGTGCAATTTGGCAAAAAAGCATAAAGAATAATATGATAAACATTCTAATTTCCAATACACAGCCTAAGAAATAAAATCTTACCAATAGTTTTAACTTTTATATTACCTGTTTTTCAGTTTTTTGTCTATTTTAGGGTCAAACCAAAGACAATTTCAAATGTGTGGTAATTAAAGAAATTTTTCTTTGTTTCCTTAACTCACTTTTCTGTTTTGAAGAATATTGCACAACCGTCCACATGCTTTCTCTCCTGCTCAGACATGATTTTGGCACGTGACTTTGGAGAAAAAAATCCATCATATCCACGCTCCTTCAACGCTGGCAGAAAGAGAGTGAAGTATTGCTCTGTTTCCACTTCCTGAGATGGAAGATACATTATCACCGACATGACAAAGGAAAACTAAGACGTAACACTGTGAGTAAAGTGTGACTAAGTAAAAATACTTCATTTAACAAACATTATCTAACTACCTTACCTTATTGATAGTAGCTACCATTAGACAATGGCAGCTTTGTAAAGCCTAAAAGAATAAAAAAATAACATGATTTTCTCAGGTTTACACAGGTAGTTATTTGGTCCCAAATCTCTTGACTTCCAATTTAGAGTTCATCAGGGAAGCCCGACATGCTGCAGTCCATGCAGTCACAAAGGGTGGGGCACGACTTAGTGACTGAACAACAACTACTATACTTCACTTCCTCAACTGGTAATTGAACAAAATTGAAATACAAAATATGAAAGTTGGTCCTATTACAGATTAAGCAGTAGGGAATTAAAAATTTTATATTAGGAGGAAATTTAAAAAGATATTTTGTATTTCTCAACTGTGGTGGAAAGGAATGATAGTCAAAATTGAAAAGTTTAAGATCTGTCAACAAAAAAATAATCTTCTTCAAGGAATTTTCAGTTATCTGAATACCAATAATCCAATGGTCTGTGTTAATTTGGCAATTATTAAGTTGGATTAATTTATTCTTTGATCCATAACATACTTTTGAAATAATCAAGTGTGAAGATAATGATTTATGTGTGCTAATGTTTATAACATAATATTGTAACAATGAAAACAAACAGCCTGAATATCCAACAGCAGGGAAAATGCTAAATCAATTAGTATGTATTCATACAATTGGCTTTGAGAAATTATAATAATACAGAAAATGTATACTAAATGCAATAAGCAAGAAACAAAATACATTAATAGTGTGACCTCTATTTTGAAAACATATCTGTAAATAAATAGGCAAGTGAATTTTTTAAAAAGAATATAAGAAATACTCCAGAAGTTTTAACCCTGGAGTTAAAGCAACTTTCTTTGGGGTACAGGATTAGATGTCTTACTCTTATTATTTATATTCTTTTCATATTTCCAACTTCTCTGGAATGAACACTTTATAACATAGTGTTACTTTTTTATAATAACATTTTTTAAATTATGATGCTTCTATGCTTCATACTATACTTTACTTACTAAGGAAGAGTGTGAGGCTGTTATTACTATAAATACTGAATCAAAAAGAGGAAAATTAAATAACATAAGTCTATGCTTATTTGTCTCCATGTGTGCTAAGCCGCTTCAGTTGTGTCAGACTCTTTGCAGCCCTATGGACTGTAGCCCACTGGGCTCCTCTGTCCATAGCATTCTCCAGGCAAGAATACCGGAGTAGGTTGCCATTCCCTCCTCCACGGGACCTTCCTGACCCACAGAACCCGTGTCTCATGTCTCCTGCACTGGCATCTGGGTTCTTTACCACTAGCACCACCTGGGAAGTCTCTATCTGCCTCCTCCTCCCTTCATTTTGTGTCAGTTCTCAGTGTTTAAAAGAAAATTTAACTTTTGAAGACTTCTACTACTTCCTTATTTTCCAGGGTCAAATGAATCACAGATAATAACACAAATATAAGTAAAAAATAAAGCTACTCTAACACAAAAAATTTATTATAAAAGTAATGTTTATTTTTAAGCTATGCAGAAAAGGAGGTGTGAAATTATTTAACACTTTAAATTTTAAAATACCTTAAAGAATTTAATATGCCTTGAAAACCACTAGGAAAAAAAGTACTAAAAACTATCTGTAAACCTTCTCAGCCACTCATTAGCTGAGCACTGAAAAGCAGAAAAACACATATTTCAATTGAAAGGTGCTTTGTCAGTTAAATTGATTATAATAAAATATCTAAATTTCTGAGGTTGATTTTAAAAATAAGGCAAAAATGCATGACTTACAGTACAATATTTTTATATATGTATCATTGAGGAACAATGGTAGACTAGTAATTTGTGTTTTACAGATCCTATTATAGGTTAAATTTATATTTCTTAAAGATTCAATCTTCAGTAGTTTTCTCTTCCAGCAATACCAATGATTTGTTTATATCACAAATTAACATGAATAACATGGTGAAATTATTTTCACTTTAACAGTAAATGAGTATAATGTAAATGCATTATGGCTTATACAAAACCATTTCTTTGTGGAAATATTTGAAGTGCTTATTAAAGTAATCCTTTTTTAAGAAGAGAGAAAATAATTCCTTTGGGTTTTCCTTCAAACACAGAATCTCTCCCAAAAGTAAGATCTTTTGTAATTTTTAGATTCTCCTTTAAGTTACAGACAATTCAATCTCTATAGTGTTACCTGAAGACTAATGATATCTGCGTCACAGTTAACAATTTCTTCCATAATTCCCTTTTTCCTGTATTCCCAGTTTAATGCCCAGGATGGGCAATAGCCATATAGCTGCCGGGTGGCATATTTATCACATAACACATTGTAACACATAACCGTGAATGATGCTAAGAAGTGGGAGAAAAAAGACAAAAGGGAGAAAATTAGGCAACCTTTTCTAAAGCAATATCACATGTATACCTACATGATCATACATGCCACACAAACATAACTCAAATATCACCAATGTGAAACGCCTTGGGCAAGATTCTGCTAAACTACATAAAAACTTCACCAGAGTCCATCCACCATACCGAAGTTCTTTTACCAGAATCAGACTTATAGCTCATATTTGAGTTTTTTAAAAGGATATTTTAATAAATAAAAATGTAAGTTCTAGGGAATTCCCTAGGGGCTCAGTGGTTAGGACTCTGCACATCCACTGCTGGGAGCATAGGTTCAACCCAGGGTCAGGTAACTAAGATCCTGCGAGTCATGTGGTATGGCCAAAAATAAAATCTAATTTTAAATCAATACTAACTTTTTTACACATAATTTGCTGAGCAAAAGTTTTCTCTATAAATGGAATAAAAGTAAATTACAAGAGTAAATTTTAATTTTCTTCTCTTTAAAAGGCTTTCATTACCTTGCATTAACAAAATATCCATACTTAGTACTTTTTTGAGTCTCTTATTTTTCTCACTGCTCTGAGCCAGAAGAACACAGACTAACAAAGTTTGGTTATAAGAGAAACCTTTTTAGCCAAATCAAACGCTCATTTTTAAAATTAAATTCTCATTTTAAAATTCCCTTGAACTGTAAAAGGACTGTGTGCATGCTCGGTTGCTAAGTCATGTCTGACTCTTTGTGACCCCATGGACTGTAGCCCGCCAGGCTCCTCTGTCTGTGGGACTTCCCAGGCAATACTGCAGTGGGTTGCCATTTCCTACTCTAGAGAATCATCCTGACCCATGGATCGAACCCACATTTCCTGCACTGGCAGGTGGGTTCACTGCCACTGAGCCACCAGTGAAGCCAGTAAAAGGACTACAAGTAAACTCACAGGAAAATGCAGCTTGTATCCCCTGTACTCAAAAGTGTGCTCTAGGAACCAGGACCATCAGTTATAACCTTGGAACTTAGAAATGCAGAGATTTCTGGCTTCACAGACTTACTGAATTGGAATCTGCAATTTAACAGAATCCTCAGGTGATTCTATGCTCAAGTACACCAGTTTGAAAATCCCTGATTTTTATCCCTAATTCTCTATCCTGGCTATCCATTAGAATCACGTTATAGAATTCTTTTTAAAAAAAACGTTTATCACTCCAGATTAATTTAGTATGTTAGGATTTGGGCATTAATATTTTTAAAAAGCATCCCAGGTAATTACAATGGACAGACATGGGTGAGAATCAAATACTTAATAAACGGTAAGGAATACAAGAAATGAAGTAACGCTTAACTGAAGTTGATTCAGAGTCAGAAGATGGAAAGATATTATGAGAAACTTAGTTCAGAGGTCTCCTAGGGATCCGACTGATGGTCATTATGTATACCTCTTTCACCACCTAGGATTAATTCTTAGACAGTTTAATTACCATTATAGTTTTGAGGCTATATGTTGCCTTTAACAATTGAACGTCCCTAAAATTAAGCATCAGCATTTGGTTACTTCATATTAAAATAGTAAAATTTTCATTTTCAAAATAAAAATAGGTATCATAAAAACTATGACTTGTAAGAGGAATATTAATAACAACTTATTTTAAGCAGAATTCCCAACTATAAAATGTCTAATAAAAAGTAAGAAGCCCTATAAATGTCAAATTATCATTGGGCTGCACACAAAGATAAAGGTTTATATTTTCTACATTTACTGCAGTTCAAGAAATGCTGACTCATATCATTAAACTGCTCAAATCTTCACCTTACCATTTCTATACCCCTGGCCTGGTATCATATTCTGTTTCCAATACAGTAAATTTGACTCAGTCTAAATTATCCCTCTACAAGAGTTATCAGTCTACCCACTCAAGAAAGATAAATCTAAGTAGTTCAAAATTTTTCACAAGAAAATTCATTCCTTCTCATTTTTCTTAAATCACCAAACCTTATGTGAAGATGCCATTTGGAAAGCTCTATTACAAGAAGTAATATTCAAACCAAGAGTCCCATCACTGTGAAAGATGACATTCTTGTACATTAGCCTTAGGGTGGACTTTAACTCTACCCATCAATATTTCTAAGCTCATCTACTCAGGGGAGGTAAAATGAAGGTCTAATTTGAAGGTTAATTTCATCATAGCTCAAACGGCATTTCAAGTGTATCTGAAAAAAGTCAAGAAATAATAAGAAAAACTATTTTACCTGATGGCAGAATTTGGTCTCGTTCTTTTAATGTAATCCATGGCCTCGGAGGAAGCTGCTCTGGATGAACTGGAAAAAAAATATTTTTTAAAAATGTAATTTCCTGTATTTCTAAAATTGGTATTATTTACTAATTTATAACGTCAAATCAGCTTCTGTTTTCTCTTCAGCTACAACAGCCCATGTGTGTACGTGCTAAGTCACTTCAGTCCTCCCAACTCTTTGTGACCCCGTGGACTGCAGCCCACCAGGCTCCTCTGTCCATGGGATTCTCCAGGCAAGAATACTGGAGTGGGTTGCTATGCCTTCCTCCAGGGGACCTACCCAACCCAGGTACTGAACCATTGTCTCTAAATGTCTCCTGCCTTGCAGTGGGTTCTTTACCACTAGCGCCACCTGAGAAATCCATATGGTCTTAAAAATCTGGTACTGAAATATAATGAAGATTTAAAAGCTGAAGGAAGTTGATGAAGAGTTATGGAGAAAACACAAAACTAATATCTAAAAAGAACATGAAGAAACTCATTAATGTCATTTATACTTACACAGTATAAAAAAAAAAAAGTACCTATTTAAATCCTTAAGTAAGAGGCTTGTCTTAATTATACACATAAGCTGTACTGACTCAAGTCTTGTTTCCAGCGGGAAAATGAAAGCTGCATGAAGTTTCAACACACTGATGAACAAAATTACTCAAATATTTTTAAAACAGAAAAAAACAAACATGAATGTATAATAAAAACTACTGAATTTTCTAATAGGGCTTTCATTTCCTAATTTTAATCTTTCTTTTATAATGTTGATACAAAGCCCGAGATTAGAACGACACTATACATACAGAAAAAAGGAAGGTACTGGTTAAACATTAATTGCTCAGTTATGACTGTCAATACAATGGGAACTAAATTCTACCAAACTATCAGATGAAAGAAAGTGCACTAAGTTAAGATTTAACTACCTCTTTTTTCTTCTCCCTTTTAAACATAATTGCAATTACAGGACAGTTTGATTCAAGTCTTCAGATTTACCCAGAGAATTAGTGGCTAAGAAATGTATTCCATTTAAGCAAAAACACTCTATCATCACCCAGCCACAGAAATTTTGAACCAAGTATCCAAGATCTTTAAAAAAGTGTCATTTTACTAACCATTTTGGTGTTCCAAAAGTCTAGCTAAAGAATGCCTCTTTTAGCAGCCATACTGTTCACAAAGTGAAATGAATGTTATTTTGCATAGTCCATATCTTGCCAGGAAAGTAATGAAGGTCATCATAAGATAACAAACCATCCAGCTGGTTCAACACACTGAATCCTGGAAAATAACCATGCCTCCTAGGAGTGCCGTACCAGAACTATGGCAACTCTCTCTAAAACAGAAGCTCATTATATAAATATAATGGAGAGTAAATAAAGAACTCCTCAGCTGCTGGGATCCTTATTAGCAAAAAGCTAAAAATTCAGAAAGCATGAAAACTATCAAAATAAAACAAAGTTATGTCAACATTCTGACACTTCCCATATCTTAATACAGCACAATTTAACAGTGTAAGTAAAAATATACTATCCCCCCCAAGTAACTGAAGAACAAAAACACAGGAAAAGATATTGTATCTCACCAGTAACCAGGAAAAACTTAAAAATGAGATAGCATGTCTTTATCTAGGTTGACAAAAAAAAATTTAAGTTTAATAATATCCAGGGTTGGTGAAGGTGATAAGAAATAGATACTTGCACATACAACTGGTGGGAATACAAACTGGTACAGTTATCTGGATGGACAAATGGGCATCACCTTTTAAAGTTTAAAACATTCATGTCCCTGTGACCCAGAAATTTTATTTCTTGGGATCAGCCCTGTATGCTTAAAGCAGCAAACATATTCATTATGCCAATGTTTATAAAAGCATAAGCAATGGTAAATGTTTATCCACTTCACAGAAGTCTATGCTATAGTTTAAAAGAAAAAAGATACATGCATGCTAAAGTGGAAAGGTATGTAAGAAATTCTGCTGGGTGAGGAAGAAGTAGAAAATATATAAGAAGACACATTTTATAATTAGACAATAATATAGTAGGATATATTTTATTAGAAAAAATTTAAAACATATATGCAAAGTAATACAATGCAGGAAAATTTCTACTGGTTTAATTTTTATATAGAAATGTCTATAAGGATACACACTCAACTTATAAGTGTGCTTACTTACATAGAAGGGACTGGAATTAAAGGTAGTGGTCAAAGGAAATTCTAGTCTTAACCAGAATTTTAATATTTCTTTCAAAGAAAATAATATATTCATGTGTGGCATATATTTACTTAACACTGTCTTTTTTCAAAGATAAAATTGCATGGCCAGTGATTTGACAAAGGATCAGTCAGTTTAGTTGCTCAGTCGTGTCTGACTATTTGCAACCCCATGGACTGCAGCATGCCAGGCTTCCCTGTCCATCACCAACTCCCGGAGCTTACTCAAACTCCAAAGGATAGGACTATATTTATATAAGCCAACCATCAAATAAAGACTATTTAATAGCTAAATCTGTATGGTCCTAGCACAGTACCAGAATGGATCAAAATTGAAGACTACTCTCATTATGAACAGAAGAGACACCAGTTAACATCGTTCAACATCGTACCTAAAGACGCAATCTAAAACAATTCTCCCACTTTCATCTTCCATACATGCCACACTAAGTGCTAGACAGTCCTGAAGCCATGAGGAATAGATCTGGAGGGGGACTGGGAGAGGGGGTAAGAGAAGTGTGATTTCCCACACCTCACAGTGGTCAAGGGCACTGGTTCTGGCCTCCCATAGTGAGGGTGTCAGCTGAGCCTGAAGAGCCAACAAAACCCACATGCTAAACCTAAACTGGGCAGTTGCCTGTTAGTGAGATTTTTAAAAGGTCATGAATTTCCTAACATACTATTAAAAGTATCCAGGGCACAAGTGAAAATCACATGTCATACCAAAGATCAGGAAAATCACAATTTATTTGAGAAAAGACTACCAACAGACAATAACACAGAGGTGATTCAGCTGTTGAAATTATCTGATAGAAATTTGAAAGCAGTCAACATAAAACTGCTTCATGAAGTAACAATTCTCTTGAAACATATGAAAGAACAGAAAAGCCCAGCAAAAAAGTAGAAAGTGAAAGTAGCTCAGTTGTGTCGACTCTTTACGACCCCATGGACTATGCAGTCCACGCAATTCTCTAGGCCAGAACACTGGAGTGGGTAGCCTTTCCCTTCTCCAGGAGATCTTCCCAACACAGGGATCTAACCTAGGTATCGTGCATTGCAGGCAGATTCCTTACTAGCTGAGTCACAAGGGAAGCCCACAACAGAAGTGGAAGGGCACAATAATACAGATAGCCAAACATAACATTATTGAATTTGAGAACAAATCAAGAGAATTTACTCAATATGAACAATAAAACGAAAACTGAAAAAAAAAAAAAAAAACAAAGCTTGAGGAACCTGTGGGTTCCTTAAAAGGTCTAAGATTCATAAAATCAAAGTTCAGAAAGAGAAGAGACAGAATGTAGACTTAAAAAGTATTCAAACAGATAATAACTAAAAATCCCCAAATTTAACAAACGTAAATCTACACATTCAAGAAGATGTACAAACTTCAAGTAAAATAAACCCAAAGAAACCCACACGAATCACATCATAATGAAACTGCTAAAAACTAAAGACAAAGACTCTCAAAAACACCAGAAAAATGACACATCACCTAAAAGGGAACAATAGGTTTCTTTCTAAAACCATGGTGCCAGAGGAAGTGATACAGTATTTTTTCAAGTGCTAAAAGAAAACAACTGTCAACCTCAAATTCTGTGGCCAACAGAACTTTCCTTCATAAATCAAGGAAAAATAAAGATATTATCAAAGGAAAACTGAAAGACTTCGTTGCTAGCAGACTAGCCCTAAAGAATGGCTAAAGGAAGCTCTTAAGACAGAAAAGAAAATGTTAACATCCAGAAGAAATGGAACATCAAAATGGAAGGAACAAGCAATGAGAGAAAGGATAAGCGTAACGGATTAACCTTCTCTGCATGAGCTTCTTATACAGTATCTGACGGCTGAAGCAAAAATTGTAACATCTATGTGGTACTCAGTGTAAGTAGAGGACATACTAGAGACAGTTATAGTTTAAAAGTGGAGAAGGCAAAGGGACACAAATGGAAGTAGGGCATCAATAATGGGCTTAAAATGAGAAGACACTATTATCAATAGACTGTTCTAGGTATGTATATTGTGGTATCTAAAAAGCCATCATTAAGAAAACTATACAAGACAGTATACTCTAAAACAGCATAAATAAAACAAGATGGTATCCTAAGAAATGTTGAAGTAGCCCATAAGAAACCAAGAAATGATAAATAAAGGAGAAACAAAGGAAACAGACTACAAAAAATAAAATGGCTAATTTCAAGTTCTACATATCAATTCTTACTTTAAATGTAAACGGTCTAATAAATACACAAACTAAATGAGTGGAATCTCGGTCGAACAGGTAAAAATAACATATAACTCAAATATACACAATACAAGAAACTCACTTCAAACAACAACATGATGAAGGTGAAACTAACAGGATGCAGATATTAAACAAAAAAGGCAGACTGATTATATTAATATGAGATAAAGTAGACTTCAGAGTCAAGAAGATACTAGGAACAAAGAAAGTCGCTCTCTTTAGTCGCTAAGTCGTGTCCGACTCTTGCAACCCGATGGACTGTAGCCTGCCAGGTTCCTCTGTCCTTGGGATTCTTCAGCCAAGAATACCGGAGTGGGTTGCCATTTCCTTCTCCAAAGAAGGTCATTACACAACAATAAAAAGATCACCAAAAAGATGCAGCAATCCTAAGTATGTATACAACAAACAATACAACTTCAAAATACATGAAGCAAAAACTGACAAAGGTGAAAGAATAGACAAATCCATAACTGTGGGTGGCGATTTCAGCACTATAATGTCAACATCTGGTAAGACTACTAGATAGAAAATTACAAAACAAAACAAACAAAAAAGAAGAATTAACCACCAGCAGCAACCAACATGATCTACTTGACATGTATAATATATTACACTCAACAAACTGCAGAATATATGCTTTTTCAAGCACTCATGGAACATTCACCAAGACAGAAATAAAACAAACCTCAAGAAATTTAAAAGATGTGAAATAATACAATGTTACCCAAGTGATCCCAAACTGGAATAAAACCAAAAGTTAGTAACAGACAACAGGAAATTAAGTAACATACTTCTAAATAATCCATGAGTCAAAGAAGAAGACTCAAAGGAAATTTTTTAAGATATATTGAACAGAATGAAAATGAAAATATATATTTTAATATTAAAATATATGGAATATAGCTAAAATAGTTCTGAGAGGGAAAGTACATACTGTAGCACTATATATTTACATTGAAAAAGAGGAAAGATTTCAAATCGACAATATAAATTTTTACTTCAAACAGGAAAAAGAATGAAATAAATCCAAAGTAAGAAGACAGAAGAAACTACTAAGATACAGAAAGGTTTAACAAAGAAAAAACAGGAAAAGATACACAATGGAAATTCTAACCAATATAGAACTCATGAATCTATATTTTTTTCTTGTAGCTATATTAATATGAAAGTAATAAGAACAGCATAATGCCAAAAGTTTTAAATAACCAGAGAGGTGAAACTCATGAAAAGATACCCCTAATATATGTAATTAGAAGTTGTAAGAACTACAAGATGAAATAAATCTACAAAGTGGGAGATTTTTAATATAGTTCTATCAGTAGTAACAATTAATAAAACTTTTAATATACACAGAATGCTGTGCCAAACAACTACAGAATGCACATGCTTTTTAAGTACATATTTAACATTTACAAAAAGTAATTAAGCAAGTGCTGGGTACTATTATACATAACACATTTTAAGAATTGAAATGAATCAGAGTATGTTCTTTGAACACAATGGAATTATGCTAGGAATCAATGACAAAAAAAACCAGAAAAAAAAATAAACATTTAGATGACTCATCAAAGAAGAAATTAGAGCTTTCAGAAAATATGCTGAACTGAACAATAACAAAAATTCTTCAAATTAAAACTTTCAGGATGCAACTAACAGTCATGGTCAGAGAGAGATTCATTAATGAATACATCAGAGGGTGAAAAAAGTCTATCAGTGAATGATTCAGGTGTTACAAACAGGGAAAAAAGCAGCAAATGAAACCCAAAGAAAGCAAAAGAAAGGAAAAAATAAAGATAAAAAATTACTGATACTGAAAAAAATTATATAGTAGAACAACCAACAAAGCTAAAAATTGGTTCTTCTGTTAAAGAAAACATTGATACAACCCTGGACAAGACTATTCATGAAATAAATAGAGGCAATACAAACAACTCTATCTGGAATGGAAAAGGAATATCACTATACATTAAATGGACATTAAAACATCACAAAAAAATATTGATATCTGAACAAGTATATGTCAACAAATTTGTAGATTCAGATAAATCATGCAAATTACCAAAAAACAAAACTTTCAGAATAACAGGAAGAGAAATGGAAAATCAAAAGAGCATTATAGTTATTAAAGAAATTAAATCAGTAATTCAAACTTCCCACAAAGAAACCTCAGGCTCAGATGTACCCTACCTAATATTTAAGAAAGAAAATCGACCTTAAATAAACTCTTCCAAATAACAGAAATGAGGAAATAATCTCCATCACTTTTCATGAGGCCAGTATAACCTTTATATCAAAACCTGACAAGAAAAATCATTGGCCAGTCTCAATCAAACACACATTTGCTAAGTAAAATATTAGCAAATGGAAACAGGGAATATATAAAAAGGATAATAATATATTACAACCTACTTGGGTTTATCCCAGAAATAAAAAGGTGGTAATATGGAAAGTCATCAATACAATTACCAAATTAAAAGAATAAAGGACAAAAATTATATACTCACCTCAATAGAAAAAAGCATCTGATTAAACTTAATATTTATTCATATTAAAAAATAAAGAGACTCTCCTAGCAAACTAGGACCAGAAAAAAATTTCCTTACTCTCATTAAGTTATCTATATAAAAACCACAGTGAACATCATCCTTAACTGTAAATTATTAAAAGCTAATAAATTATGAAACTAGACAGTAATGTCCATTATCATTACTTTTAGTTAGCATTTTACTTGTCTTAGCGAGTGTAATAAAGCAAGAAAAACAACAAAAGATATAACAAGTAGAAAAAATAAAGTATTATTTGAAGATGATACAATTGCATAAATTGACATTAAAATGCAGTAGAATTAAAAAGAGTTGAGCAAAATGGTTGAATAAGTATTTAGCAAGTGTTCACCAAGATGACAGTATCAATACATATACGACCTCAACTACACTCGACAAATCAGCGTCATCAATTAGGATAAATATTTTCAAAAAGCCACCATACCCAAAAAGCCACCAAGTATTGATCTGAAGAATGTCACTTTAAAGAAGCAATGTGTGCCATCCCGTCATCACAATGGTTTAGTTGGTAGGTATACACAGGCCAAAGAGTGGGGCTAGACAAGAGGGTCGGTGGCCCAGAAGGAGTGCTGAATTTTTACTGCACATGCTCAAAACTGCAGAGAGTAATGCAGAATGGAAGGGCTTCGATACAGATGCTCTGGTCACTAGGCACAATCGGATGAATAAAGCCCACAAGACGCAATGTAGGACTTACAGAGCCCATGGTCGGATCAACCCATACGGGAGCGCTCCTTCCTGCACTGCTGAGATCCCTACTGAAACGAACATTCCTTGGAAGGAAAGTTATGACCAACGTAGACAGCATATTAAAAAGCAGAGACATAACTTTGCTAACAAAGGTCCGCCTAGTCAAGGCTATGGTTTTTCCAGTAGTGATGTATGGATATGAGAGTTGGACTGTAAGAAAGCTGAGTGCCAAAGAACTGATGCTTTTGAACTGTGGTGTTGGAGAAGACTCTTCAGAGTCCCTTGGACTGCAAAGAGATCCAACCAGTCCATCCTAAAGGAGATCAGTCCTGAATATTCATTGGAAGGAATGACGCTGAAGCTGAAACTGCAATACTTTGGCCACCTGATGCGAAGAGCTGACTCACTGGAAAAGACCCTGATGCTGGGAAAGAGTGAAGGCAGGAGGAGAAGGGGACGACAGAGGATGAGACAGCTGGATGGCATCACTGACTCAATAGAGATGAGTCTGAGGAGACTCCAGGAGTTGCTGATGGACAGGGAGGCCTGGCGTGCTGTAGTCCATGAGGTTGCAAAGAGTCGGACATGACTGAGCAACTGAACTGAACTGAAAACAAACATTGTTCCTAAACCAAAAGAGGAGGTTGCACAGAAGAAAAAGATCTCCTAAAAGAAACTGAAGAAACAAAACTTATGTTCAGGGGCAGGGGGAGGCAGCAAAAAATAAATGCAAATAAAAGTAAAAATCAAGGCAAATTGGAAGTGGTCAAATAGGAGATGGCAAGAGTGAACATCGACATTTTAGGAATCAGTGAACTAAAATGGACTGGAATGGGTGAATTTAACTCAGATGACCATTATATGTACTATATATGTACTATACATATATATTATATGTACTACTATGGGCAAGAATCCTTTAGAAGAATTGGAGTAGCCATTATAGTCAACAAGAGTCTAAAAAGGAGTAATTGGATGCAATCTCAAAAACAACAGAATGATCTCTGTTCGTTTCCAAGGCAAACCATTCAGTATCACGGTAATCCAAGTCTATGCCCAGACCAGTAACACTGAAGAAGCTGAAGTTGAAATGGTTCTACGAAGACCTATAAGCCCATCTACGACACCCAAAAAAGATGTTCTTGTCATTATAGGGGACTGGAATGCAAAAGTAGGAAGTCAAGACAGAATTGGAGTAACAGGCAAATTTGACCTTGGAATACAGAATGAAGCAGGGCAAAGGCTAATAGAGTTTTACCAAGAGATGCACTGGTCATAGCAAATACCCTCTTCCAACAACACAAGAGAAGACTCTACACATGGACATCACCAGATGGTCAACACCGAAATCAGACTGCTTACAATCTTTGCAGCCAAAGATGGAGAAGCTCTATACAGTCAGCAAAAACAAGACTGGGAGCTGACTGTGGTTCAGATCATGAACTCCTTATTGCCAAATTCAGACTTAAATTGAAGAAAGTAGGGAAAACCACCAGACCATTCAGGTATGACCTAAATCAAATTCCTTATAATTAAATAGTGGAAGTGACAAACAGATTCAAGGGATTAGATCTGATAGATGGGAGTATCTGATGAACTATGGACAGAGATTTGTGACACTGTACAGGAGACAGGGATTAAGACCATCCCCAAGAAAAAGGAATGCAAAAAAGCAAAATGGCTGTCTGAGGAGGCCTTACAAATAGCTGTGAAAGAAGAGAAGTGAAAAGCAAAGGAGAAAAGGAAAGATATGCCCATTTGAATGCCGAGTTCCAAAGAATAGCAAGGAGAGATAAGAAAGCCTTCCTCAGCAGTGCAACGAAACAGAGGAAAACAATAGAATGGGGAAGACTAGAGATATCTTCAGGAAAATTCGAGATACCAAGGGAACATTTCATGCAAAGATGGGCACAATAAAGGACAAAAATGGTATAGAACTAACAGAAGCAGAAGATATTAAGAAGAGGTGGCAAGAATACACAGAAGAACTATGTAAAAAGATCTTCACGACCCAGATAACCACCATGGTGTGATTACTCACCTAGAGATACACATCCTGGAATGCGAAGTCAAGTGGACCTTAGGAAGCATCACTATGAACAAAGCTAGTGGAGGTGATGGAATTCCAATTGAGCTATTTCAAATCCTAAAACATGCTGCTGTGAATGTGCTGCACTCAATATGTCAGCAAATTTGGAAAACTCAGCAGTGACCACAGGACTATCCCAAAGAAAGGCAATGCCAAAGAAGGCTCAAACTACCACACAATTGCACTCATCTCACACGCTAGTAAAGTAATGCTCAAAATTCTCCAAGGCAAGCCTCAACAGTACGTGAACTGTGAACTTTCAGATGTTCAAGCTGGTTTTAGAAAAGGCAGAGGAACCAGAGATCAAACTGCCAACATCTGCTGGATCATCAAAAAAGCAAGAGAGTTCCAGAAGAACATCTATTTCTGCTTTATTGACTATGCCAAAGCATTTGACTGTGTGGATCACAATAAACTGGAAAATTCTGAAAGAGATGGGAATACCAGACCATCTGACCTGTCTCTTGAGAAACCTGTATGCAGGTCAGGAAGCAACAGTTAGAACTGGACATGGAACAACGGACTAGTTCCAAATCAGAAAAGGAGTATATCAAGGCTGTGTATTGTCACCCTGCTTATTTAACTTTTATGCAGAGTACATCATGAGAAACACTTGGATGAAGCACAAGCTAGAACCAAGATTGCCAGGAGAAATATCAATAATGTCAGATATACAGATGACACCATCCTTATGGCAGAAAGCGAAGAAGAAGTAAAGAGCCTCTTGATGGAAGTCAAAGAGGAGAGTGAAAAAGTTGCCTTAAAACTCAACATTCAGAAAACTAAGATCATGGCATTTGGATCCATCACATCATGCCAAATAGATGAGGAAACAGTGACAGACTTTACTTTTGTGGGCTTCAAAATCACTGCAGATGGTGGACTGCAGCCATGAAATTAAAAGACGCTTACTCCTTGGAAGTAAAGTTATGACAAACCTAGATAGCAAAATAAAAAGCAGAGACATTACTTTGCCAACAAAAGTCTGTCTCGTCAAGACTATGGTTTCTCCAGTAGTCATGTACGGATGTGAGAGTTGGACTATGAAGAAAGCTGAGTGCCAAAGAATTGATGCTTTTGAATGGTGGTGTTGGAGAAGACTCTTGAGAGTCCCTTGGACTGCAAGAAGATCCAACCGGTCCATCCTAAAGGAAATCAGCCTTGAATATTCATTGGAAGGACTGATGTTGAAGCTGAAGCTCCAATACTTTGGCCACCTGATGTGAAGAGCTGACTCATTTGAAAAGACCCTGATGCGGGGAAAGACTGAAGGTGGGAGGAAAAGGGGACGACAGAGGATGAGATGGTTGGATGGCATCACTGACTCAATGGACGTGAGTTTGAGTAAGCTCCAGGAGCTGGGGATGGACAAGGAGGCCTGGTTTCCTGAAGTTCATGGAATGCAAAGAGTCAGACACAACTTAGCTACTGAAGTGAACTGAAAAGTTAAAAAAAAAAAAAGAAGAAGAACAGTATTGTAAATATACTGACTTTTTCCAAAGCAACCTACAGAAGATTCTTGAACAAAACAGGGGTAGTGACTCTGACCCTTGTATAGTCAAACCTTCACATATAACCTTACAGCCCTTGATATCCTGTTTCACATCACAGATTCAACCAAATTTAGAAGCTATATAGTACTATTCATTGAAAAGAAATCTGCATCTAAGTGGACCTGTGCAGTTCAAACTTGTGTTGCTGAACAGTCCATTGCATCCCCAATAAAAATCCCTACAATTACACTTGGTGGAGTGGAGAAATTTGAAAAGCTGTTTCCAACAATTTTAATGAAAATATAAGGCAAAATAAGCATGGGGCCAAAATAAGCAGAGACTTTATAATCAAATTAAGAGGGAAGACTTATTCTACTGCATCTCAAAACATTTTACAAAGCTACCATAAGTAACAACTTTATATTGCCATGAAGACTAACAGAAGATAACAAAAAATAGAAGTTCTAGAAATAGATCCATACAAACATTGACGGTTCATGATAAAAGGGCACAAAAAATAGTAATGAAAGGACAGCCTTTTCAATAAATGGCTATGGGTTAATTTAATATACAAATGGAAAAGTTATAAAAATTGAGTCCTGTGTTGCACAAATATCAATTCCAGGAAGATTATAGCTCTAAATGTTGCAAGTGAAAAACAGAGCTTTTAGATAATAGCACAGGAGAATACATCCATGAGCTTGAGATAGGGAAAAATTCTTAAAGAGGACACTAAAGCAGTATCATACTAAAAAGATCAATAAAGCAGAGTATGTTAAACTTTTGCTGTTCATCATCAGACAAATTAAGAGAGTGAAAAGCAATAAGAGCATGGGAAAAGGTATTTGCAACATACATAGCAACAAACAACTTATATCTAAAACACAAGAAAAACTCTTTCAAAATCATACACACACACCTCATATGCCATATGGCTGGGTCAACAGGCTACACTCATACAGACAAGACAGACACTATTTCAAAACAAGAAGAAAACAACAAACATATGCTTTGTGTATAATTTAAGTGGCCACATATTCTTCTTACTAAAAGGACTTCTTTAATAAATTTGATGTCTCCATCAATCAACTTTGTGTTTTTACCTTAAAAAAATTTTGAATAACATTAATGTGATTTCCCCTTATTGTAAATTTTATTATTTAAAAAAAATTTTATATGTAGATGGGTGTCTTCTATGACAGAATTAAGGAGTACTGCAAAAATATTGTGATGACGGCCTCTATGCTCGAATCTAGATTTCTCTAGCACTGTTTCAGGATTCTGTATTTTAGAAAGACATTATTCCAAGAAAAACACCTGAATTTAGCAGCATCTCCCTTATTTTACCTGTATTTTCAGTGTTGAAGCAAAAAAAAAAAAAATCAAGTCAAAATACTTAAAAGCTTTCTTATATTAAACATTTTTCATTTGGAATACAACTATATTAATCAATGCGGGAGAGCCAGGTTTGATCCGTGGGTCGGGAAGATCCTCTGGAAAAGGAAATGGCAACCCACTCCACTATTCTTGCCTGGAAAATCCCATGGACGGAGGAGCCTGGTGGGCTACAGTCCATGGGGTTGCAAAGAGTCAGACACGACTGAGCGAATTCACTTTCACTTTATATTAATCAGATAAGTGTGATGTGCTTAATTAAAATCTTGCTGGTATAATTTCCACAAAGGCGAGTGAATCAAACAAATCATTTCATTCATGAAAAATGTGCACCACGTGTGGGTTCCAAGTAATCTGCATCCAATTCAAGCAACATAACTATGTGTCTTTGTGGTTAAGAGCAAGACCATCTTGGGTTCACAGCTATGACATCAGTCAGCCACATATTTAAGTCAATTACTTTATTCTCTTGATCTCAGAATGCCAGTAAAAATTCCTATCTCCTAGATTCCTTAAAAGACTTGACAATATAACATAACTAATGCTCCTACTATATTCCTTGGTAAATATAAAGCACTGAGTGTGTGCAAAGAAGAATGTCCCACTACCATGGGATATACTAATGCCAGGAACTTCCATCCTGTAAGCAGTTTTAAAAACTCATCAGATGCTTTTAAGCAACATGGGATACTTAGCTAACAGTAATACCTGTAGAGTTTACTGCTTTGTAATTAACATTTACCTGCAAGATTGTCAAGCATGAAGTTCAGTAGCTTTCGGGTTCCATCTGGGTCCTGGTATAAATTGAGAATATCCTGTGATAAAGGATTGCCTAAAGAAGAGAAAAAGAAAATCTGTTAAGAGTTACAACTGAAGGACAAAACAAACATACACATTAAAACAAAACACTAATTTTATAAAGTGAATTTTACTGTACTCAGTCTGTTAAATAAACTGAAAGAAGTCATATGAATTAAATACTCTGGTGAGATAGTCATAAAGAAAAACTTGAAAAGATCTATTTCTTTCAGATTTCACTATTTATACTACACATCTATAATTTGGGTGTGTCAAAATGACATATATACACACATACACACACAAATATACATATTAATCTTGGTTAATTCTGAAGTAATATCACAAACTGCCACTTTGAAGTAACCCCATAAGTTCCACATATATCTTTGAAGACAATATTCTAAATGAAAGAAAAACAGCCTTTGTGTAAGAAAAAATGTGATATTATTTTAAAAAAGGAGGGTCTTCCTAGTTAGAATATTTATATTACACATGGAGAAAAGGAAGATCCTTCAAGTGAAAAGAAAACTTACCATTATCAAGATGAGTTAGTGAAATATAGAAGGAAACAAGTTTTTTTTTAATGACAATGATCAGGGATATCTGAATACTAAAAACAAAACAAGCTACTGTTAACAGCCTAAATGTTTTCTTAAGAAATAAAGACAGTATTTGTTAAGACAAGCATGCAAAAATAGTAAACAGATCTGAAAAAACAAAAAGTATAGAACTTCCAGAAATTAAGGTTCTAACTATTAAACAAAACCTTCAATACAACACACACCAACACAAATATCTAAACTTAAATGACACTGACCAATGAAGTGGTTAAAGAACGTGGAGAACCTGGAACTCTCAGAAGTTGCAGGATGTGGGTGGAAGTATAAAACAATACAACCATGGTGAAAACCTGGTTAGTCGTTTCCAACTGACTTGAAAGTGGAAAACGAAACTTCCTGGGTTGATGGAAATGTTCTACATCTCGGGCTAGGTAATAGTTACACAGATGTGTGTTTTTGTCAAAATTAACCAAGCAGCATCCTTAAGTATTTAGGTATTTTACTGTATGTAATTGGGCTTCCCTAGGTTGAGAAGATCCCCTGGAGGAGGGCATAGCTACCCACTCCAGTATTCTTGCCTGGAGTATCCCAGGACGGAAGAGCCTGGCTGGCTATGGTCCACAGGGTCACAGAGTTGGACACAACTGAAGCAACTGAATGCACAAGCAAGCACGCACTGTATGTAATCTTAATTAATGAAGTACTGGGGGGTGGGGACCATGAATGAGGGACTTTCCTGGGAGTCCAGTAGTTAAGAGTCCACACTTCCACTGCAGGGGCACAGGTCAGATCCCTGGCTGGGGAACTAAGATCCCACATGCTGTGTGGTGCTGCCCAAGTACGCTAGTTGGTCAGTCGTGTCCACCTCTTTGCAACCCCAGGGACTATGGCATGCCAGGCGGCTCTGCCCGTGGAATTCTCCAGGCAATAACACTGGAGTGGGTTGTCATTTCCTTCTCCAGGGGATCTTTCCGACCCAGGGATTGAACCCAGGTCTCCTGCACTGCAGGCTGGTTCTTTACTGTCTGAGCCACCAGGGAAGCCCAAAACACAACAAAAACAAAATGAAACAAAACAAGAAACCATGAATGAGTTAGGTAGTAGATTATAGCAGCTGAAAATAAAACAAATGAACAGGAAAACTACATCCAAAGAAATTACCTGGAATGCACCACTGAGCATCAAAAAGACGTAAAACATGAGACAATAAAAATATGGGACTTAGAACAAGAAATCTTAATGTACAATAAATTGGAGCTCTAGAGAAATCAGTACTTTGTTTTCTGTTCCAATATGTAAAGAGATTGGAAGCTGACTCTTTCAGAGAGTTAAGAGAGGAGGAGAGGGAGGAAGTTATCAGTGGCAAATATCTTAAATTTGTAGGTGCCCGAGATCAAGGAAATATCTGGAGCAAATAGCAGACTAACCAAAAGGTTTAAAAGAAAAAGCCTGGAAATGAGATGTAAATATGCGCTCTGAAAAGCTCTGACATATTCCTGAGACTCCAGAAGGTAATATGTATATGGAGACCTATAAACATGTTTAGGAAAAAACCCAAAAAAAGCCTAAGCTCTCACCTCTGTCACCTTGAGGTTATGCAATGAAAGAAGCGAAAGACAAGGCAGAATTATAAACTTCCTGACGGATTACTGATTGTTTGCCCCCAAACACAAACTGAGCCACTTGGCCAAGAGTGGGAGACTTACTGGTTACAGGCATTTATCAAAATCTCTGGCCAAGCATTAGCTGACCATAGACAGAATAAAGACTTCAATGGCCACACATGATAAATCATACAAAATTAGTTCTGAGAAATCACTAAAGCAACAGACAACATACACAACAAGCAGCAACAACAGACAACCTCGGGGAGGGGAAAGTCTAATTTCAAAGTTTCCATATTATTTTTAAAGTTCAATTCTTAACAAAAAAAAAACCCTACAAAACACAAAGAAACAAGAGAGTATGTCCCAAACACAGGGAAGAGATTCATCAATAAAAACTGTCCCTAAGAAGAATAAAAACTGTACCCAAGGATTTACTAGAAAAGACTTTGAAATCCACTACTTTAATATGCTTAAAGAGCTAAAGAAAACCATGCCTAAAGAATTAAAGTATGAGAATGACCTCTCACCAAATAAAGATCAAAAAATAGAAATTATAAAAGGAACAAAACAGAAATTATAAAATAAAATAAAAAAAAAAAATAAAAGGGCTCAAGAGCAGTACTGGATGGGTAGAAGAAAAAATCTGTGACCTTGAAGAGAAGTTATCTGAAATTACACAGTCTGAGGAAAAGGAAGAAAAAAGAATGAAGAAAAATTAACAGAGATCCATCAGACAAGTATACCAACTTATACATAATGAGAGTCCCAGAAGAGGAGGAGAGAACAGGAAAAAAATTTTTAAAAATAATGGTCAAAAGCATCCCAAATTTAATGAAAAACATTAATAGAAGAAGCCAAATAAACTCCAAGTAAAATGAAATGTAAGAGACACCCTGGACAAATTATAATAAAACTGTGCAAAGTCAAAGAATCTAAGATAGAAGTGACACATGGTGTACAGAGCCTCAAAATAAGATGAACAGCTGGTTACTCATCAGAAACTACAGAAGCCAAAAAACAGTAGAATAACACATTCCAAGTACTACAGGAAAAATAAAAAGAACTATCAACCAGGAATTCTATATCCAATAAAAACATCCTTCAAAAATAAAGGAGACAGTAAGATATTCCCAAATAAACAAAACCTACTCACTAGCATACTAACCCCTCAGGAAATACTAAATAGATTCTGTTAGCTGAACTGAAAGAAAACAGAACAGTAACTTAAATTCATATGAAAAATCAGAGTACTAGTAAAGCTATTCCACACAGTAACATATAAAAGACAGTATAAATTTAATTTTCTAACTTTTTTCCTCCTATCTAATATAAGAGATGACTGCACACAGCAATAATTACAAATCTATGTTGACAGGCACACAACGTAAAAAAGATGATATTTGTAATGATAGCAGCATAAAAGAGAAGTGAGTGGAGATACAGATGCAAAGTTCTTTTATATTACTTAAATTAAATTGCTACTAATCCAAATTAAATTACTGTACACTAAGAGGTTAACTGTAATCCTTAAGGTAATCACTAAGAAAATAACTTAAAATAATACAGCAAAAGAAACAAGGGAATTAAATTGGTACACTGGAAAATATCCTTCTAGCAAAAAAGAAGGCATTAATTGAGGAACAGTGGAACAAAAAGAACATAACACATACAGAAAACAAATAGCGAAATAACTGACATGAATCCCACTTTACCAGCAAATACATTAAATGTAAATGGATTAAACTCAGATTAAAAAGCAGAGAACTGCAGAATGACTAATAAAGCAAGACTTATATGCTGTCTAGAAAAGGCATGCTATAAAGACAAAACCAGACTGAAAGTAATCTTTTACAGAAAGATACACCCTACAAACAGTAATCAAAAGAGAGCAGAAGTGGCTACACTGAAATAAGGATAACCTCAATGTCTTGTATTAATGAAAAACTGAATTAGTAGTTAAAAACTTTTCAACAAAAAAAACTTCAGGCCCATATGTTTCTACTGGAAAATTCATCCCATAATGTAAGAAAGCAATAATACAAATGGAAATTATTCAAGATGGCTGAATAACACTTTTCAATTCAATTTACAAAGTCAGTAGTATCCTGGTATCAAGCCAGACAAAAGCACTGCAAGAAATATACTACAGAATATTTTACTTATGATAGCTGACTATCATAAATGTATAAATCTTCCAACAAAATGCTAGCAATACAGTATTTCAAACAATGTATTAAAAACAGAACACATTATGGTAAAGTGGTATTCAAAATGGGACAAGAAGGTGAGTTCTATCTATTGATAGAAGGCTGATTATTACTGAAAAACCACCAATGTAATTCAGCAAATAAAGCAAAGAAGAAAAGTCATGATCATCTCAACAGTTGCAGAGAAAGTATTTTGACTAAATTCAACTTGTAATAATGACAAAAATCCTCAGCAAAATTGAAGCAATAGAATGGAAAGTAAAAGTCACGTCTCTTTGCCACCCCCTGGACTCTATAGTCCATGGAATTCTTCAGGCCAGAATACTGGAGTGAGTAGCCTTTCCCTTCTCCAGAGGATCTTTCCAACCCAGGCCTCCCACATTTTAGGCGGATTCTCTACCAGTTGACCCACAAGGAAACCCCAAAGTAACAGGAGGGAAATTTATTTAATCTGAAAAACCATCTACCAGAAAACTTGCAGCTATTAATAATGTAATTCACAATGGAAGACTGAACACTTTTTCTCCCTAAAATTGAGAATGAAGCAAGAATGTGCAGTGTCACCATTTCTATTTAATATTGTCCTTGGCATTGTGAAAAAGCAAAAAAAAAAAAACACAGAAAGAAAGAAATGAAAAGATCTGTATTCACAGATTAAAAGGCTGTAAAAGTTCCTAGAAGTATTAAGTTTACAAATGTTTCAAGGGACAAGGTCAATATACTTTTAAATAAACTGCATTTTAATTCTATAAAATATCAGTGAATAGTGGGACATTTAAAAGGCAACATCATTTACAATAACATCAAATAAACAGCAAATCCAGCAAAAATATATAAACCTAGCAAAATATTTGCAAGATCTGCATGCTGAAAACTACAAAACATTAACAACATAAAGAAAACTTGCATAAATGAAGAGGTACCCAGTATTCATAGATTGGAAGACTCAATATTAAGTGTCAAGATATTTATTCTTCCTCTAAACTCATCTACATATTCAATACAATTCCAATAAAACTTCCAGCATGATATTTTACAAAAATTATAAGCTGATTCTAAAACTTATATGGAAATACAAAGCATTTAGATGTGTCAATATAATTTTGAAAAACTACTACAGAGTTGGAGAACTCAAACTATATAATCTCAGAGCTCATCATAAAGCTAGAGTAATCAAACATTTTGGTATTCGCAGAGATCAATGGACAGGATAATATATCTAACGGTAGACCCACACATCTTTGGGTCTAATAAGCTTTGTCAAAGTTGCAAGAAAACTCATGTAAAAAGTATAACCGTTTCAATAAGCAGCTGGAATTACTGGGTGTGCATATGCAAATGAATAAACTTTGCACCATATACACAAAAATTAACTCAAAACAGACCACAGACCTATATGTAAAACCTAACTATAAAATTTCTAAAAGAAAATCTTCATGTACTTGGATAAGGCAAATAATATATCTTAGGTATGGGACCAAAGACAATTCATAGATGAAAACAAGTGATACATGGGACTGCAATGAAATGGAAAACTGCCTTTTAAAAGGCTCTAATCGAGAAAATAAACATACAAGCCATAGACTGGAGAAAACATTTGTAAAACATACTTTAAAAAGGACTCAAGTCCAGAACATTTAATGAACTCTCAAAATCTCAGTAATTAGAAAATATCAATTAGGCAAAAGTTGCCATAATTACTGATCAGAGAAATGACAAATTTAAACCACAATGAGATATTACTGTATCCTACTAGGATGAAAAAAAAAAGTAGAACATACTGATAATACCAAAAAGTGCTGACAAGAAGGCATGGCCAAATAAAACCCTCTCATACATTTGGCAGGAATACAAAATTAAAAATCCACTATGCTCCATTATCAGCCAGATAAACAGTCTGGCAGTTTCTTATGAGGTTTAACATACATTTACCATAACACCTGGCAGTTCCACTCCTATCTATTTACCCAAGGAAGAGAGAAACATACTTCACACAGAAATCTATACTAATGTTTACAGTACCTTTATCCCTAAATCAATCATAACTGGAAACAACCCTAATGTCCTTCAACTTGTGAACAGATAAAATCTGGTAGGATATCCACACAGTCAGATACTACTCAGCAATATAAATGCACTATCGAAATACACAACACTGATGAACCTCAAATACATTAAGCTAAATGAAACAATCCTGACTCAAAAGTTTACATACTATGTTTCCATATATGACATTTCTGGAAAAGTACTTGCTGAGGGCTGATAGTAGGAGAAGGTGTTGACTTCAACTAACACAAATGAATTCTGAAGGATAACAGAACAATCTTATCTCTCAACTGTACTGGTGATTATGCAACTGCATACATCTGTCAACATTTACCAAATGTGAATATCTATCAACAAAGAGGTCATTTTCACTCCATGCAAATAGTTTAGTAAAAAAGTTGATAAAAATTTAATTTTTTCAAAAATATATTCAAGATACAATTTCAAGAGTGACCAATAAGAATCCAGAAATAAAATGTATAAATCCCAAACGAACAGAAGTATACAGATTGAGAAATGAACAAGGGGAAAAAAAAATGTTTTTAGAAAGGCAAAAAAAGAAAAATCACACAAAGAATGGAATCAAAATGTAGGATGGCAATAATACAAGAATATCAACAACTGGAACAGAGTTAAGGCAACTGGTCTGAACCCACACATTAAAAACAAAAAATGTCAGACTAGATTAAGAACAAAGACCAATTATATACTATTTGTAAGAGACATCTAAGCATAAGTACACAGAAAGGCTGAAAGTAAACAAATGTAAAAAGATACATTCAAACAATTTCCAAAAGAAAACTTGCATAGCTATTATATTAGATAACAAAGACTATAAGATGAAAACACTAAAAAAAGGCTCACAACCTAATATCAGGTTCAATTTACCTGAAGGTAGAGATTTACCTCTGGCCGTCTAATATGAACGACCAACTCACTGGAAAACACCCTGTTGCTGGGAAAGACTGAAGGCAAAAGAAGATGGATATAGAGGATGAGATGGTTGGATAGCATCACTGATTCAATGGATATGAATTTGAGCAAACTCCAGGAAATAGTTAGGGACAGGGAAAATTGGCATGCTACAGTCCATGGGGTGGCAAAAAGTCAGACACAAACAACTGAACAACAAAAAGAGAAACATACAGACATAGATGGTATACCTAATAAAACAATCTCAAAGGCTATACAGCAAAAGCTGACAAAACTGCACGGGGAAATGAACAAATCCAGCATTTAAATGGAAATGTTAACATATACAACTTAATTATTCAAAAAGCAAACAGCCAAAAATTTATAAAGATACAGAAAATCTGAGGAACACCAACAAATTTGATATAATGGAGAAATATATATAGACGTGTACCTAACAATTAGCGAACAATACTCTTTTCAGATGCAGTAAAACATTTATAAAAATTGATCATATACAAGGCCATAAAGCAAGGACCAACAGATGTAAAAGAACTGGTTTATACAGGCTACCTTAACTGCCTATAGTACAATTAAGTTTAAAGCTAACAATAAAAGAAAGCTAATCTAAAGTCATATATGCATGGAAATTTTAAATAACTGATGAGTCAAAGAAGACATGATAGCCTATATTAATAATAAAAGCTTCCCAGGAGGCGCAAATGGTAAAGAACCTGCCTGCCAATGCAGGAGACATGAGAGACACAGGTTCAATTACTGGGTTGGGAAGATCCCCTGGAGGAAGGCATAGCTACCCACTCCAGTATTCTTGCCTGGAGAATCCCATGGACAGAGGAGCCTGGTGGGCTACAGTCTACATGGTCACAAAGAGTTGGACGCAACTGAAGAGACTTAGCAGGCACACATGCGTAATAATAATACTTAGGCCAAAACAATGAGAATGTTTCATTATCAAAATCATGGGATGCCAAAAAAAACTGCCAAGTAAATTTACAGTCTTTACAGAAAAAGTATGATCTTAAATACTCTTATTTATTTTCAAAAAGTATGAATAAGCCACATATCCAACTTAAAAAGGAAAAAATTTTAATACTGATAAATGGAACAACAGAATAGAGAAAAACAGAAACAAACCAGTTTTTAAAAAATAAAAGGCAACACTGATTCACTGAAAAGAACATAACTGACAAACCCCTGGGAAAATAAATTAGAAAAAAACAAGGCACAAATAATCTTACTAATGAAGAAAGGGGTAATACAAATTGAGCTTAAAAATATATCTAGAGAACATCATGAACACTTTTATGCAAAGAAATCTGAAAACTTTAAAAAGCTAAAAAATTTCAATATTACAGATATGGTCCAGCAAAACTGACTCATGAACAATTAGAAGGACTTGATGGTGCTTATAACTACAAATACACTGAGGTGATAGTTTCACCAGGCAATGACAGTTTTATAGCCTTGTTCCACAAAAATTTCAAGAAATGGATTAATTGCATAGTATACAGACTCTTTGAGAAAATTAAATAAGAACAGTAAAATACATGTCTATTTTATTCATGAATATACATGAAAAATCTCCTTAAAAATTTGTTGGGAAAGGCAGTCCATCAGTGTCCTTGTGTTCCCTTCCTCATTCTTCAAGAGTGTAACTGATTCTAAGGTTTATCTGTCTCATGACATGGAGCAGGTTCTGTAGTTAAATAGGCAACTATTAATAAACAGGTTAAGGCAGCCAGAGCACTACTTCCACATAACTCTTTGCACCTCTGGGGAAGCAGGACTAGTTTTTTGTAGTTAGCTATAGTATTTGTTGCTTGCTTGCAAAGTGCTGAACCTCTGAACTTGGACTACTCAACTGCAATGCAAACTGCATATTCACGTGTGTCTGGGCCCATCTTGTAGCTTGAGTGATAATGTTCTTTGTCTCTGACCCAAGAGTCTCATGTCTTCTACCACTATCCATGAAACAATAATTGGCTAACTTAATAGCTTGTTCAAACTACCATACAACTGAACTCATTTCACATGCTAGCAAGGTCATGCTCAAATCCTTCAAGCTAGGCTTCAACAGTACGTGAACCAAAAATTTCCAGATGTATAATCTTGATTTAGAAAAGGCAGAGGAACCCCAGATCAAATTGCCAACAACTAGGAAATGCAAGGGAATTAAAAAAATCTACTCTGCTTCATTGACTATGCTAAAGTCTTTGTGTAGATTCACAAAAAACTGTGGAAAACTCATAAAGACATGGGAACACCAGACCACCTTACCTGTCTGCTGAGAAACTTGTATACAGGACAAGAAGCAACAGTTAGAACCAGACATGGAACAACAGACTGGTTCAAAATTAGGGAAGGAGTATGTCAAGGTTGTATATTGTCATCCTGCTTATTTAACTTATATACAGAGTAATTCATGGGAAATGTCTGGCTAGAAGATTCACAAGCTGGAAACAAGACTGCCGGGAGAAATATCAACAATCTCAGACATGCAGACAATACCATTTCAATGGCACAAAGTGAGGAGGAACTGAAGAGCCTCTTGATGAAAGTGAAAGAGGAGAGTGACAAAGCTGGCCTAAAACTCAGCATTCAGAAAACTAAGATCATGGCATCTGGTCTCATCATTTCCTGACAAACAGATGAGGGAAAAGTAAGAACAATGACAAATTTTATTTTCTTGGGCTTCAAAATCACTGCAGACAGTGACTGCAACCACGAAATTAAGACGCTCCCTGGAAGAAAAGTTATGACAAACTTAGTGTATTAAAAAGCCAGAGACATCACTTTGCCAACAAAGGTCCCTATAGTCAAAGCTATGATTTTTCCAATAGTCATGTATGGTTGTGAGAGCTTGACCATAAGGAAGGCTGAACACCAACAAATTGATGCTTTTCAACTGTGGTGCTAGAGAAGACTCTTGAGAGTCCCTTGGACAGCAACGAGATCAAACCAGTCAATCCTAAAGGAAATCAACCCTGAATACATATCTGAAGGACTGATGTTGAAGTTCCAAAACTTTGGCCACCTGTTGTGAAGAGCTGACTCACTGGAAAAGATTCTGATGCTGGGAGAGATTGAGGGCAAGAGGTAAAGGGAGTGACAGGGGAGGAAATGGTTGGAAGGCATCTCTGACTCAATGGACATGAGAATGAGCAAACTCTGGGAGATAGTGAAGGACAGGGAAGCCAGGTGTGCTGCAGTCCATGGGGTCACAAAGAGTCAAATGCTACTTAGTGACTGAACGACAATGCTCTCTGATAGATTATCTTTCACTTATTGATTTACAGACACTCATTAGGTAATACAGAAGTAAGTACTTGCCTCCTCTGTAAGTGACAACTGGATTTTTAAAATGATACTTTTAAAAAGGTACTGAGAATATTAGATAAACGGGTATGTAGTTATTCATTTTATTATTTTCTTTAAACTGTTACTCTTTTTATATTATGATATATTTAGTGCATTTAAAAGTTCACATTGTATAAGAATCTTCAACTGTCACACTCCATTTTAAGGGAGATAAGCAATTCGTGGGAGAATGGTAGAAATTTTCAGTTACTGAAGTCATAAATTTTTTATTATTTGGGGACATGAATGTTTAATGCTTGAGTAACTCTTTGGCCCATATGTCAGAGAAAGTATTGCTTTATTTTAGTACATGAATTTCAGATTATTTAAAACTTACACCTTTTTTTCATAAAACTAATAGAGTTTAAATCTGTCTTTTAAGTGACTTAACAAAACATTTCCAGCTTACTGGACTGGCCATGTATGTAGTTTTTAAATTTGCCTTCTTCGTATCCTAACTCCTAAAATACCCAACCCTCCACTCATACTCCTCAAGTCTCAAAATAGAATTTCTAAAAATTAACTTGGTGAGCCAGGATGATCAAAATCATTATCAAAATGTCAATATTTATGTTGCAGAGGAAGACAGGAAATGGAAGAAAGGCACTTTTTTTTCTAGTTTGAAGACAAAATGGAATCTCAGAGGCAATCCATTTTCATTGTTTCTTTTAAATATACTGCAACACTATTTTAAATGTTCCATTCTACTTCCTCCCTTTTTTTTAAACACAAAATACCACTATGTGGTTATTAAAACTGATGATGAATTATTTCAAGTTTTACCTACCCAAGAATATACAGCTACCATTCATTAGGGACACTTTATCCCTTCAATTCCTTCATAAAATCCACTCTGTTTTTACCATCTTAAAGTTATGAAAGAAAATAGGAAGGGCTCTGGTTTTCTTTCATTTCTAAAAGGTCCTTACTCTTCCATACTGATTACCTGAACATAAAATAGCACTGCCAGAAAAACAAGTCTTCACATAAGAGGAAAGGGCTGCATACAGGCATTTACCATAGAATAAACTGAAATTTACCAAAAAGGATTTATTGGCGAGCACACAGAAAACTAAGCTGCATTTAGTAAAGCAGAATTGGTGCCTAACTTGAAAGTTTAAAGGGAGATTTTAACAAATGTGAATCATCAGCAGACAAAACTCTAAAATCACAGGCCAACCAAAGATAATAGTTTGGAACATTAACATTTTAACTAATAAAAAAGAATAAGGGACTATGGAGACAACAGATATTCAGGATGATTCATTCAGTTGATACACAGTATAAATTTTCTGAGAACATGTCTCTACATGAGATAACATGGAATAGAGTTGTGAAACACTAGATATATAATATTTGCTTTTTCAGGAATGTTACACAGTATAAAGGGTAAGTCCAACTGGGTACAATAGTAAATTATTCATTTGTCATTAACATGCTCTCCATCAATATGAGAAGGAGGAAAAGAATTCTTCTAATTGATCTTGAAAGTAAGAAACAATGGTTATCCTTGGAGACAAAAAATGTACATTATAATCAGTATGAAATTATGAGTTCCATACTTCGTGAAATCTAAGATTATACAAAATGATAACCATTCATACTTATTAAAAGAAAGGAACAGAAGCCCCCACTCCAACTCTAGCTGGATAATTGTCTCAACTATAAAAGTTAAGATTTAACATATAGAGAATAAGGTGAATTCACTTGGGTAAATTCTCAAGGAAATATTTTAGATCAGTATCCCCCTGTCTGTTTACTTCATATATGATTTTAAAAAAGAGAAACAAAGCAGTAAAATCCTACAAAGAAACTAAAATCACAAGTTAGCCAATTCCTGTAACGATCCAATTCACAAAGGGCTAAATGTACCCGGAAGCCTAAGGCCACTTTCGCCATCTCACTCATCTCAGCAAACAGCGCCAGCAGCGCTAGCGCTCTTACTGGAGCTTTTTCTTAATGCTCCATTGTGCGACTTAAGCAAGCACAAACAGAACATGTTCGTGAGACTTAGCAGCCTTTGGAGAAGGAAAATAAAACATACAAAAATGTATACTTGATAAGGCTTTGATTAATGTTCATTCTTTATTAGCATAAAAAATGTTTAACCAATACAGTAAATCTGCATTTAGTCCTCTGCATTCAAAATAAGCCCTTCTTCCTGTGCTATGCTGTAAGAGAAAAATACACAAAACAAGTATTTATGTGATTTGAGTATGACTTTCATCCCAAATGGAGATGATACCATCAGAGGAACATGTATTTTGGATTAATATGCTTATATACAAACAACTACACTTATGTATAGCCCATTTTTATTGTTATGCTTTTCCCTTATATAACATGTTAATGCTATCTACTCTATCAAAATCAGATATTCTGACTGAGGTTAAAATTTTTATGCTACATCATTGTTTTCAAATTTTTTTTAAATGGGAAAAAAAAACTACAGTGCTAAGTGTTAACTTAAAATATCTCCTCTAAGTAAATTCAGAGGTTTACAGAAAATTAAAATTAAAAAGTTTTTCCTCCATACAAGTTTGTTAAAATAATGGGAGCTTGTTGAAATCCTGAAGCTCAATTTGATACACAAGAATCACTTTTCTCTTAAGAGGAACATATGGTTATATTCTCAAAATTACACTAAAACCAGACATAATTGTAACCAAAATGGCCTTTAAAAGGCTAAGAAAGCTTCAATACTGAGTGTCAAGGCTATCATTTAAAAAAGAAAAATCACTCACCTTTCAAACCTAGAGTTTGTAGCTGGAAGAGCCGACCAAGTTCATAAGGCAAAACCCGTAACAGATTGTTATTTAAAAGCAATTCCCTGTTTTAAAGAAAAAAAACCTATTTTAATACATCAAACTTTATTAACACACCCATAGTTGCTGTTCTTAACCTGCCTTTTAAGATACCATGAGTGATACCTACAATCCAGGCATATTTCTCTATATTCATCCAAAAATATTGTAACTATCACATTTATTAACAGTGTTTCTATGAATTTACTCATCCTCTAACACAAATTAAAGGCATAAGAATTGTATATCACTCTCAAATCCACTCCCTTTTCTCGCTCACTCAAAATTCCTCTCAGATACAAATCAAGAGAGACAGATATTTTATGTATCCAAAGATAGCAGATATCCTCAAACCTAACCTCAATCATAGAAAAAAAAATTTTTTTTAATTAACTTCAGAATTTACTACAGTAGCCAGTAACCCATTCAATTTTTGTAGCATTACAACTATAATCACTTCAAGATACAACAATCACTGACAGAATATAAACATTAAAAATAAAGCATAGGATAGTATAAACACGACAGCATACATGAAGATCTGAATTTATGACTGTGAATTTGGGGCAGATTATAGAGAAAATAAGTGGCCAGTGTTATTAATTAATGACTAAAAAGTATAAAATCAAATACCTAAAAAGTATAAAAATTAACAAAAAAATATAGTAAAGGGATGGTGAAGAACAAAATTTTTAAATATTAAATGTTTAAACATATGATAGCAATTTTTTAACATTACTACTCAGCAGTAAAAAGATAGAAAAGCAATCCTTGTTTTCATTGGTTCTCCCATGGCTCAATGGGTAAAGAATCCATCTGCAATGCAGGAGACGTGGGTTCAATCCTTGGGTTGGAAAGATCCCCTGGAGGAGGAAACAGCAACCCATTCCAGTATTCTCGCCCAGAGAAGTCTATGGACAGAGGAACCTGGCAGGTTACAGTCCATGGAGTCACAGAGTCGGACACGACTGAGTGATTAAGCACATCACATACAAGGTCTCAAGAAGCCTATAAAATTTTCACCTATGAAGAAACTCTTAAAGAATCCTGCTTCTGTTTGTGTTGGTCACTCATTCATGTCTAATTCTTTGAGACCCCATGGACTGTAGCCCACCAGACTCCTCGGCCGTGGAATTCTCCAGGAAAGAATACTGGAGTGGGTTGCCATTCCCTTCTCCAGGGGATCTTCCTGACCCAGGGATCAAGTCCGGGTCTCCTACACTGCAGGCAGATTCCATTTGACCCACTAGGGTTGCTTAAAGAATTCTGAAAGACTAGAAATAAATCCATTTATTATCATGTTTTTAAGGTTTCCTTAAGGAGGTGTAATGAGTAAGTATACTTTGCTTGTAAAATATGTTCCTAAAAGCTTTACTAATAAGCAAATCATTTTCCCAATTATTTCTGATTAGTCGAGACCAGACTAGCCTCAAATAATTCTGATGAGATTTGTCACTTGAGTGTAAAGCAAGAATAAAGTATTTTAGCCCTATCCCACCTCAAATCTGTCAAAAGAAATTGGTAATACATGCACATTTCCAGCCAGAAAACTCCACATTTGAAGGAAGGAAGGAAAATAAACATTACATGGAGGCCAACTCAAGTACTGTGCTTAGACAATTTATATCATTTAATCTTCACATACACATGGAAAGCCTACTATAAGTAACCTTCCATAATATTTGTATTTGGTAAATTTACCATTTTATACAGTGAGTCACATTTATATTTTCTCACCTGAGAGACACCATGTTTCCTAGTTCTGCTGGTAAACTTCTGAGTTTATTGGATGACAGATCCAGGTAAACCAGATTATGAAGCTTGGCAATATCAGGTGGAATGCGACTAAGGTAATTGTCATTTAGGTGCAGCGCTGTCAAGTGTGTCAATGACCAAAGTGATGTACTTAAGCTCCGCACTCTACCTAAAAGGCAAAATATTGATTCATTAATCTCTAGGTCCAAGACAAAGACAGCTACAAGCACCAAAACGTGGGAGAAAAGCCAGCAAATGCATACAGATACTCTGACTGTGACATTTTAATTTTGCATTAAGTGCTTTTGACTGCTTCCAAACACAACTGCTGCTGCTGCTGTTAAGTCGCTTCAGTTGTGTCCGACTCTGTGCGACCCCACAGACGGCAGCCCATCAGGCTTCTCTGTCCCTAGGATTCTCCAGGCGAGAACACTGGAGTGGGTTGCCATTTCCTTCTCCAATGCATGAAGGTGAAAAGTGAAAGTGAAGTCGCTCAGCCATGTCTGACTCTTTGCGACCCCGTGGACTGCAGCCTACCAGGCTCCTCCATCCGTGGGATTTTCCAGGCAAGAGTACTGGAGTGGGGTGCCATTGCCTTCTCCACCAAACACAACCAGTCCTTCTTTAATTCCATGCAACTTTTGTCTGACAATCATTCTTTCTCATGAATCTACCATGTATTAAAATAAGATGCAACAAAACGAGGAGACCCTTGGATTGAGGGTGATCACATGTCTCAAGGATAAAGCATGGAGCTGACCTGAGGTTTTGCATTAGAATGGTCATGAATTTTTTTTCTTTAAGTCATGGTACTAACAAAGCACTTCTCACATACTTCATGAAAATTAATAGTCCAAGGCTTATCTATACCTACGGCCTGAATTAGTCTACAAACTTTAAATAGACAAGAGTAATTGCTATGATTTAGAACCAATCTTAGATTAGCCATCAGGAAAATCATTTTACTCCCAAAGGAGATATCTTCCCTAGCTTTCTCGTATTTCAATTATACATTAATAAATCTGGTTTAAGATTCTGCATTAAGTGCAACACACTCCAGGAAATGGTCACACATTAAGCTTTACCAATGAGTCAGCATCTGACAGCTATGGTAGAACACATACTGGAAAATGTCGAAAGACTTGGTTCAGAGTCCTAATTTCTACCATTTGTTAGCCATATTAAGGCTAAGCAAATCACAGAGTTTCAACTTCTATAAAACGTGATATTTTCTTAACAATAAACTTATATGAAGAGATTTTAAAAACTTTCTGCCAAAGTAAAATGGTAAAAGATTTTGATTAAAAGAGCAGTAGAAAGTACAGAGGGCAAAAAAATCTTAATAGGGAAGTGCTGCTTTTCATATGGCTATCAAGCAGTAGACTCAAATTTAGATCTTCTGTCCAGGCTTCTTTCTATCACAGGTTCCTTGACCTTGTCTATAATCAGGCTTAAAGTATTAACTAGGATTTTGCATTTTAACAGGAAACAAAGTTTTCAAGTGAAAAGAGGTTCTAGTAAATAAAACACTTCAGTTTTTACCTAGGGGTAACCAAGGGATTATCAACCAGAGACAACACTGGCAATCTGGAAACATTTTAGGTTGCCAAAACCAGAGGAGTGATACCACTATCTAGTGGGTAGAGGCCAGGAATGTTGCTGAACATCTACGTGCACACGACCACTTCCAACCACAAAGAACTGTCTAGCTGGAAGTGTCAACAGTGCCAAGTTGAGAAATCCTGGGTTAACCTAGTAGGATTTGCTCATATTCATTATTTTTAAATTACCAATCACCTATCCACCCAGTTACTTTTTATCGAAGATACACATAATTCCTGCTATACTCTAATGTGGGTTTAACTTTTCCAATGAAAGCCTACTGGGGAAAAAATTACATTCTACGTATATTCTGTATTATAGCAATTCATAAAAGAAAAACTGTACTTATACTCTTATTTTTAATAAATTTTTAACTTTGTAATAATTTTAGATTTACAGAAAAGTTATCAAGACAACACAGTTCCTATATAACCCTCAGCCAGTTTTCCCTACTACTAGTATATTATATTACCACTATACATTTGTAAAAGGTTTCCCAGTGGCTCAGTAGTAAAGAACACGCCTGCCAATGTAGGAGACTGGGTTCAATCCCTGGGTGGAGAAGATCCCCTGAAGGAGGAAACGGCAACCCATTCCAGTATTCTTGCCTGGGAAATCCCTACCTGGGGAAAAGCCTGGCAGGCTACAGTCCATGGGTCACAAAGAGTCAAACACAATTTAGCGACTCAAGGGACAGAACCTGGGTCTCCTGTATTGCAGGCAGATTCTTTACCAACTGAGCCACCAGGGAAGCCCGTTAAGTGAAAGAATAAGTTATTCAGTCATGTCCACCTCTTTGTGACCCCACTTGCTGTATGTAGCCTGCAAGGCTCCTCTGTCCATGGAATTCTCCAGGCCAGAACACTGGAGTCAGTTGCCATCTCTAGGAGATCTCCTTGACCCAGGGATCAAACCTGGGTTTCCTGGATTGCAGGTAGATTGTTTACTATCTGAGCCACCAGGGAAGCCCAAACAACATTTGTCAAAACCAGGAAACTAAGATTGATGTTTTTCTCACTATTAGACTGGGGTTATGAGTTTTCAGAAATCAGATTCTATTTTAACAAATCCTAAACATGTAAAGTCACGTAACACAGTTATCACTTTCCAGAATAAACAGATAGCTTCTAGGATTCCTACTTTGCCAACAATGGGATGATAGGATGATGGCAAAGGTATCAACTTGCAAAAATGATTACTCTGCGACAGCCAAAACAAAATCTATTATATCAAAGAACCAGGTTTTACTAAGAAACTGCACTCCCAAAGCCTTCAGTTCTAAATGCCACCTGTGGCCCATGGTATTCATCTCAAAAGAATGGGAACAAAGATATTTAGTCACAGATAAAAAAGTAAGTTCAACACTGGTAAGTACCTCAGCATCTTGTATTTTTTCAATTAATTCATCTAATTCAAAATGTATAGCAACGACAAAGATGTAATACTCAACTCTTGTTCGTTATTGCGATCATATCCCAGATTAAATGGTTCATATTTCACTCACCCGAGATTTCTAATTCTGCCCAGTGAGATTTTTTCCCATTGGCTACCTCCTCTGCTGACATGATGGTATAAATTCTGCGAGGATCTGGAGGATCATATTTTTCCTTTGGCATCCCTATTAGTCTGTGAGAAAAAAGAAAAAAGATGACCAATTATTATTGTCTTATACACAAAACAGAGGGAGAAAAACGGGATGGTAAGTTTTCTTTTGCTTCCCCCTTACCAGGCTACCCCTAATTCTCACTAGAAGGAAAACACATGCAAACTATGCTAGGCTACTACAGGAATTTAGTAACAGAGGTCTCAAGAAAAATGCAAAGAAGCAGGGGCACTGAACTTCACAATATAACATGGCCATTGCTTCCCAAACATTGACTGCACCCTTCCTCTTCATTTAGCTGCTGTGCGTTCCAAGACAGCCTGACCCTTTGAGAGTTTCCTCAATGGACTATGGCTGGTCTAAGAAAACCAAGGTAATTCTATCCTCCTTGCCTCATGCTATTCAGATATTCCATGTCTACAACAATGATCACATGATATTCTCCCTGCCACAGAGATTAGTTCAGAAATATCTAATAACCACTAGGCTTAAGACTAATTTTACATTTATGGGAAGAGCAAGTTTCTTTCACCAATTGGTCATACATGAAAAAGAAGATAACCCTAACTACTCTTGGCAATCATTCAACAACTAGAAGGGAAGCCAACCATAGCAGTCAGAGACTAGAAAACAGAGAAACAAAGCCAGAGTCCTCACCAAATCACACCTGTAGCACTCTCCAGCACTGGGTTTTTTGAATATACAAGCCAGTCTATTTGCTTATTGTTTAAACTACTAATATGTGTTTTCTGTTACTTGTAATCAAGAGCATCTTAATTAAGATCATCATATGGTTTACATAAGCCAGTCTTGGTATATATCTGTTATTCTTAGGTAACTATTAATATAATTCTCAAAAGCATCCAACTTGGATGATGAGTTACATGGCCACCCTAGCTGAAAGTAGTTTTCTTTATATAACTGCAAAAATAACTGAACAATCATCAGTGACAACTAGACATAAAACTCCTCAAGTGTGCAATGTAAGAATCAGATGACAAATGGCCATGAAAGTAACCATTCAGGAGGTCTTAAACTCCTGCATGCTATTAGTTCACTTCAGTTCAGTTTAGTTGCTCAGTCGTGTCCGACTCTTTGTGACCCCATGAACTGCAGTAGTACACCAGGCCTCCCTGTGCATCACCAACTCCCAGAGTCCACTCAAACTCATGTCCATTGAGTCAGTGATGCCATCCAGCCATCTCATCCTCTGTCATCCCCTTCTTCTCCTGCCGTCAATCTTTCCCAGCATCAGTGTCTTTTCAAATGAGTCAGCCCTTCGCATGAGGTGCCCAAAGTATTGGAGCTTCACCTTCAACATTAGACCTTCCAATGAACACCCAGGACTGATTTCCTTTAGGATGGACTGGTTGGATCTCCCTGTAGTCCAAGGGGCTCTCAAGAGTCTTCTCCAAAACCACAGTTCAAATGCATCTATCAGTATCTGCATACTATTTATAGTTGGTTCTTTGCTCACACTTAAACACACAAAGATACACACACACACACATCAAAAACAAGTGTCTAAACCAGGGACTATTTCCAAGTGTTTTAGAGCCTCTATCTCAATGGAAGAGTTACTTTCAGATGGTCTGAAATTTGTTACATACAGAGAACCAAGAAAAACAGGAAGAATTCTATTATGTATCAAGAAATCAAAGCTAGTTTATAAGAGTAATCAAAATTTCCCATCCCATAATTTGCCCTAGTATTTCTGAAGTCATTTCTTCCCATTTACTAAAAGGAGCAAAGAGAAGGTTTTCCAGATTTTTTTCATCTGTTAGCTTCCAAACCTGGTTAAGCTCTTCAGCTCTAATCTTACCACATAACTGTGTGATACTGAAACATGTTTTATTTTCCATAAATGTCCCAGATCTTCATACAGCACAAAGAGTATGATCATTTTTCACAGGGGAAAAACTTGACTTTTACCCTATGTGGCCTATGTAAAATATTTCTGAATATAACATTTTAAGGTAACAAAGTTTTTAGAATTTCTACTACGCACCATAATGCACATGTATCTCTGTGGGTACTCCTACATACTAATGTAAGATTCTACAAAAACACAAGATTAATAAGCAAAGCCAAATCAAATGGATTCAGATCCAAAGACATGCTACAAATTCATCATCAACAATAACAATGGGTAAAACTAAGACTATAAAATTTGCAAATCATCTTTCATTAATTTTAAATCATTTTCATAAAACACAGTGCAAAAAATGGTATAGATGCACCTACAGCAGGGGAGGAAAAGCAACGTAATCATAAAGAACAGACAGGAGGATACAATGGGGAAAAGAGGAGAGTGGGACAAATCAGGAGATTAGAATTGACACATATATATACTACCATGTATAAAATAGATAGCTGGTAGGAACCTGCTATATATACAGCACAGGGAGCTCAGCTCAGTGCTCTGTGATGACCTCGAAGGGTGGGATGGGAAATGGGATGGAGGTTCAAGAGGGAGGGGATATATGCATACAGCTGATCCACTTTGTTGTACAGCAGAAACTAACACAACTCTGTAAAGCAATTATACTCCAATTTTTTTAAAAAAAGCAATGCATAGGTAAACTTAATTTGGCAGTTTTAATCACGGCTACCACTGGACAGGGTGTTACTTAAAGGGATAATGAGTATGGAGGCATATCCTCTTTGTCTCTATGCAGTTCCTATCACATGTTCTGTGCTCAGTTGTATCTGACTGTTTGTAATCCATGGACTGTAGCCCGCCAGCCTCCTCTCTCCATGGGATTTCTCAGGCAAGAATACTGGAGTGGGTTGTAATTTTCCTACTCCAGGGGATCTTCCTGACCTAGGGATCAAACCTGCATCTCCAGCACTGGCAGACAGATTCTTGCCACAGAGGCACCTGCAAAGCACTCCTATCACACAGTGGGCACCTATTAAGTATTTGTGGAATGATAATGTGCTTTATAATCCTATAAACTACCGGCTTTCTCCCATCTATTCCAATCAACAGTTAATGCTCTTCTAAAAATTAATCATGAAACGGTCATTAATCAATTTCCCTAAATAATTTAAAAATCTAGGGAGGAGATTAATAGTCATCATCTCTTCTGGGCCACAAATGCTAATCTCTGAAATTGATATAAGAACTATATTTCTCTTTAAAAAATTTTTATAAGTCTCCATCTTTGTAAATCTACTAAAATTTACAAAATCTGTTTATCGTATCCATAAAATGCTTACCAATGTCTATAGTATGTAAAAACCAAAGTACAATTAATACTGTTATATTACATGTCAAAGGTCTCTTTTGGATTTGATTAGTAAGTCAATAAAAATTCAAGTCATTTAATCCTTCAAAATGAAACTAAATTTGGATAGTCTGATTGAAGTTAGAACATTTACTTGCATTAACTAATTTAGTCGAGTCTGTAGTTTTGGTGATCACTACTGTCCTAAGCATCAGGTTTTCAAACGTTCGCCTTAAAAACTTAATTCAAAGCTAGGAAACTGGCATTACTGAATCCTCCTATTCAGCTTTATCTTCCCACTCAGCTTCTCAGCATCAATCTTCCATCTTGAAGACATATCACAAAAACTTATATCAAAATAACCTAATGTATAAAACGATAATTCAAATACAACTTAAGACACTGACAATATGCTTTCTCAACCATCTAGGATATAGATCAGTCCAAGGCTTAAATACTGGATGGACCACTTCATCCAAGGAAGAGAAATGATTTATTTTGTAAAGTCTAACAGCTAATTCCTTTCTCTAACCTTATTAAATTGATGAAAAGGCAGGTTTTTCCATTGGTTTTTCCAAGAATTTCTAATTTCTGCAATATCTTACATCAGTTCCCAAAGGATCATCCCATTACATCAACCTAACTTACACTGGGGAGGCGCTCCTGATAATGTAACAAAGTAAACTAAAAGCCCCTTCACAACACAGCCTTTTTAACTTGCACTCTTTAATCCCATTTCAATACTATGAAAAATACTCCACACAGCTTCCCAGTACTGACTACATAAGCTTCTTTGAACCTGCCATCCTCTCTCCTCCATTCCTTGAATCTTAGTATATCACCAATGCAGGCTTCTCAGAATCTAGTGCAAAATTTCTGAGAGCAATTGTCAGTCCTGAACAAAGAACCTGATTACTTCCTAGTTCCTATATGAACTAGCCTGAAAGAAAATCATCGTTGAAGGATAATTAATTACCACATACAGTGAAGATTTTCATTAGTTTATGTCTCAAGAGTCTTCTGTAAAATTATGCAAAAACTTCAAGCAAACTTATAAAATACTAACTTCATGAGAAATGTATTCCAGTCCTTTTCTGGCTGAAAGTAACACTGTATGTAACACTAGGGCTACTTTGCCCTAAAATATTTACATTTCCAAAACTGTAAATAAAATACAAAATTCCTATATAACATGCTGTTCAATGAATAGGTTGTTGCAAAGTATACATGAGTTACCACCGAATACACTATTGCCAAGGAACCCCAAGTCTCAGGTTTTGTATCTGGGGCTAGGAAAACAATGCAACATGACTCCTCCCTGCCCCATTCTCCTCCCCCTCAAATAATAATCTGAGCCAAATCAGAGCAAAGTATTAAAGGCCAGAACTAAACTTCTGCTAATTTTGGTTATCTGGAGAAAAGCGTATTAAAAACAAAAAAATAGCAGACTTTATAGTGCATATAAAGATATTAAGTCATTATGGTGTTAAACCACAGATTCCCTCACACCACCTTCTCTAAAGTTAAGGTCATTTTATCTCAGTCTATAGTTCAGCACAGTTTCAGAAATTAATCCTATTTCATTTAGAATTCAGAATAAGAAACAATGCTCCAACCACCAAAGAGTGCTTCATAGTGAACCAGATTTCTAACCCAATAAATCCAACCCTAAAGTATAAACCAGTAGATAGGCACTTGCAGCCACAGACATATTAAGTCATCATCTCAACAGCAGTTTGCAAAGCAATATTAGACAAAGATGTAGAGTTCTCAAAGTTAAAAGAAGACAAAATTAAGCCTACGCTGCTTACATTTTAGAACAAGATGTCAGTGACTTATTACATTTTACATATTCTCAGATAAATCTGTCTTCTGTCAGCATTTATTTTCAAAGGTTATGGAACACATTATTTGTTATTTATTGAATACCCACCTAGACTAACATCTGTCCTTGCCATCTGGTCTTCATCATTAAGATCACTTTCCTTTCTAAGAATAAATGTCTAAATTTACCATTTTTAATAAAGAAAAATAATCACTGCACTGCAGCATTTGAAATTTCTATTTTCTCATCAATATCTATTTTTAACTATACACAAGTATTAATCATTACAACTGTCATACAAAATTTATACCTTGCCTGTGAGCTCAGCTGATACTTAAAAAACAGCTCCCAGCAAATCACACTGCATAAAGTAGAATCATACTGATAAAGATTGATGGCAATCACATGAGCTTAGAAGACACCTTGAGATAAATAACAATTTCATCCACATTCCTACTCCTCTTCTATACCAAAAGCCTCCAGGTGACATTTGTCTTCAATGACATATTCAACTCAAGTCTGTAGATGACAATAATGAAACATTCAAAAAGAGCCATTCCAAATATTCATATCTCCCAATGTGTAACGACTCTAAACAAAAACAACACAAAATTCAAGTTTTACAATGGTAAAGCCACCCATCATTAAGGAAAAAATCACCTTCAGACTTCTGGAATTTGCTGTTTCAGACCAGTTTAACATTTATTCAACAAACATTTACTGCAGGCCTGCTATCATCATGTATTGTATCAAGCACTAACTAGGACTTCATCAGTGAACAAGACAAAGGGCATCCTTGCTCTCGTGTAGCTTACACCATTTTCATGGTACTACGTGAAAAATAAAGTTATAAAATATTCTAATTTCAAATAATTTCACAAAGGTTTCATTTCTTCGTTAGTACTTTTTTCCCCTCTCATCAGGTAACTGCATTTCTGCCTATTGACACTATGCTGAAACATACAGCTAAAGAGAGAATAAAAGATCTTTATCACAGAAGAGAGTAATGAATAATAGATGACCTGTAGAATAGACAAGGATAGGATTAAAGAGTAGCATGCCCAGGACAAGAATGGCAAGTTTTAAATGGCTTAAAACTGGGGAATAAGATCAAAGATAAAAGGATAATACACATCAGTACATTTAACTTAAGGTGATGATAGCAAATAGTTTCCTAATTCAATGATCATATTTTTCCTATGATCCTTACTGACAAACTGAATAATGAGGTAACAGTAGTACCAAGGATTTTTCTGGTCTTTAAAAATATTAGTACTCAACATGTTTTATTTCTAGTCAGTTTATCCTTATGGATTGCCTTCATAACCAGTTATCTAACCCCCCAAAATGCATCAGTATATGTAACGATAAAGCCCCTGGATGAAAATGAGATGGCCATAATGACTGCTATACTTCTTTTTTAAACAGTAATCCAAAGAAAACTTTAGAGTTCCAGAAAGATAATTTATTACTCTGCAAAAGGTAAGTGTTAGGGTTAGTCTACTAAAGTACTATCATAAGGTGGGGAAAAATCAGAAAGAATAAAAGTATAACTCCTTTTCTACATAGCTAGAAATTTTCTCCTACATGTGGCATACCAGGAAACAACAGCAGCAGCAACATAAAACATAATTTCTAAGAAGAAAATAAAGACCTGGAATTACAAATTTACAAAGCACTTCAAAATTCCAAAATAATGCTGTTATTAGACAAGTTTCATTTTATTTCACTAGTAGTCAACATAGACAATCAAAGATTATGACTCTTGCCCTATCATTCCAGATCAAGTCTTGGTCTCCATCCAACAATCAGTGTCTCTAATGCTTCTTGTATTTAATGCCTCCCATTCAGTCTAAAGATGCGGAATACAATTAACTGTCTCAGAAAATGGGAGGTAATTAGACTAGATCAAAAATTTCAACATCAATTTTCCCAGGACTATGACTTCTCCAAAACCCTATCTTCCCGCTGCTTTTTTTTTCTTCATGTAGCCTGCATTTTCTACTTCCTTTAGTATGTACATTCTCATCTTTTTTGGTGATGTCAAATTCCTATCCATTCTTCATGGCTTTCTTTTCTCTTTTCTTCACAATGTTTCCCGATCTAAAAATCACTAAGTTGATTCTAAAATTTATGTGGAAGGACCTAGAAGAGCAAAAACACTTTTGAAAAAGCAATATAAACTTGGATGTGCCCACTACCTGATATCAAGCCTTACTAGAGAGCAATGATAATCCAGACCATTTGGCACTAACGGAAGGATAAACACATACAGTTCAAAGAAACAGAACTGAGAAACCAGAAATAGATCCACGCACATACACTTTCCATTTGGGTACAAAGGTAATTCAACAGAGAAAGGATAGTGGTACTGAAACAACTGGATATCCATATGCAAAAATAAAGAAGCATCAGTCCACACCTTGCACCATACACAAAACTAACTTGGATCTTAAGTTTAAGTGCAAAAGCAAGATCTACAAAATGTACAAAAGAAAACATAAGAGAAAAATCTTTGTGACCCTGGATTGAGCAAATATTTCTTATATAAAACACAAAAGCATGACCCATAAAAGAAAAATACTGATAAGCTATAGATTTCTTGAAAATTTAAAACATGTGTTCTTTGAAAGTTAACTAAAAAGATATGCCCAGTGATTGAGAATTTTTGCAAAATACTTATTTGAAAAAGTACTCCTGAATATATAACAGGATTCTCAAAACAAAATTATAAGAAACTCCAATTTTTAAAAAGTGGCAAAAGATTTTAACAGATACTTCACCAAAGAAGACATACAGATATAAAATAAACACATGAAAAGATGCTCAACATTAGGTATTAGGGAAATGCAACCTAAAACCACAATGAGATGTCACTAAACGCCTATTAGAACAACTACATTGAAAATTTAATAGTTAGGACTGATAAGAAAGCCACACACACAACCCCACACATACATACATACCCCCACATCCTTGTGTGTATGCTTCTAAATATATACGTATTAGTATATAAATATTTACACATATTTAAACACCTTCATATTTTACTGATGGGGAAGCACAATGGTACTGTCACTTCAGAACACAGTTTGGTAGGTTCTCATAAAGGTAAACATACATTTATAGAACCCAGCAATCTCATCTCTAGGCATGTGCCCAAGTAAAATTAAAACTTATGTTCACAAAAAACCCGCATATAAATGTTTTCAGCAAAAGTTTATTTATAATCACCCAAAATTGGAAACCATACAAATGCCCTTCAACTGATGAATAAATAAAACTGTGGTAATACTACTCAGCAATAAAAATAATTGAATAACTAACAGACACAACATGGATGAATGTCAAATGCATTACCCTAAATTAAAGATGCCAAACTTAAAATGCAACATTCAATAAATTTCAACAATAAAAGAGGCCACATATGACAAACCTACATCATACTCAATGATATAAACGTAAAAAATTTTCCTCAAAGATCAGGAAAAAGATGAGGATGCCCACACTCTTGTCACTTTCATTCAACGTGGTATTAGAAGTCCTAGCCAGTACATAAGAAAATTACATAAGAAAATAAATTAAAAGGGATCCAAATCAGAAAGGAAGTAAAACTGTTTGCAGATAACATGATTTGACACATTAAAAACTCAAAAGGATGTTAAATGAAACCAGTACAGGGATAAGATACAAAACCAATACATAAAAATCTGTTGTATTTCTATACACTAATAAAAAGCTAGCAGAGAAATTAGGGTAAAACCCCATTAATATCTGCATCAAGGAGAATAAAATACTTAGGAATACTTTCACCACGGTAAAAAAAAAAAAAGACCTGTACAGTGAAAACTGTGAGATACTGATAAAGGAAATTAAAGAAGACATAAGAGATGAAGAGATATTCCATGCTTATGGATTGGAGGAATACCGTTAAAATCTCCATACCACCCAGAGCAATCTGCACGTTCAATGCAAACCCTATCAATCTCCGGTGACATTTTTGACAGAAATAGAACAAACGATTCTTAAATGTACACGAGACCACAGAAGACCAGAGAAGCCAAAAAAATTTAGAGAGAACAAAGCTGGAGGCATGATGCTCCCTGATTTTATACTATATTACAAAGCTGGTAGTGGTGGTAGTGGTTTAGTCGCTCAGTCGTGTTAGACTCTTTGCGACCCCATGGACTTTAGGCCACCAGGCTCCTCTGTCCATGGGATTCTCCAGACAAGAACACTGGAGAGTGGGCTGCCATTTCCTTCTCCATATTACAAAGCTACAACAGTCAAAACAGCAGGATTCTGGCATAAAAACAGAGATCAGTGGGACACAACAGACAGCCCAGAAATAAACCCACAAACATATGATCAATTAATTTACAACAAAGGAGCCAAGAATATACAATGGGAAAGGACAGTCTCTTCAATAAACAGTGGTGCAAAAACTGGAGAGCCACATGCAAAGAAAAGAAAAGAAACTGAACTGAATCCTTACCTTACGCCATACATAGAAGTCAACTCAAAATAAAGACTTGAGTGTAGACTTGAAACCATAAAACTAGAAGAATACACAGTGGGTAATAAACTCCTTAACATTGGTCTCAGTCATGACTTCTTGATTTTGACACAAAAGCAAAGGCTACAAAAGCAAAAATAAACATATTGGACTACACCAAACTAAAAAAGTTCTGCTCAGTAAAGAAAACCATCAACAAAATGAAAAGACGACCTACAGAATGGGAGAAAGTATTTGCAAGTCATGTATCTAATAAGGGGTTCATACCCAAAATATGTAAAGAATTCATCCATCACTCAATGACAAAAGAAGTCCAATTAAAAAATGGGAAGCCCTCCCCCCAAAAATGAACAAAGTATCTGAATAGACATTTTTCAAAAAAAAATATATAGATGGCCAACAGATACACTGATTTGCATTTCCCTGATGATCAGGGGCTCAACACCACTCATCATCAGGGAAATGCAAATCAAAACTACAACGGAATATCAACTTACACCTGTTAAAATGGCTGTTATTAAAAAGACCAGATAAATGGTGACAAAGTGGAGGAAAAGGGTGAACCTATGTGTACTGTTAGTGAGAATGTAAACTGGTGCAGCTGATATGGAAAACAGTAAGGAGGTTCCTCAAAAACTTAAAAAACATAACCACCATATGAACTAGCAACTCCACTTCTGGGTATTTAATCCCAAGAAAACAACATCACTATCTAGAAATGACATCTGCACCCCAAGGTTCACTGCAGCGTTATTTACAACAGCCAAGACATAGTATAAACAACCTATATGCCCATTAACAAATGAATAAATTATATGTGATATAAACACACAGTGAAATATTATTCAGCCATAAAAAAATAAGGAAACCCTGTCATTTGCAAACAGATCTGAAGACATTCTGCTAAACGAAGTAAGTCAGAGAAAGAAAAACACTATATGATCACACTTGTACATGGAAGCCAAAACAAACAAACACAGGCATAAGATACAGAGAAGAGATTAGTGGCCATCAGAGGTGATGATGCAGGGGTTTGGGAATAGGTGAAATGAGTGAGGGGAATCAAAAGGTAGAAACTTCCAGTTAAAAAACCCCAGTTAAGTCCTGGGGATGTAATATATAACATGGTAACTACAGTTAACAATACTGTACTATATATTTGAAAGTTGCTAAGAGAGATCTTAAAAGTTATCATATACACACAAAAAAATGGGTGTGGAGGCGATGGATGTTAACTAGACCTTTCATACTGCAATTACTTCACAGTATATACATATATCAAATCATTATCTTGTATACCTAAAACTTACAATAATATGTGTCAGTTACATCTCAATTTTTTTAAAGCTATGTAGTATACAAATCATTTTATATGATATTCCAGAATAATTGAACCTATGGGAACAGAAACTGGTAAACGGTTGCCAAGGGTTAAGGGTGGAGGGACAGATGGACGATAATGAGGATAAAGGAATTTTTTTGTGAGATTATGTGAACTAGACATACTGGTTAATCCTTAATTACTCATAATATCATCATCAGAAATACACTCAGGAAACAAAACAATTTAAGCCTTCTTGTCTCTTGGTAAAGCAAAACAATCTGGGGAAAACTGCTTTCCCATTCAAAACACCACTTAAGTGGGTATAAACCAAAAATAAACAGAATATATGATTCCCTATCTCTACCTTCACCTCAAGGCATTTATAAATGTTAGCCTAAAAATAGTATAAATGGACTTCAGCAAGTCAAATCAGGAAAGTTAAGTCCACAGCATTTTGTGAACTCTTAGTGACAATGTCCAAGAGTTAACATTCAATAATAAGTCAACTTCATTATTAAGTAATAAATGCCATCAGAGCTTATGTGACCTAGACCATTTGAAAAGGAAATCCCTCTCCCGCCACTCCCCCCATCAAATCTTCTAACACACGTGCGCACACACATTACAGGGGGATTATAAGCAGTTCAGGGTTGCTAAAAATATCACTGTAGGAATGGAGAGAGTGCTATACAGGTGGGTGGAGGAAAGATCACAGAAAGTTCAAAAATCTGTTTATGCTTTCCTAACATGAAACACTGCCAGGCATGAGAGACTCTAATAATAAATATGACACTATCAATCCTGGTTGCCTCCTTCATGCATTCCATTTTACTTTCTTCTGCTCAACAGCCTTTCTTCTAGTCACACTTCCAAGAGGACCTATATCCTCTACTGATTCAGCTGTCACAGTCTTAAATTATAAACTTGTTTTCGAAAAATAAAATGAATAATAAAATGTATAAATTATCTGAAAAATTTATAAAGGCCTTAAAAACCCTGTATAGTATTAGTCACCCAGTCGTGTCCGACTCTTTGCAACCTCATGGACTGTAGCCCTCCAGGCTCCTCTGTTCATGGGATTCTCCAGCCAAGAATACTTGAGAGAGCTGCGATTCCCTTCTCCAGGGTATCTTCTCACCTCAGGGATCAAACCTGGGTCTCCTGCATTGCAGGTGGATTCTTTACTGTCTGAACCACCAGGGAAGCTGTATAACAAAAAAAGTTATAGCCTAAAGGTCAAGCAACACAGAATTTAATATATACTGAGAAGAATCCAACAGTTAATAATATAAAATTCCAGCCAGCATCTACTTTTGTGTAAGTATAAAATTACCATACAGAAAACTTCTATTTAAAATCTTCTAAAAAAGGAAGAAACTATATAGAAATGGACTATATTAGAGATCTAGTTAAGTGCACTCCTTTTACAAATTAAAGACTGAGACTAAATTTTAATAAGTAACCTGTCCAAGACACATCTCAATGGCAAAACAAGGACTGATTCCTCAACCTGACTTCTATTCTGGGCTCTTGTTTACTGTGTTCTCTCATTTTATGACTTAATCATTATTATTTATTCACTACATTTTTACTTTAAATTTGGAAAATTAACAAGTAATGAAATACCCAACAACTATCTAGTTTTTCTCAAAAATGAGCATAAAAAGAACAAGATGCAGTTCATAACATTAGAATACTTTATTAAGAACTTTACACAGGAAGAAGTTCACTTTACATAGAATTTAGTTTGGCCAACAAAAAACCTTACATAAAAGTCACAGACTTCAAAACCTCTTTAATCTATATCACAGCAACTTCACATGATGCAAAACAGTTTTCTATAATCTTGACATATTCTTCAGATGGCCAGTTTTCCTGTTTTAGCTGCCTTGTTAAGAACTTCCAAAGACTTCAATCTCCCTAGAGTTTGCTGTTCTACTAACTCAAGGAGAATTATCTCTGAATGTAGTTTAGAGACTTTCTGCCAAAGATGTTCCTTATTTACCTCTTGTCTGTAGTTAAGAATGCTCAATCTGTAAAACTTGTCTCATAGTCTACATCCTTATATGACCCATATGAAATATAAATACTCTTGTTCCTTCCCATCATAACAGCAGACTACAGAACAATATTTGACTGTTACCACTTAAGCCAAACGTTTCCAAATGCACAATCATAATCACTAGCGTAGTAAACAGATTCAGTTAGTCTAAGACCCAATTCTTTTTTAAATAACATAACCACATATACTTCAGAATGCATTCCAATATCAAACAGCAAAGTTTAACAATGCAAACTCGAGATCACTTTTATACCAACCTAATAAAGACCCAATTCTAAAACGTGCACTTGTATTCTTCTTTGAAATTCAGAGAACACACTTAAATGAGGCTATCTCAAAATTCAGAATTCTTTAGGGTCAGCAAGTAACCTATATTCTAGTTCTAAAAGAAATCATTTTTTCAGGTTTTGAAAATAAGTGTAATGTAGAAATCCAGATTTAGATTATTTCATCTAAGAGAATGATTTTATGCCACAGAAGAAATGCGACAGTCTCAAGCTTATGCCCCCAAAGGTTAATTTAAAATTCCCACTTGGTGACAGTTGAGTAATTTTAGAAAGGCTTCATTACTGGCTGTCCCAGCAAATTCCTATTCAAAAACTTCAAAATTAACACATACTTAATGAAAAACACTATAATCTAATATACACATAAACTGCTGCATTAAAAATACCATATGGTTTCTAAATTAATACTTATTTAATGAAAACACTGTAATTTAATTGTCTACAGAGACATATGAAATATAAGATGAAAAAGAGCTACAGCAATCCAAGTCCATAGAACTGAGGCAGGCAAATGAATTGCCTCAGGGGAGGTTTTCTCTGCAATTCAGTTTCTTCATGGTTCTCTTTGAGGAAGGAAAGTTAAGAGTGCAAGAAATATAACTATTAAATAATAAACTCCCATATTCTCAGGAGTCAATTCCAAAGTGAATAATTTCAAAATGAAAATGAACTCTCCAATGATGGCTAGGAATTGACGCTAGTCATCCCAAAATGGTGACCCAAAATATGTACAATAGTAACCAAAAGATCATATATATTCTATACAATCCTAGTAAAATTAACCAATTTTCATTGTTATCCTTGCTTAAACTGGTCTACCCAGAATTCTATCATTTTGTCCTAACACCCAACATTTGTGCCAATCTATAATTCTATTAATAAATAATCCTAAAGAATAACATTAAGTAATAATCAGTATAGAGTGGATGCTTATTTTTTGTAGCCTAATCAGAAAGTTGGTAATCTATATTTAGCAAAGAGCACCTCTAAAAATCAGAACAGTACACTCCCCAACTGTGGAAGAGCACCAAATCAAAGTTTTAAAAAGTTTTTGAACATTTAAATCTTTAGGAAAACATCAAGATGTACTGCTAACTGAAAATAAAAACTGACTGCATATGGCATAATCCTATCTTGGTAACAAAACAATGTGTGTATAATCTGTACCAATGTGTAGAAAAATATCTAAAACAATAACAGGAATATAAGTAATTTAATTCTTGTTATTTGTATTATCTATGACAAATATTAAATATATAACAAAGGGCTTCCCTGGTGGCTCCAACAGTAAGGAATCTGTCTGCAATGTGGGAGACCCAGGTTTGATCCCTGAATCAGGAAGTTCCCCTGGAGAAAAGAATGGACTGGTGAGCTACAGTCCATGAGGTAGCAAAAGAGTTGACACAATTAAGCAACTAACACATTTTCTATGACAAAAAGACTTTTTTATTATTAATAAACTTTATTTTTAGGGCAAATTTAGGTTAATAATTGAGTTCCCCTGGTGGAAACTCAATATTGAGCTCCCATATATTCCTGTCCCCACACAGCACAACCGTCCAAAACATTTTCTATAATTAATGAACCTACACTGACACATTATCAAAATCTATAGGTTACAACAGGGTTCACTCTTGCTGTTTCACATTCTGACATTCTTGCTGTTTGACATGTGTATGATGACAAGAAATCTACCAGTGTAGCTCCATGAAGAAGAGTTTCACTGCCTGAACAATTCTCTGTGCTCTGCTTATTCATCCCTTTCTCTGGCAACCACTGACCTTTTTAACTGTCTCCATGGTTTTGTCTTTCCCAGAATGTCATATAGCAAGGAGAGCAAACAAGTCAATGCAAGCTAAAAGAAATCAACCTTGAATATTCACTGGAAGGACTGATGCTGAACCTCCAATACTTTGGCCACCTAATATGAAGAGCTGACTCACTGGAAAAGACCCTGAAGCTGGGGAAGACTGAAGGCAGGAGGAGAAGGAGGTGGCAGAGGATGAGACAATTGAATGGCATCAGACTCAATGGACATGAGTTTGAGCAAACTCTGGGAGATAGTGAAGGACAGGGAAGCCTGGTGTGCTGCAGTCCGTGGAGTCGCAGAGTCCAACACAACTCAGTGACTGAACAACAACAATACAGTTGGAATCATATAGTATACAGCCTCTTCAGACTGGCTTCTTTGGCTCAGTAATATGCATCTAAGGTTCCTCCATGTCTTTCGTGGCTTGAGAGGCTCATTGCTTTCTGAATAATATTTCCATTGTCTGGATGTGCCACAGTTTACTTATCCACTCACCTACTGAAGGATAACTTGATTGCTTTCAAGTTTTGGCAATCTTGAATAAAGACTGTTATAAGTATCCATGTACCAGTTTTTGGGTAGCTGTTTAAGTTTTTGATTCATTTGGGTAAATATCAAACAGCATGACTCCTGGCTGGATCATATGATAATATATCTACTTATATAAGAAACTGGGCTTCCCAGGTGGCACTAGTGGTAAAGAACCCACCTGAAAATGCAGGAGACATAAGAGACCTGGGAAAATCGCCTGGAGGAAGACATGGCAACCCACTCCAGTATTCTTGCCTGGAGAATCCCATGAACAGAGGAGCCTAGCGGGCTACAGTCCATGAGGTCGCAAAGAGTCGACATGACTGAAGCGACTTAGCATGCATGCATGCATTTAAGAAACTGCCAAATCGTCTTCTTTCCAAAGTGGCTGAACCAATTTGCATTCCCAACAGCAATGGAAGATCTTAGTTCCCTGACTAGGGACTGAACCCATGTCCCCTGCACTGGAAGGTGGAGTCTCAAGAACAGGACCATCAGGGAAGTCCTACAAAGAGTTCTTTTAATTACAAATTTCAAAGGCACCTGGCGTATATTTGAAGGTATATGTAAAACTTTCACATTTCATAAAACAGTATTTTTCATAATCCTGATAAGTTACCTAGCATATTATCAATACTTATAAAGTTGTATCTTACCTAAAGATATCTGCAAAAATATCAAGATAATAAGCTCCTACTATAAAGTACAAAGATTAATAAAACAAAAAATAAAATTCTGCCAAATAAGAAAGGTAATTTAAGAATCTTGGGTTCACAAAATTAATGAGTCATGTAAAGAAATCACTGTCCAGTAGTATATGCAAGCCATTTCTATGCTTAATTGTTTTTTATTGTAAGCCTAAAACTATAGGTGCATACTATGGCACTGTCTAAAGTTTATTCATCCTCTGCACCCATATTTTTCTAGTTTTTTGTTAAGGAAATTAATCTGATTTTGCTTGGTATTATTTAAACTATAAATGTAAGATTTTTTCTTCTATCAATCACGCATATACACAACATAATACTAATATTTTAAAAACAATTTGACATGAAGAAAAATGTTCTAAGTCAAACCACATCTAAAAGAAATGCTAGTTGTTTTTGATTTATAGATTCAAAACCATATTCTTCCTAGAAAAGAACACATGCCTGAGGCATAAAGATCAAATTCAAATGTATGTTTAAAAACTTACTGCTAACCCTAACCCTAAGTTGTTCAATAATTTTAATTCAAATAAATTACCTTGGATTACTATTCCTTTTTTTTAAGATCCTTTTTAAAGGTCACTTATGAATGCCTAAAGACAACAGACTACCTTCAAGCAAAAATTTCCCTTCTTACAGCAGGAAATACTTGTTTTCCCAACCACCTCTGAGAATAAAATAAGAAGTGAAATCTTTTCAGGTGTGATCTTCTCCTTGGGAGACATATGGCAATGTCTGAACATTATCTTTGGCTGTCATGATCGGGGGGTATGCCACTAACGGTATCTAGTAAGCAGAGTTCATGGATACTGCTAAACATCCTACAATACTCAGGACAGGCCCTCAAAACAAGAAATATATGACTCAAAAAAGTCAGTTGTGCCAAGGTAGAGAATCCTGAACAAAAATGAGATCGAAGTATAATCTATGTTAAGCAAGTGTTGGGAGAAATCAAGTACTATTACAAAGCCAATATAACAAACTACAGGAAATGATAAAAGAAATCTATGAAAACATCATACTTAACAGTGAAATTTTGAATGCTTTCCTACTAAGACCACAAACAAGGCAAGGATATCTGATCTCACTTCTATTCAACTTTGCACTGATTCTAACCCATACAACAAAGACAGACAAAGATACAGAAAGCTCCAAAATAACTGGAGACAATAACTGCAGTCATGAAATTAAAGATACTTGCTCCTTGGAAGGAAAACTATGACAAACCTAGACACTGTATAGAAAAGCAGAGACATCACTTTGCCAACAAAGGTCCATATAGCCAAAACTATGGTTTTTCCAGTAGTCGTGTACAGATGTGAGAGTTGGACCATAAAGAAGATGAGCACTGAAGAATTGATACTTTCGAATTGTGAAGCTAGAGAAGACTCTTTGAAGAGTCCCCCAGACAGCAAGGAAATAAAACCAGTCAATCTTGAAGGAAATCAACCCTGAATATTCACTGGAAGGATTGCTGCTGAAGCTGAAGGTCCAATACTTTGGCCACCTGATGCGAAGAGCTGACTCACTGGAAAAGACTTTGACACTGGGAAAAACTGAAGGCAAAGGGAGAAGGGGGTGGCACAGGATAAGATGGTTAGATAGCATCACCAACTCAGTGGACATGAATTTGGGCAAATTCCAGGAGACAGCAGAGAACAGAGAAGCCTGGCAATCTACAGTCCAAGGGGTTGTGAAGAGTCAGACACGACTTGGTGACTGAACAGCAATAACAACACATGCAAAGACTCAACTGAACCCAAATGTTCTTGGTACCTTCATCTGTAAGAATCAAAAACTGGGGAGGAAAATGACTATCAACAGCTTAACAGATAAACAGAATACACGCACATAATTAAGTACTATTCAGCAATAAAATGAAATTATCTATACTACATAATGGTCAAAAGATCAATCCAAGAAGAACATACAACAATCCTAAACATATATGCATCCAACAAAGGAGCACTTCAATATATAAGGCAAATGTGAACAGATATATAAGGAGAAATTGACAAAAACACAATAAAGGAAAATTTAACACCCCACTTACATCAATGGACAGAAACTCAATAAGGAAATGCAGACTTTAAACGATATATTAGACCAGACAGACTTAATTCACACTTACAGAGCATTCCATCCAAGAGCAGCAGAATACATTTAAGTCCAAAAGGAACATTCTCCAGGATAGGTCACGTGACTGGTCGCAAAGCAACCTCTGGTTAATTTATGAAAACTGAAGTCTTATCAAGCACCTTTTCCAACAATAATGCTGTGAGGCTAGAAATCAAATACACATATACACACACACACCAAAAAAAAACCCTACAAACATGTGGAGGCTAAATAATATGCTATGAAACAACCAATGGATCACTGAAAAAATCAAACAGGAAATTTAAAATATATACCTGGAGACAAATGAAAACAAAAACATGATGATCCAAGATCTATGGGGCACGGGAAACAGCAAAAGCAGTTCTAAAAGGGTATTTTATAGTGATACAAGCTTACCACAGGAAAAAAGAATAACATCAAATGAACAACCTAACCTTACACCTATAGCAACTAGAGAAAAAAAAAAAAAACCTAAAGTTAGTAGGAGGAAATAAATCATCAAGATCAAAGCAGGAATAAATGAAACAGAGACTAAAAAAATTAACAGAAAAGATGAAGCTAAAAGCTGACTCTTTGAAAAGATAAATATAATTAATAAACTTTATTTAGCCAGACTCATACAGGAAAAAAGGGACAGGGCTCAAATCAGTAAAATTACAATTTAAAAATGGAGAATTTATAACAAACACCACAGAAATACAATGAATCAAAAGAGAAACTGAACAGTATTAACATGGAACAACCTAGAAGAAATGGACAAATTCTTAGAAAGGTACTATCTGCAAAGAATGAGCTAGGAAGAAATATAAAATATGAACATACCAATTGCCAGTACTGAAATCGAATCAGCAATTTTAAAACTCTCAATAAACAAAAGTCTAAGACCAGATGGCTGCACCGGTGAATTCCAGCAAACATTTAGAGAGAAGAATTAACACCTATCCCTTTGAAACTACCATTAAAAAATAAACCTACAGAGGAAGAACAATTTTGAACTCATTCTATGAGGAAACTATCACCCTGATACTGAAACCAAAGAAATCACACACACACACACAATCACAGACCAACATTACTGATGAACATAAATGAAAAATTACTCAATTACCAAGCCAAATCCAACAATACATTAAAAGAATCACACACCATGACTAAGTGGGGTTTATTCCAGGGATGCAAGGATATTTAAATATCTACAAGTCAATCAGTGTGCTATACCACATTAACAAATGGAAGAACAAAACCAACTGATCATCTCAACAGATGCAGAAAAAAACCTTCTGATAAATTTCAACATCCATTTATGATAAAAATTCTTCAGAAAGGGGGCATAAAAGGGCATACCTCAACATAAGAAATACCAAATATAACAAACTCACAGCTAACATCATACTCAAGGGTGAAAAGCTGAATCATTTCCTCTAAGATCAGAAACAAGTAAGGATGCTCACTTTCACCACTTTTATTCATTATAGTTTTGTAAGTCCTAGCCACAGCAATCAGACAAGAAAAAGAAATAAAAGGAATCCAAGTTGGAAAAGAGGTAGTAAAATTCTTAATATTTTCGGATGACATGATGCTATACATAGAAAATCCTAAAAATGCTACCAAAAAACTAGTAGAACTCATGAATGAATTTGGTAAAGTTGCTGGATACAAAATATACAAAAATATGTTGCATTTCTATACACTAACAATGAAATATCAAAAAGAGAAATTAAGGAAACAATCTCATTTACCTTCACATCAAAAAGGATAAAAAACCTAGGAATAAATATATCTAAGGAGGCAAAAGATCTGTATTCAGAAAACTAAATGATATTGATCAGAGAAATCAGAGATGAAACAAACAGATGGATAAGAGATACCATGTTCTTAGACTAGAAGAATCAATACTGCAAAAATGACTATAATACCCAAATCAATCTACAGATTCAATGTTATCTCTATCAAATTACCAAGGGCATTTTTCACATAATTAGGACAAAAACTTTTACAATTTGTATGGAAACACAAAAGACCACAAAAAGCCAAAGAAACCTTGAGAAAGAAAAGTGGAGCTGGAGGAATAGGCTTCCTGACTTCAGAATATACTATAAAAATACAGTCATCAAAACAGTAAGGTACTGAGACACACATACAGAAATAGAGATCAATGAAACAGGACAGAAAGCTCAGAAATAAACCTAAGCACCTATGGTCAATTAATCTACAACAACAGAGGCACAATATACAATGAAGAAAAGACAGTCTCTTCAATAGGTGATACTGGGAAAACTGGACAGCTATGTGAAAGAATGCAATCAGAAATTCTCCAATGCCATACACAAAAAAAACTCAAAATGGATTAAAAACCTAAATGTAAGACCAGATGCTACAAAACTTGAAGAAAATATAGGCAGACCACTCTGACCTAAATCACAACAATAGTTTTTTGGATCTGCTTCCTAAAGTAATAACAACAAAATAAAAACAAAATTAAACTCAAAAAGATTCTGCACAGCAAAGGAAACCATTAACAAAACCAAGAGACAACGTACAAACCGGGAGAAAACATTTGCAAACAAGAGCTTAATTTTCAAAAGACACAAACAGTTCATACAGCTTAACAGCAAAAAAAAGGGGGGGTTGCATAAGACCTAAACAGACATTTCTGCAAAAACGACATGTAAATGACAAGCACATGAAAAGATTCTCAAAATTTCTAATTATCATAGAAATGGAAAACAAAACTACAATGATTTATCACCACGAAACAGTTAGAATGGCCATCACCCAAAAGTCTACAAATTATAAATGCTGGAGACAGTGTGGAAAAAAAGGAACCCCTCTACACCATTGGTGGGAATGTAAATTGGTACAACTACTATGGAGAACAGTGCAGAGGTTCCTTAAAAAACTAAAAGCAGAGTGACCACATGATTCTGCAATCTCATTCTCGGGCATATACCTGAAGAACCCCCTAATTTGAAACAATGCATGCACCTCAATATTCACTGCAGCACCATCCATTGTTGTTGTTGCTCAGTCGCTAGGTTGTGTCCCACTCTTTTTGGGACCCTATGGACCACAGCACTCCAGGCTTTCCTGCTCTTCACTTTCTCCTTGAGTTTGCTCAAACTCATGTCCCTTCAGTCAGTGATGCCATCCAACCATCCCATCCTCTGTCACCTCTTTCTCCTCTTGCCCTCAATCCTTCCCAGCATCAGGGTCTTTTCCAATGAGTCAGCTCTTCGCATCAGGTGGCCAAATCTGGGAGCTTCAGCATCAGTCCTTCCAATAAATATCCAGAGATGATTTCCTTTAGAACCAACTGGTTTGATCTACTTGCTGTCCAAGGAACTTGCAGAGTCTTCTCCAGCACCTGAGTTTGAAAGCATCAATTCGTCAATGCTCAACTTTCTTTACAGTCCAACTCACACCAGCACAAAACTACAGGAATAGCCAATATATAGAAGCAAACTAAATGTCCATCTACAGGGGAATAGATAAAGATGTGGTACATATATATAATGGAATATTATTAAGCCATAAAAAGAATGAAATAATGAAAAAAGCAGTGAAGCCCAACAATACTGGAGTGGGGAGCCTACCCCTTCTCCAGGGATCTTTCCAATCTAGGAATCAAACTGGGATCTTTTTGATTCTTTACCAATTATCAACTAAGCTATCAGGGAAGCCCAAGAAATAGTGCCATTTGCAGCAACACAGATGGAACTAGAGATTATCATACTGAGCAAAGTCAAGTCAGACAGAGAAAGACAAATATCACATGCGTTCTGACCGCTCAGTTGTGTCCGACTCTTTGTGACCCCACAGACCATAGTCTATGGAATTCTCTAGGCCAGAACACTGGAGTACGTAGCCTTTCCCTTCTCCAGGGGATCTTACCAACCCAGGGATCGAACCCGGGTCTCCGGCATTGCAGGCAAATTCTTTACCAACTGAGCTTTTAGGGAAGCCCAAAGTCAGGTAGAGTGTTGGTCGGTTGTGTCTAACTTTTTGCAACCCCACAAGCTGTAGCCTGCCAGGCCCCTCTGGCTATGGGATTCTCCAGGCAAGAATACTGGAGTGGACTGCCATTCCTGTCTCCAAAATATCATGTGATATCACTTAAATGTGAAATTTAACAAATGACACACATGAACTTATTTACAAAACAGGCAGAGAAAACAAACTTATGGTACCAAATCAGAGGGAGAGAGGAGATAAGTTAGGTGTTTTGGATTAGCATACACATATACACACCACTATATATATAGTGGTGAAACAACAAAGTCCTACTATATATATAGCATAAGAACTATATTTAACATCTTGTAATAAGCTATAAAGGAATAGAATTTGAAAATATGTATGTACATATATATATCTGAATCACTTTTCTGCACACCTGAAACATACACAACACTGTAAATTAACTACAATTTTTTAAAAAGGTTAAAAGAATAAAAAGAAAAATAAAAGACATTTATTTAAATGGGAAAAAAGATCAACCAACTGATATACCCAACAACATGAATAAGTCTCAAAATAATTTTGCTGAGTGAATGGAATTAATTTTGGCCATTTCAGCAAACTGATTCTTAGGGAAATTGATTTTTCAAGAAGTTCATCTAGAAACAGAAGAGTTGAGGAGTAGGAGGTCCATACAGGTCTTAACTTTAAAACAGCTCAGCACAAGGCCTATATATTAATAAACTGCTAATTCAATTGTCATTTTTTTTTAATGTATATAGTCCCCTCAGAAACCTCAAGGACAGAGGAATGGATAAAGAAGATTTCCCCACAGACAGAGAAAGGGATAAATATTTATGGCTGGAATATTACTCAACCATAAGCAAAGAATGAAATAATGCCATTTGCAGGAACATGGATGGACCTAGAGACTATCATACTAAGTGAAATAAGTCAGAAAGAGAAAGATAAATACCACATGATATCACTGTTATGTGGAATCTAATTACAAAAATAAAAATACAGATAAACATACTTATAAAACAAAAGCAGAAAAAGATATCAAGAACAAGCTTATAGTTACCAAAGGGGAAATGTCTGGGAAGGGATAAATCGGGAGCTTGGGATGAACACACACACACTGCTATGCATACGACACATGACCAACAAGGACCTACCTATAGCACAAACAGCTCTAGTCAATACTCCATGATAACCTACATAAGAAAGGAATCTTAAGAAGAATAAACATATACATAACTGAATCACTTCAGACATGACTGAGTGACTGAACTATACTGTACCTGTACACCTGAAACTAATACAACACAGCAAATCAACTATACTCCAATAAAAGAAAAAGAAAAAAGAAACCCCAAAGAGACAAGTACAACTCTAACCGGCTGGATAGATAGGCAAACGAGAGGGTAGAGTCAGAGATTCAGAGCTACCCAAATCCTACTGAAATCATATTCCTAACATTCCAAATCCAAGTAACCTGGAGTACATAGTAACTCAGGAACAATTCAATTTTCTGTCACAGGCACAACAAATGTAACATCCATTATAGTGTGGCTTACTATTCAACAAACTTTGATAACACAAGGGAAAACATTTTCACATTTCTCTAATGAATTCTTACACTAGCAGTTCCTCTCTTTGATTTCCTACTTCAATCACAAATACAATGACAAAATAAGAAAAATGGATTGGGATTTTTATAGTTTATACTCTTTTCTGTCAAATTCTCTGAGGGTCTAATTCCACAGACCTCACATCCCTCTTTGAAGGACAGCTGTAAGATACCCAGGTAATCAGGGGAAAAAAAAAAAAAAAACATAGGATGAGAAAAAAATTTCCATACTGTGATATACTCAAGATGCTATTATGTAGTCAACAGGGAACTATTCAACACATTTGGCATGTGTTCAAAAATAAACAAGCAAAGTCGTTGGTCTATTCTCCAGCATTCTCCTTAACAAACTAATCATAAAGGGTCACTATATCTAATTGCTAGGAATTCTCCTTTGAATTCCTCTTCTCCACCATAGTTAACCTACCAAAGTTAAAGGGAGGGGAAAAAACATAAGCAAAAGTATTCTGTTCTCAAGTGAAAGTGAGTGTCACTCAGTCGTGTTTGACTGCGACCCCATGAACTGTACAGTCCATGGGATTCGCCAGGCCAGAATACTGGAGTAAGTGGCCTTTCTCTTCTCCAGGGGTTCTTTCCAACCCAGGGATTGAACCCAGGTCTCCCACATTGCAAGCAGATTCTTTACCAGCTGAGCCACAAGGGAAGCCCTTCTATTCTTAAAGATGTCTACAATTTAAGACCAGAAAATTTACTTCAAGCATTCTCCTAAAACTGCTAATCAGTAACAAGTATTACTCAAAGAGAAGTATTCTCCTCAACCAGTTCTCTGTGCAATCTGAAAACATACTAAGTAAGAATCCACAGCAAAGTCTGTTGTTTTAAACACACCAGGAATGAAAACATCTTTGCCAGCATAAAGAAAGTGAAGAGTAAGTATGTTCAGACCCAAACTGAGACAGGCTACAAGGGCATTTGTAAAACTACCACAGATCATCTAGATTAGTCACACACTTTAAAAGTAAGCACATAAGAGTAAGAGAAAAGTTCCTATGACTTGAAATAACAAATTTACTAGTAAAATTGGAATCAGTCCAATGTATTAAAGGTGAAGTATTATGCTAATACCTCATAACAAAACAGAATACTTCATCTTTTTTTTTTTCCTATCTTCTAATTTCAGGCTCTGCTTCTCTAGCAGTATGTAAAGGCAGGTTCTTTGCCACTAGCACCACCTGGGAAGCCCCATATAAAATCAAAGAATTCAGTAATATTTTGCAAGTATAATGTCTTAAATTGGTTTATATAAGCAAAAAAAATCATCTTGTGTATTAACTATGAAAGTTGTATTACATTGAGAAAATTTAAACAACTAATTCAAGAAAACATTTGGTTTCCATTACTGGAAAACCGAACATGATAGCTGAATCAAAAACTAAGGATTTAACTAATGAATCCTTTTCATAATAGTTTTTCTACTTCTTTGGGGGGAATAATTTAATTAAATCTTGAATACTAAGTTTTTTTGACTAACATCAAAGTCTGAAAGTAATCATAATCGCTGTCCCATACTTTTTGACCTGAACCAAACTACACAATGCTGATGCAAAGAGCCAAGCCAATTCATTGGAAAAGACCCTGATACTGGAAAAGATTGAGGACAAGAGGAAGGGGGGCAACAAAGGACGAGATGGTTGGATGGCATCATCAATTCAACGGACATGAGTCTGGGCAAACTCCAGGAGATAGTGAAGGACAGGGAAGCCTGGAATGCTGCAGTTCATAGGGTCACAAGAGTTGGACAAGATTTGTCAACTAAACAACAGCAACCTGCCTTAGATACACATAACAAAATATACATAGAGAGGTGTTAAAAAGTCTTACTTTCTGAGAACCAGAGTTTAGAATTTGGAAAAGCTATATCTAAATCTACAAATCTCCATTTAAAACAGTGAAATAAAACCGAAAAACCTTAGTAAGAAACTCCAGGATCAGACTCAATAAAAGGCACAAAGAAAAGCTCCATCCAGGAAAGGGTTCCAAGGTGCCAGCATCTTAATTATGAAAGAATTTAAAAGACAAGGCCCATGCAGACTCATACTGATCCAATTAAACAATGCAGCTAATCCACTTTTTGACAGAAATAAATGCCTAAGGAGAATACCCACTCCACTAATACAAAAGACTGCCAAGAAGGTGGTGCTTTGTGCTGAGAGGAAAAGATTTGAACGGGAGGGGTGTCAGCTTTAAAACAGTTCCTAAAATAGTTGCTTAAAAGGATAAAGAATAAGAGAACTTACAAAGGCTTTGAGTCATGCTTGGTTCCAGGAAAAGGATACTCTGGCTCTGTGTGAAAGCAAAACCCAGCCATTGTAAAACACAGATACCCAGATTTTGTCAGCAAAACGAAGAGTATTGTCCATTATTTCCCACAAAGGCAGCGGAGCCTTTAACTTGGATTCCTGTTTTTTCCTGGCAGGTAGATACTCTGCAAAAGCAACAAAGCAAACTAAATATGAAACTCTTCTAAATTTCAACCCTACAGTCAAAACGCCAAATTCACAAATGCAGCAAAGGTCACAGAGGAACAAATTTCCTGTTTTGTTACTTAAACTCATTACCTTCCTCCTGAGCTAACCAATACAGAATTTCCTCCTTCTTGTTTTGAGGCTGACAAAATGAGGACGGTATACTTCCAACATACTAGGAACAATAGACAGTTATCCAGGATCAAGGAATAAAATTTGGTATCATTTTCTAAAACCCAGTTGCACATAATCCATGTCTTTTATTTCTTCATATGATGAAAGCTAAGAGTTTTATTAACAATTTTTTAAAACTCCGAGGTTGTTTTAAAAAAGACTAAAACAAAATTCAATGCTTTAAAAACACATCAAAAATCCATTATACCTTTAATTATTAGAACTGTGTTCCTTAACCCAAAAACCTTAGAGTCTAGGAAAGATGAGGAAAAAGGTAAACAATTACCACATTGTAAACATTAACATCTTTCCCATCTCTTTCTAAAATGTACTTAAAGTTGCTTATCACAAAGAATATTTAACTGTTTACAAAAAACTGTAGTTTAATGAAGAAATGTGTGTAAGTTCAACAATAAGCTACTAAGAAGAATAAGATTTGAATGGAGCAATAGTCTTCAGGGGCTGATGATTGTGAAATGTGCTACAAGCATTGTAATTTGTAACTAAGAACAGTAAAAATGACCTAAGTTTGTGTACAATTTATACACACAATATATGTTGTACTAATCCTATCCTCTAACCAACATTCTACCAATGAGAGAAAAAGGAAGAGTTACAACCATTCCTCAGAAATATACTAATGATGGATACATGCTGCATTGGTGAAAATCATCTTTTATGTGATCTATTTCTACTTCATTGACTAAAGCATCTATTTCTGCTTCACTGACTACACAAGAGCCTTTGACTGTGTCGATCACATCAAACTGTGGAAAATTCTGAAAGAGATGGGAATACCAGACCAACTTACCTACCTGCTGAGAAACCTGTATGCAAGCCAAGAAGCAACAGTTAGAACCTGACATGGAACAACGGACTGGTTCCAAATTGGGAAAGGAGTACGCCACGGCTGTATATTGTCAGCCTGTTTATTTAATTTATATGCAGAGTACATCATGCAAAATGCCAGGTTGGATGAAGCACAAGCTGGAATCAAGATTGCCGGAGAAATATCAATAACCTCAGATATGCAGATGACACCATCCTTATGGCAGAAAGCACAGAGGAACTAAAGAGCCTCTTGAGATGAAAGAGAAAAAGGAGAGTGAAAAAGCTATCTTAAAACTCAACATTTAAAAAAACGAAGATAATGGCATCTAGTCCCATTACTTCACGGAAAATATATAGGGAAACAATGGAAACAGTGAGAAACTTTATTTTGGGGGGCTCCACAATCACTGCAGATGGTAACCGCAGCCATGAAATTAAAAGACACTTGCTCCTTGGAAGAAAAGCCATGACAAACCTAGAGAGCATATTAAAAAGGAGAGACATTACTTTGCCAACAAAGGTCTGTACAGTCAAAGCTATGATTTTTCCAGTAGTCATGTATGGATGTGAGAGTTGGATCATAAAGAAAGCTGAGTTGGAAGAACTGATGCTTTTGAATTGTGGTGTTGGAAAAGACTCTTGAGAGTCCCTTGAACTGTAAGGTGATCAAACCAGTCAATCTTAAAGGAACTCAGTCCTGAATATTCATTGGAACGACTGACGCTGAAACTGAAGCTCCAATAGTTTGGCCACCTGATATGAAGAACTGACTCACTGGAAAAGACCCTGATGCTGGGAAAGATTGAAGGCAGGAGGAGAAGGGGACGACAGAGGATGAGATGGTTGGATGGCATCACCGACTCAATGAACATGGGTTTGAGCAAGCTCCAGGAGTTGGCGATGGACAGGGAAGCCTTGCGTGCTGCAGTCCTTGGGGTTCCAAAGAGTCGGACATGACTAAGCAACTGAACTGAACTTATCCTTCATGTACACTGCATGGCTTTATTTAGTCCTCATCCTATTAAAATATGTCTGTCTCTCTTACGACTCTAATAAAAAATATTCTTATTAAACATATATGGACTCAAATTACTAAACTGATTTTCAATCCCTTTTTCAGTCAATATTCATTCTGCATGGTTCTCTGGTTTTAAAACTGAAGAACCATTCTCTTCTTGAAACTTTCCCATCTTATCTTCAGAATTAGATTTTAAATAGGCTGATGGAAGATAAGAGTTTATAAATGTGAAAGAAGAAAACATGCATCGAAAGCCCAGTATATGTCCAGATACTGTGCTAAATGATTTGCATGCATTAGACATTTAATTTTGCTAAAATTATAAACTACTTGGTAACTGCCATTTTACCAATGAGAAAGTTGAAATACAGAGAAGTTGTGAAACATCCAACACCTCACAGCTAGTGAGTGACTGGACCGGAATTTAAACATGGCTAAGTCCAGCTGCAAAATCGAAGCTGCTTCTACTAAACCATGACAAATTTAATTTAGACATTTCTAGAAGAAAATAAAGAATAATAATCTTGTAATTTTGGAGTAAAAAAGACTTTTCAAAGCAAGGTAAAGACTATAAAGAAAAACAATGACAAATTAAACATCATAAAAAAATTTCAATGTCCATAAGACAAAGAACAAAGTTATAAACTCAAGAGAAAGGGGGAGCAAAAAGTCTCTAATATTTTTTATGGGCAATGAGGTAATGTTTTTCAAATACAAACAGCTTTTACAAATCAATAAGAAAACAACTGTGAACTTATCAAAGGAAAAATTAGGGTTAAAGGTCATGATCATTCAAATCACAAAAGAAACACGATGACAAAAAGTGAAAAGAATGTAACTCCACTAATCATCAGTTAACGACTTTTTTAAACATGTGACTTTATTATCAAAATGGCCAGAGATGAATAATATCAAAGTGTAGGGAAACAGACACAATAGGTAGGAGTATAAAAGTGCAATCTGACAAGATATCAAAATTTTGAATATGCAATTATTTTAATCTAGCAAGTCCATGTTTAGAAATTTACCCTTTAAAACAGTAGGCAGTTGTTTGTTGATAACTGCAGAAAATAAGGAAATCAACTAATTGCCAATCAACAGGAGACTGAACTATACAGCACATCAATAAAATTGACTACAACCCAGTCATTAAGAAGCATAACCAACACAATATTTTAAAGCAATTATCTTTCAATTAAAAATAAATTTTAAAGATTGTTTTTAATTAAAAAAAAACATGATACATGAAAATGCAAAATTATGCAGCTGCTGTGGAAAAGTCTGTCAGTTCCTCAAAAAGTTAAATCCGGAAATACAGATGATCCAATAATTCCACTCCTAGGGATATACTCAAGAAAAGAAAATTTATGTCCAAAAAAAACCTTTACATGAACATTTATAGGAGAATTGTTAATAACAGCCAAAAAACTAGCACCAATCCAAATATTTATCAGCTGCGAACAGGTAAGATATGGTCTATCCACCTCTTTGTGACCCCATGGACTGTAGCCTGTCAGGGTCCTCTGTCCATGGGATTCTCCAGGCAAGAAAACTGGAGTGAGTAGCCATTCCCTTCTCCAGGAGATCTTCCCGACCCAAGGCGAAAAATCGGGTCTTCTGAATTTCAGGTAGATTCATTACCATCTGAGCTACCTGGGAAGCCCATATTCATATAATGGCAGAAAAAGGAATGAAGTAGTGTTTCTTGCTTCAACATGGCATAATCTCTAAAACACTATGCTAAGTTAAAAAAGCCAGACACAAAAGGTCACACATTATATGATTCCATTTACATTAAATGCCTTGAATAGGTAAATTTACAGAGACAGAAAGTACACTGGTAGTTGGCAGCTAATGAATGAATGGGAAAACTTGAACTGTTAATAGGTATGAGAATCCTTTGAGGGTGATGGAAATGTTCTGAAATTAATAGTGGTGGTTCACAACACAGTGAAAACACTAAAACCACTGAAGTGTACACTTGAAAATGGTGAATTTTGTGTTTGTAATATATATCTCAATTTTTAAGCTATAAATTTTTAATGCATATCTACTGATAGAAAAATTGTCAATAATGTGCTTTTAAATCAAAAAGCAAGTTTTAAAAATGGTATATAAGATTCTATTTATTATTAAAGTGAAAGAGGAGAGTGAAAAGACTGGCTTAAAACTCAACATTCAAAAAATGAAGATCATGCCATCCAGTACCATCACTTCACGGCAAATAGATGGGGAAACAATGGAAACAGTGACCGACTTTATTGGGCTCCAAAAATCAGTGCAGATGGTGACTCCAGCATGAAATTAAAAGACACTTGCTCCTTGAAAGAAAAAGCTATGAACAACCTAGACAGCATATTAAGGAGCAGAGACATTACTTTGCCAACAAAGGTCTCTATAGTCAAAGCAATGGTTTTTCCAGTAGTTATGTATGGATGTGAGGGTTGGATCCTAATACTTTTGAACTGTGATGTTGGAGAAGACTCTTGAGAGTCCCTTGGACTGCAAGGAGATCAAACCAGTCAATCCTAAAGGAAATCAAGCCTGAATTTTCACTGGAAGGATTAATGCTGAAGCTCCAATAGTTTGGCCACCTGATGTGAAGAAGTGACTCATTAGAAAAGATTCTGAGGCTGGCAAAGATTGAAGGTGGGCGTAAAAGGGGACAACAGAGGATGAGATGGTTGGATGACATCACCGACTCAATGGACATGAGTTTGAGTAAACTCCAGGAGTTGGTGATGGGACAGGGAGGCCTGGCGTGTGCAGTCCAGGGGGTCGCAAAGAGTCGGACACGACTGAGCGACTGAACAACAACATTTATTATGTTAATATGGTTATATAAGGTCATATTACTCAGAAATAGATAATGTTCCTATACATATTTGGGGCTTCCCTGGTAGCTCAGACAGTAAAGCGTCTGCCTACAATGTGGGAGACCTGGGTTCAATCCCTGGATCAGGAAGATTCCCCTGGAAAAGGAAATAGCAACCCACTCCAGTATTCAAGCCTGGAAATTCCCCTGGACCGAGGAGCCTGGGGGCTATAGTCCATAGGGTCGCAAAGAGTTGGACACAACTGAGCATATTCACTTCACTATACTTATTATACTACTAACAGTCTTGATTTCCATCAGACAGGATAACCAGAAAATTATGCTCTTTAGCATCTTTTTTTTTTACACAAAGAGCACATAATTATTTGCAAAAGTAAACATGAAAAAATATTACCATCTGCAAAGAAAAAGAGAATAATATGACAAAAATGCACACAGCAGACTGAAACTAGTAGACAATACAGCAAAGATTATTAACCTGGGATCCATAAACCTCAGAAAATGTAAATTCGTAAAATAAAAAGAATTTTATCCCTCGGTCACTAACCTCTAATTAAAGTTTAGTACCTCTTTCAACCAGACCTAGACAATCTACCATAGTAATATTAGCAGTACCTGTGATTTTTATCACTAATACAAGTTGTATTTTCATATCACATTAGTTGATACAGATACCTCAAAATATCATCTACATATATATTACTACTTTAAAACTATGGTAGCTTTCAGACTCACTGCTAGATCTTGTTTTTTAACTGTACTGATAAAAGGGCACATATGGTAACATATCACATATTTATTTTTATGTATTTCAATATAGCACATTCCTTTTCAATCTTATTTCACTCGGTTAAAATCATTATTCTAAAAAGGCTCCAGTCTTCTCCAGACTGCCAAAGAGTCTATACAACCAAACATCCACTCATATTCAAGCGTAACACCCACACATTAGACAGAGGAAGGGAAACCCAATCATAGGGTATTCTAATTATTCAGGCATAAAGTAAGTAGGGCCTAAATTCAGACAAAAATAGGTAAATTCCAATTTTAATCAGTTTGTCTAATACAAAATTCAAAATTTTCTTCCCCAAATCATATCCTTCTCTAGATTTTTCAGTTGCCTCTGACTTCTTCCTTCATTTTCAATCACTGATGTCACTTAAAAGCTTTCTTTTCTATCTCAATTGACACAGATCTCTCTCCTGATGTTAGTTATCACTTCGTATTTTAATTCCTTAAAAAAGAGCCTCCCTTCTCTCATTCTGATCTCAACTGATTCTGCATACCTCAACCAGATTAATCTTCTTAATTATTTTCAAACTGCCCCTAATCTCTCCAGACCACTCAATGCTCCCAATGTCTTTAACAGTAGTGATAATGACATGATTCTAGAGCCATATCTGCAATAACTATTAATAGTTATTAATCAAAACAATTCTATAGCCATGTCCTATATCATTCAAACAATACTGACATAAAATTTACATATTAGTAAGAGAAATCCAATTTATAGATGTAAAAAGCCACCTGGTGCTCAACAGTTAAACCTAGGATAAAACTGAAATTCCTCCTTCAAACCCCTCCATAATAATCATGCTCCAGTTTGCCTTATCACTTCCCTAGTTCGCACTGAATTTTCAGAATTTAACCAGATATTAATTCAATGTCCCTTTCCTCCTCAAATCTGGATGCATGATTTCCTGCTACTACATATTTGCTGATACAACTTCTATGATCTGCAATGCCATTTGATTCATTCATTCATTCAATAAACAGTTACTAGGCCCCTAAAATATGCTTAACACTTAGTACATTGTAGGGGTTAAGCTCCTACTTTGTAACAAATACTTCATCTCAGTCTAGGAGACTCCTCTTGGCTTCCCAAGTGGTGCTAGTGGTAAAGAACCTGCCTGCAGATATAAGAGATCTCTGGGTTGGGAAGATCCCCTGGAGGAAGGAATGGCAACCCACTCCAGTATTCTTGTCTGGAGGATCCTATGGACAAAGGAACCTGGTGGGCTATAGGCCATAGGGTTGCAAAGAGTCAGATACACTGAAGTGACTTAGCACACAGACTTCCTTGGTGGTCCACTGGCTAAGATCCATGTTCATAATGCTGGAGGCCGGGGTTCAACCCCTGTTCAGGGAACTAGATCCCAAATGCTACAACTGAAGATCTTGCATGCCACAACTAAAACTTGGTGCATTCAAACAAATATTCTTTAAAAACCTTTCTAGTGAGAAAGCAGAGACATAAACCACATAAATACAAGACAGTGTGGTAAATGTCACAAAAGAGGGATGCACAGATGCTAGGGGAGAACAGAGAAAGAGCACAAAGCAAAGACTAGAAGAGAGAGGCAAGGTTTCCTGGAGTTGGAGCACCTAACGTGAATTATTAAAGAAGTCTGTGAGGTCGTAAAGTATAAGGTACTGTAGGCACATATAAAGCACAAACCAGACTATATAAAAGTCACTCATCTTGGCCAAGCTCAAGAATATGTCTGAAGAGAGAGGAATAATAAACGATAAAACTGGAAAGGTACAAGGGGACAAAATCATGATGAGCCTCACATATAATGCTATGAAAGCTCCATTTTATTCCAAAAGCAGTAAGTAGCAGCAGGATATGCTGGAAAACAGACAAGTTGAGGAATTCCCATGACCTAAATCTGAATTTGACCTCTTGTGTCGTTTATTTGCGATGTGACTTTCATCAAAATTTTTTAAGCTTCAGTTTCCTCAAATACAAAATAGGAATTGATAATATCAATTTTGCCAAAATTCTAACAAGAAGTTAATTCATGTAAATCTCCTAGCACAGGAGTCAATAAACTACGGCTTGGTCTGCCAGCAATGAATGGTTTTTTAAAGGATTGTTTATTTAACAAAAAAGAAAGAAAGAAACTAAGGAAGAATATAGAACAGAGATCTTGTGACCCACAGAGCCAAAATGTTTACCTTATGGCCCTTCACATACAAATTTTGCCAACTCCTATCCTTAGCACAAAAGAGGCAACCAAAAAACAGCAACATTACTAAGAATTTTAAATACTGAATAAATCTTAAAAGGATTTCTCTGATGATAACACATAAAAAGAAACAGAAGTTAAAATAGCAGTAATGATGTTGGGAAACAAGCAAGAATGCTGCAGTAATCCATTAACTTCTCCTTTCCTTCCTTCTAAGTATACAGGTGAGATCAACTTCTACCTCCTCTCTGTATCCCTGTAGGCTACACACCCATATGTACTCTGGTATATGATACAGCACTTAGTGTTCTTTGTTACTTAGCATAGTCTGCCTTCACTTGCTTGATACTTATTCAGGCTTGCATCCACTATAAGTGAAAGTAGTGTTAAGAGTAAACACTCTGGAGTCAAACAGACCTTGTTTTAAATACTGGTTTTTCAATGTTTAAGGTTTGTTACTTAACTTGTATGGCTCCTAACACTAAGAAACAGTCATAGTTACCACATAAGAGTTTCCTAATTTTGCTTTGCTTTTTTACTTCAGATGTGCCACACTGTTCTAAGCACTTTAAGGGCACTATTTCATTTAACCCTCACAACAACCCTGTTAAGATAAGGATTATCAATTACTATCTCCCTATTACAGATGACGAAATTGAAGCATGGAGAAGTTATAATAAGTTTCCCAAGAGCTAGAAAAGTGAAAGATCGAAGGCTCACATTCTCAAGCAGCAAGAGAATGAGAATCATACTGTCTAGTTCACAGAATTGTTATAAATATTAATTTAGATTACATATTTAAAAGGGAAGGGGATGGCTTTCACAGTCCTTAGCATTCAGTAGTCCAATAAATACAAGTTCCACTCCTAAACTTCTTATTCTCCAGAATCCTGAATATAACAGTACATAGCCAGTAGACACTTAATATTTATTAATAGGTTAGCTATACCTTGGTGATTTACATTCTCATTATTTCAAGCTTATCATTCTGTACATAATCACAATATATTATTTCATAAATTTGTATGTTGATTTTGCAGGAGACTACACTACATACGAATCTATAGCACAACATATGCTGTCAGTTTTTTTGGTTTTACTTAAATATAAACATGATCAGAAAGCAAATGGATATATATGTAAAGATCCCAACAAAGTCTTTGTATAGAAAGAAATTAAGGTTGCTGTACCCTAAATTTATTCTATTCTCTTAGCAGTATTTGTAACTGGTATTATATAACTGATCCATTTTATTCACTTAGGGAATCTAAGTAATTTAGGAAAAGAAAAAAAGATACTAAACTGTGTAAGATTACAGAGAGAGGTTCTCTCTGCAAAAGATGAATATGAAGAAAGATAAAGTGTTTTAACTTCTATTTTGTATCACCAATCTGGGTCACCAATTTCTACTATTAATAAATGAAAACGATCTAAAAGCCCCAATTACCAGATGTCCATTCAGTATGAAATATTGAGCCTCACAACAAAGTGAACTGCTTATTCTTCAAAAAATCAGAAATAAAAAGTAATAATCCTGCTACAAAAGAGAATACAAAACAAAAATTCTGTTACTACTTACGAGTTTTTGCCTTGTAAACTGAAGGATTCCTAGCTAGACCCAAAGTTACTTGATTTCTGCAACTTATAACATGAAGGACAGAAATTTTTTTAAAAAAAACATTATTTAATCAGAATGTAGCTGCATGGAAACAATTAAAATTTCAAAAAGTAAATGAAGGATAATCACCACATCAAGTGAAATATAACATTACCTTGCAGAGGAAAATTTCCTTTAAAAAGCTATTAAATTTCATAGAAAACTATGCAGAAAACTTGCAGAAGCAAAACAATTGATGCTGAAATGTTTGGGGGAAAAAGTCAGGTGACAACCAGGTTCAAAGTAAACATGTAATTCTTAATTAAACATATGCTTGATATCACAAAGGTTTGTTCCCTTCTTTTTAATTGTTTTGTTGTTGTTGTTCAGTCACTAAGTCATGTCCAACTCTTTGCGACCCCAAGGGCTGCAGCACACCAGGCTTCCCTGTCCTTCAACATCTCCCAGAGTTTGCTCAAACTCATGCCCACTGAGTCAGTAATGCCATCCAACCATCTCATCCTCTGTCACCCCCTTCTCCTGCCCTCAATCTTTACCAGCATCAGGGTCTTTTCCAATGAGTCAGCTCCTTGCATCAAGTGGCCAAAGTATTGGAGCTTCATCAGTCCTTTCAAAGAATACTCAAAGTTCTACATTAGTAGTTAATTTATGATTTAGTTTCTCCCTGCTTCCTGTGTCCCCCTCCAATCTAGCCATCACACTAATTTTAAAAAGTCTCCATACTATTTTTAATGAATGTTTTCAAAAGAGGCAATATTCTCCACTGATCAAAAAATATGAATTATTCAAAAAATCTTTACTATAGATTAAAGACCCTCCAAATGTGTATACGGATTAATAGGAAGACAATTAAAGAGCATGAAAGGGATAGGGAGGAGAGAAAAGAAGGGAGAGGGAAAAAGAAGGGGGAAAAAGCTTAGTCCCTCTTTCCCAAACAAGTTAAGCATCGTTATCTGCCACTTATTACCAGACTTAGCACCTTCATTTTTTTTTTACTTATTTCATACTTCCCTTAAAACTCAAGCTCAATACCCCTTCATGATAAAAACAATCAACAAACTAAAATAGAAGGAAACTTCCTCAATCTGATAAACAGCATCTATGAAAATCCCATAGCCAGTATCACAGCTAATAATGGAAGAAAGAATGCTTTCCTCCCAAGACCAGAAACAAGACAAGAATATCTGCTCTTGACACTTCTTTTCAACAAAGGACTGAAGGGTTTAGCCAGGGCAGTTAAGCAAGAAAACAAAATGCACCCAGACTGGAAAAAAAGTAAAACTTATTTACAGATGACATGGTCCTTGGCATACAGAAAACCAGGGGGAATCCATTTAAAAAACAACTATTAGAACTAATAAAGTTCAGCAAAGCTGCAAAACACAAGATCAACACACAATAGTCAATTGTATTTTTACATATTTGCAGTGAGCAGCCCAAAAATGCAATATTCTTTTTACAACAGCATCTAAAAGAATAAAATATTTCAGAATAATACAACAAAAGAAGCATAAAAGTTATACTCTGAAAACTACAGAACACTGTCAATTCAAATTAAAGATCTAAATAAATGGAAAAATTTTTCATAAAACATTTTCATAAACAGGAAGACTTATTTAAAATTGTCAAGATGCCAATGCTCCCCAAATCAAGCTACAGACTTACACAATTCCTATCAAAATCCCCAAATCTGGCTTCTTTGCAGATATTGATAAGCTAATCCTAAAATTTATATGGAAATACAAGGAGATCAGTGTTTGCCTAGAGTTAAGGACAAGGGGAAATGAAAGATAACTCCAAGAATATAGGATTTATATTTCAAGTGACTACAATGTTCTATAAATTTTGGGATGGCTGCACAAATGTGAATATACTAAACACTACTGAGTTATATATTTTAAATGGGCTACTTCTATAAGTGAATTATATCTCAAGAAAAGCTGTTAACCAAAAAAATTCTCAACTTTGAATAGCCCCTGGCCCACCCACCAATCCATTTTGTTACTCTCTCTCAGAATGCCTGTTAAGAGTTTATATTGTAGTAACTCCCACTTGTTCACTTATTGTATTGAAATAACTAAATTATATGCCTTACTTCACTTATTCATGAGCTTCAAAACAGTCTCTTCTATTTCTTTCTTTTTAGAACCAAGTACAATATTGGGTGGGCTTCCCTGTTGGCTCAGTGGTAAAGAGCCTGCCTGCCAATGCAGGAGATGTGGGTTTGATTCCTGGGTAGAGAAGATCCCCTTGGCAACTCCCATCAGTATTCTTGCCTAGGAAACCCCATGGACAGAGGAGTCTGGCAGGCTACAGGCCATGGAATTGCAAAAGAATCAGATACAACTTAGCCACTAAACAACATAATAATGGGTACAGGATAGGCCCTCAAATAGGGCTTCTAATTTTCTAAATGCAAAACATTAGAAATTACTTAACATATAGAAGTTAGTCAGACTTACTCTAAAATCTTCCTTTTGGGGAATACAGGAATACAAAAAATTCCCCAGATTTCTAAACAAATTCTTCAGAATAAAGATAAATAAAAGTGTACTTAGAGCAAGTTTTCACATTAAAACAATCCTAGACAATAAAGGAATAAATTGCAATTCAATTAAAAGTTGTCCAGAAATGAAGTTAATTTAAAGGTTCAGTGTTAGTACCGGTGGTCAAAGAAAGTTGTAGTATTTTCATCATGAAACATGAGCACAAGTTAATAATTAAGTCTTTGTTGCTTACTTGATGATTTTATTGCTCTGAGTTAAGGCTCACAAAATATTAATTACAATGACTTTAGAATTGCAGAAACAGCAACAGAAAACATTCAAAAACAGCAAGGTCCATCTAAATGATATTTCTTTAAAGTAATAATGATAATAATGCTCTATCCCAACAGAAAAAGAAAATTCAAAGAATATGCTTCCCACGAAACTATACTTCAGAAACTGAAATTCAAAGTTTACAGCTTTCAAAGTACAAAGAGAAATAACTCAAACAGTCAGAATCCAGTAGACCACAACAGCAATCAATAACTGTATAGTACCAGAGAGACCCACTAAAGGTTATAAAATCCAATTGTAATGTTCTTTGTAAAATCTGTATCTTTAAATAGCTACTGACATTTAATTGTCATTCAAACCCACCTTAGAAGGGAGGTCCTTCTTCTCTCCTCCTCCTTCTTCTGTGGCTCTTACCCCTTCCCTTCTCTTCTAACTGCTCCCCAACCTCTTCACACAACTTTACTTTTTGAAGACGGAAAGCAATTTTAAGTATTATAATTCACCTTTTAGACATAAGTTCACAAATATTATGCTACCATCTGAAATAACTTCATGAAATGCCCCAAACTGTTCACCACCCAGGGACTACAATCCCATCCCCCTTGCATTCAAATTAAGGCTCTGTGACAAATTATTACCAATGAAATGTGGGCAGATGTTTGTCTTTGGGGGTTCTTAAATGTCCTGTAGGTTACAGGCAGGGCTCCAAGGCTCCAGGGAACAGTGGAGACATAAGATGTAAGGCGTCTATGTCCCTCCATTACCACGCGGAGAAAAGCCACAAGCCTGCTAACGAGGAGCACCTGCACTAGTCTGTTAATGTGAGCAAAACACAAACTTACATGTGTTAAGCCACTGAAATTTTGGAATGTATTTATTACCCTAATTAGCATTACCCAAAGTAAAATATGCATGAATCTTAAATATTTCAATTTCCCCTAATTAAAAACATTTATAAGGGCTATTTTGGTAAGATTATCTAAAAGCCCATTTAAGTAACATTAAATTTTAAAACCTAAACAATTTTCCACCTTAATTTTCTTGTGAAGTAACTACTTTAAGTGATAGCAAGAGAAGTCCCACTGTAAATAATAAAGATCACTGTTCACTTATCTTAATATATTATTTCATTAACATTTATTTTCATGATTATTATAGAAAAATGTCTTCAATTCTCCCAATTAAAAAAAATCACAAAGTATTTTATTATAGTAATATTCATGTCTAATGATATTTCATAATGTCTAATGAAAATTACCAAATTTTGCCTGAGTTAAGGGCAAAATTCATTTCCATTTTACTGTTTTTAAAGTACTAAAAATTAGCCCTAATTTTAAAGAATTTTTCCTTTAAATAAACCATATGCCAAATAATTCTGTCCACTGTAAATGACACACACCCATAACACATACACTTTAACAAAACTGTAACATTTTCCATTCTAATAAAGTTCTCTCCCCTATCCTTCACAAACATACCTCACAAATGTGTTGAAATTTTAATGCTTTACTTGGGTTTTTTTTAAGCTTTACATTGCTGATATAAATAATAATGATACAAGGCCTAAGGAAACCTGGTGTTAGTAAACAGAGACATTACAAATTTAAACTAATGAAACTCCTCCCACATCATCTTCACCCTGCCTTCAGCAAATAAAAAGAAAAAACTATTTAACCTTCTCTGTTGCCTTTAAATTCTGTATCACTATTTTTTCATACCACAATACAACTAAAATTAAATGAACACCACATTTATCACTCCACACAGAATTTTAAAAAATGGAAAATTACAGAAAGCTGATTTTTGACAGAAGATTTTTGAAATTACTGATAGAAAATTTTTGCTTCCATTCAGGAAAATATTCCAAACGTTTTTGGTTTTGAACTGGAACAACTGCATGGGAATTGTGTGGCACTTATATTTATAAACTAACTCTAGGCCTTTGATCGTTTTTCACACTTGATTGTATCTTAACATATATGTGCTGTATATAGCTTAAAATTTTTTTCCAGGACTACAGAGCAAGAACTCAAAAAAGAGAGTAAATGAAACTGAAAGATGCCACATTCAAAAATATGAAAACAAATCAAGTATGACCATACAGTTTCTATAAATTAGGACACTAGGCTATTTTACTGACAGTCTTCGTTCTAATAAAAAGACTTCTAAAATAACAACATTGAACGTTGTTTAGATATATTCAATACCTTAAATATATCAAAGGACTCTAAAATGTTCTATTGTCTTGACTTCTAACATACGGTGACATAATATTGCTCTCAGTAATCCAATGAGTATTCGTACTTACACAAGTTTCTCAGTGCCCACAGTCAGGGCTGCAGGAGGGGGAGGAAAAAAAAAAAAAACCCTAATATTTAACTAAGCAGCTACTATGTGCCAAAGATGTTTTTTTTTTTCAATTTATCCTCAGGACCTTACTATAAATGTCTTATCTTCTTGTTACTGATGAAGAAAACAGACTTAAGAGACATTAGGTACCTTGCCTAAAGGGAAAGAACTAAGAGAAATGGCAAAGCCAGAGTTCTGAGGTTGTAAAACAAGTCCTCTGCCCACTAAACTATGTGTGTTTTTCCAGTAGTGGTCACAGAAAACAGCTCGCCACCCTTCCTCCTGTTCCCCTCACTTCCCCACGAACAGCAGGAAACATTTCTTTGTGAGACCAGGTTCAGAAAGGAGCAACCTCTGGCCATGACACAGAGCGTGGCCGAGAAGGATGGAATCTGTATAAAGATTTCATCCATTGAGCTTTCAGCTACCTGAGCTAACTAGACCCAATTAGAGAGTGGGAAAGATAAAGTAAATAGCAAATGAGCATCCAAACACCATCGACACTTGGTTCTGAGATGCAGCGTACGCCTACTGGCAGCAGATCTACCTTTACAGCTGCGTTCTGCTTAAACTATTCTCAAAATAGCTTTCTAAGAGCACACGCTTAGAGCAGACAAGAGGCTTGCTCCAGGTTTTGGGGACTGTGAGGGAAAACTTGTTTGCATTCAATACGTGACTATCTTGATTGATAATTAAGGGAACAAGAGCCAGTAAGGCAGTAGCCCCTGAAATACAGTCCTGCGGTTCCCCTGTGTACTCAACTCCCTCAACACAATGCATATGAACAGCCTAAGCTCGAGAGTTGGCCGGGCTGAGAAGGATGACAGCTCCAGTAACTTCCTCTTCCTCACCGACCTCCTCAGCTCGGCGCGTACACGCCTTTCCCCCTAGGAGGCAGGATAAAACAATTTCAAACGCACTGAATCCATCCAATCCTACCACCACCACAGGACAGGGAAGCCAGCTTCCATTTCTTCCCCCGCCCCTCTGAAAAACATTTTATCTTAAAGAAAAAAAAAAAGGCGTATTATCAACGGGAAAGTATTTGCAACGCAAAAAAGAAAAAAGGAAATATGTACTTCGTCCCTCCACACACAGCCCTAAGGAAAGGATGAAAAGAAGGGACCTCGACACCGCGTCTCCGCGAGATTTACTGCTTAGATTCACTTTCCCTCGGGTCCCACCGCCGGCCAGGGGCAGAGCTCGCGGGTGGAACGCCAAAAGCTGCCTTCGCCGCTCCTCAGGAGACGCGGAGGCGGCGGCGACCCGCGCGTCCCGCCTCCGACCCTCACCTGCCCAGGCCCGAGGCAGGGCCCCGCGCCCGGCGAGGCGTCCGGGGAGGCCGGCGGGAGGCGGGGAGGCCGGTCGGCGGGCGGGCGCCGAGGCGGTTAGGCCGCGCCGCAGGCCGGCGCGCTTCCTGCCGCGGCCCCGGGCCCGGCTGCCGTGCGTGAGCCGCGCGCACACTCGCCCTCCCCGGTCCCCGCGGGGCAGCTCTCACCTGAGAGGCTCTCCGGAGCCTCGGCCACAAAGCGGGGTCGGGGGAGACGCGCCGCTCGGGGGTCCCGGGCCCTGGGCGCGGACCACCCCCCGACACACACACACACACACACACACACACACACACACACACACACACCCCGGAACCTCGGCCGCCTCCGAAAGCGACGCGGGCCAGCCCCGCACCCGACACACACCCACTCGCTGCGGGTCCTCGGGCCGCCTCGCCGCCCGCCAGAGTCCCAACTCGCACAACACCCCCACGCACCTTCGGCCCTGTCCCACCTCCTTTCCCCGGGAGCCGCGCTCCTCTGCCCAACGCTCTCGAGGCTACTCGAAGGCACGAAAACACTCTACCTCATTCTCTTCCTCCGGCCCAGAAGGAGCAACAGCAGCCATTTCCCCGCGGCAGGGGAAACACACACACAAACACGCGCGCGCGCGCGCGCACCCGGCCCCCACAGATGCTTCCCCTCCGGAGCCGCGGCCGCAGACGCAAACACAAACACCCACGGGCGGGCCTCGCTCCCGCCAGCCCGCCCCGGAGGGAAGCCGAGGCGGCGGCGGGCCGGGCCCGGGTCCCGGCTCGCGCGGGACGGGCGCGCGGAGCGCCCGGGCCTGGGGTCCCCCGAGGGGCCTGCGCCCCGCTCCTCACCTGCATTCAGCGCGCCGGGGTCCGGGCGGCGACGGCGGCGGCGGCGGCGGGGCGGCTGCTGCTGGTGCTGCGGCGGCGGGGGAGGCGGCGGCGGCGGTGGCGGCGGGGCTGAGGGCAGCAAAGACATGCAGGCAGCCCGCCGGGGGGAAGAGGCACCGGCCGGAGGGGACGCGGGGCGGGCGGGCCGGGCCGGGCCGCCTGAGGAACCGCAAAGGCGGCGGCGGCGAGGAGGGCGGCCGAGGGGAGCGAGAAGGAGACGGATGGGGGGGCGGGGAGGGGACCGAGGGCCGCGCCGCCGGGCTTCGGGGACGGTGACCCTGGACGCGCAGGAGAGGCCCCGCGGCCGCCGACGCGAAGGCCCCTGCCCGAGGAAACTGCGCCCCCGCAGCCGCCGGAGCCGAGGCTATTACTCCGAGAGCCGCGCAGAGCCTGGCCTTGGCCTTGGCCTCCTGGCGCTGGGGCTGCCGCCGCTGCGGGGGTTGCTGCTGCGCCTGCTGCTGCCGGGGCCGAGAGTGCTGCACCGAGACGCCAGCTTTCGATGCCTCCGCTCTCGCTCACACACGTTCACACCCCCGAGAGTCGGGGGAGAGGCGTCAGCGCGATATCGGTATTGAGATTAATAACAAGGTGCGGAGAGTGCGAGAAGGAGGAGGGTTGATTGACGTGGAGGGGCTGGCGAGAGTCAGTCACTCCCCCGCGCGGAGGGGTGGGGTGAGGGGGAAGGAGGCGGGGCTTCAGCGCCGCGCCTAGGCCCCGCCCCCGGGGCGCCGCGTTCGGCCGTAGTGCGCGTGCGCGCGGGGCTGCCAGTTCTCTTGCCCATTTTCTCCTTTACCCTTGCTGTTTTCTTACTCGTTTCTCTTGGCATGCGTGAAGATCCGAGCTCGGGAGGCTGGTCGGTTATCAGAAAGACACAGCCGCAAAGCCACGAGGGGTGGCGGGAAGGCACTAACGATCCCGCCTCACCCGGGTTCGCGCCAGGACTCGGCGCTGTTTACTGCGCGCTCGCCTGAGGCGGCCTGACCGCGAAGCCCAGCCAGCGCCGCTCCAGGCGGCGATTAGGACGCCAGGTGAGATGGAGGAAGTGACCGAAGAAAATGTTTCCTGACATTTTCTGTGGCTTTATTTTTTTTTTTTTTAACGTGTAACATCTGTAAGTTGCATTGCGAGAGGTAAATAAAAGACTCTCTACGTTAACCCTGTCGTATTTATTTTCTGAGGCTCCCCTCTCACGGTAGAAATAGATCTGCTTGGCCGTGCCAGCAACAGAGTGAAAACGGCGAAGTATAAGCTAGAATATGAACGTTTACTTGGCCTTGACATTTTTAAGTTTATGGGGTTTAATTTTGTTTTTGTGGATCAGCTTCAGCTTTTACCACGAGCAGTCCAAAATCAAGCCGGCTCTAGAGGCAAAATACTGCTGTTACAGAGTTTTCCATAATCTGTTTGCCAGTGCATGCTCTGGGCTTGCGTACTTACCAGTGTCAAGGGTGTATTAGCAATGTTCAGGATTCCCCTCCCACCCACCCACAGGGGCGTGTTTAGCACACCAAACACATGGTGTTGGTTGCAGTTAATCTTAGGCCCTATTATTGAATGTAAAAAGCCTTCATCTCTTGGGGAAAAAGTTGCTGTAAAAATGCAAATCATCATTTAGCCACAACGGAGCAGTTATTCAAAGAGTCCATCAGAAGAATTGCATTATTTTCAGCTTTGTCACCAGGAAGTGAGTGAGTAATTAGAGAAGCCCCTCAAGACGTAGAAGACCGCAGGCTACTTTGTCTGTGTTGTTTCCATTTCTCTGCCTAGCAACATCACCCCCAAACCAGCTTCTGTAATGGGTCTGAAAACGGCCTAATCGTAAAAGAAGTTCCATTCACTCCTAACGATCTTGATTCTAAGGCTTTGTAATGGACAAAGCCAAACAAGTCACTTCAGGAGCCCAGAATAGTAAACTTGCCTCAGGGGCATCTTGCCACAGCATTTCTCCTTGGCATAGAAACATTTGCCCCAAGGAGAAATACTACCAAATGGTGAAGAAAAGAGGAAAATAAACACCTGAAAAATATAAATCAGATGATGGGATATTCTCACGGATTTAAACTTTTTCAAATACCTGTAAATATATATTCAATAGATTCCTAGCTATTCACTCATATACAATAAACATCTCTGGAGGATGTGTTATACTCCAGATATTGTATTTCTCATCAGAGATACAAAAATAAACATATATGGTCCCTGTTTTTAAGTAGCTTACAGCCTTTGTAGGGGAAGCCAACCCGTAAACAGGAAACACATAGAACACACCAGAAACGGAAGTGTGAAAAGTAACAAAAAATTATTAGTCACAGTGAGGCCCAGGAGGATAAAGCTGATGGCACTAGTGGTTTCACTGGAGCCACATGATACCTGCCAGTCTCACTGACGCACTGTCAGTAGTGACCAGTGAGGAAGGAGAGAACCTCTGTGGATGGTAAAGAAGCACTGATAAATGTTTGGGTTTGCTGATCCTGAACTTTAGATTTACATAGGCCATGTTCATTGCTGACCTTTAAATTTAAATACTAAATGCATCACCATCCACTGAGTAATTAGAATTGTGATATTCAGAGTTAAGAATAGTGAATTTTATTATTTAAAAAAGGGCAATTGAATGCAAGTTAAACTTAAATAATCTCTACTATCAGGGCTGTTCTCTTTACACCGTAGAAAATAGATTGGCTTGCCCTAAAAACAGGAAAGCCATATTTTCATATATTAATGAGTATAACCATATCATCCAAAAAACAGGTTGTTTTTCTCATTTTCAAGAAGATTGAAATTAAAGGAATAATGATTTTTGAATAGCAGGCCCTGCACAAAAGCTGAGAAATCTTAATCTTCGCTGATATTTTTATAAGTTCCCTCATAAGTCTCCAAAAGACATTCCAACAACAAAAAAACCATTTTTAAAAAGCAGTTTTATAGCAGTTCAAAGTTCACAACAGAATAGTAACCTGATTTTGATAACGTATTTCATGAGAATTTTCCATGTTTGACAGATGTTGCAATTTTTAAATGAAGATTAAAAAAAGAAAGAACACAATTCTATGAAAGAGAAAGTATAGAAAAAAGTAGAGAGCTGATTTTGAAAACTGAGTTTTTAGGGAACTGAAAGAGAAGGAGGCATATATTGAAAAAAAATTTTTTTAAATAACAACACCATAAGAAAATATCTCTAAAGAAGTGATTTATCCAAGTAAAAACTTCCGGGTTAAATAAGGCCTTTTTGACCAAAATGGTTTAATAGTAGAACTGTGTAGGGTACAACTTGTTCTGAAAACACTTAAGTTTATTTGCATTATAACAGAATTGGTCCATTACCTCTCAAAAATAAAAAAAGACAATGTTCTAGTGATCACCTGCATCTTTTCCAAATTAGCAATTAGTATTTTATCTGAGTAAATCTTATCTCTCCATGTTTTTTCTGTTGGTAGCATGGGTAGCCAGATCTATAAAATCCCTTATAACTATATTTCTTTGTTTTCTAAAATTCTATTGAGCAGCTTGCTCAAATGGCAAAGATTTAAATTTTGTAACTTCAGAATATTATTACTACTTTATAAAGAATCAAATATTATTTTGATACTAGTACACATTTCTATACTAATAACTGTAAAACTTTTTAAGTGTTACATTTAAATTATTTAGTAAGCTATAATTAATAAAATAATTAAATGTAATTTATCTGATATTCATTAGTACAACATTTAAATAGGTATAAATCAAGATGATCTTAAATTTTTAATTCCCAGACCTCCTGACACGGCCTCCACACTATATTCCAGTGACATATTCTACCTTTTATTGAACTATAGTCCTCTCCATCTTCCCACCTTTACTCATCTTATTCCTCTTCCTCCCTCCCCTTTTACCCCCATGTCTAATATTTTTTGAGAGGCCATATACCATGGGTAGTTCATCCAAGAAAAAGATGGCTATATTCATTGCCTCCACACATCTTCCAGTCCATCAACTCTCTCTTTTCATCAACCTCCTATTTGTTCCTTTTTCTAGTATGATTATGGACGACACCAAGGAAGATTCCACTCTCTTGGTCAAAGACAAACATTTTCCACCATTTTTAGTAGTGTTCTGTATGATACAATGTGTGCTCAGTCACTCAGTCGTGTCCAGCTCTTTGCAACCCTTTGGGCTGTAGCCCACCAGGATCCTCTTCCATGGGATTTTCAGGCAAGAATACTGGAGTCGGTTGCCATTTCCTCCTCCAGGGGATCTTCTGGACCCAGGGATCGAACCCACATCTCCTGTGTTTCCTGCATTGCAGGCAGATTCTTTACCCGCTAAGCCATCAGGGAAGCCTCATATGATATGCTGCTGCTGCATCGAAGTCGCTTCCATAGTGTCCGACTCTGTGCCAATCCATAGACGGCAGCCTACCAGGCTCTTCCGTCCCTGGGATTCTCCAGGCAAGAACACTGGAGTGCGTTGCTTTCTCCAATGCATGAGAGTGAAAAGTGAAAGTGAAGTCACTCAGTCATGTCCGACTCTTCACGACCTCATGGACTGCAGTCTACCAGACTCCTCCATCCATGGGAGTTTCCAGGCAAGAGTACTGGAGTGGGTTGACATTGACTTCTCCGATATGATATGCTAGTCCTCGATAAAATAATGGAGTAGACCACATTCATTTTGATGTCCTGCCTCTTCTCTCTATTCTCCCAGGATCAAGTCTCAAGTCCCTTGAACCCCGAATATTCAGAATCTCCACTCCAACCCCATCAATATCAGCACCATTCTTTCTAGTATTTCCCTACATTCTAGAAATGTTTTGGAATATAAGTACTATGACCACCACCAATAAATATCCACTACTTCAATTTTTTAAGTATTTTGAGGTATCTTGTGTGCTAGTCAATCAATAAAATAAATTATTTTGATGTTGTACTTCAATGATCTTCATGGAGTCTTCAGAAATATGCTTCAGAAACCACTTAGGGCATGCAGAGGGGAACAGATAGGTGGGATCACAAGTAGAAAGCCTCTGTTTTACATATAGACCGTCTGTTTGACGACTTCTGAATTTTCCTTTTTCTGTGAACAATGCTCCTTGCATCTCAAGAGAGTCCCCCAACTTCCTGACTACATGCATACATGTTAAGTCACTTCAGTCCTGTCTGCCACTTTGTGACCCTATGGACTATAGCCCTCCAGGCTCTTCTGCCCATGGGATTCTCCAGACAAGAATAGTGGAGTGGGATGCCATGCCCTTCTGGGCATATGACTCAAGTCAAAGCAAGCAGAGTTCTCCCTCAGAATGTTTTCAGGCAGAACTAAGGGAAGAAGGGCTAGTCCACCATAGTAATCTGAGACGAGAAGACAGGAAAGAAGGAAGTTTTGAGAGTGGCCAATGGCTATCCTCTGCTTTATGTAGAATGAATCCATCACACAGAGACAAGAAGTGTGGAGAGTAAGTCCCGGTGGTACACCAGTGTCAGGTACCAGTCAATCTGTGGATCCAGCTACTTATAGGTACAGTTATATTAACTAGTAAATTCTCTTGTATGTCTGAAGTAACTTGACTTAGACCTCTGCAACCAAACATTCTGACCAATATGCTGTGTTCCTGCATGAAAGGTCTTTCAAAGAAGGTTAAATTTTGCTAAATAAATTTGAAAATTACTGATTTAAAATACAACAGGACAGTCTTATTGGTTGAATCATAGTTTACCAAACGTTGAAGGTCAGCTGGTCTTACTTCCTCATTTTCCACATGAGCAACCTAAAGCAAAGTGACTTGCTGAATATCACCCAGGCAGTCAATGGCGAATCAGTTTTAGAAACTGATTTCTAGATGCCTAGTTCAGCTACTCTCTTCATTCTACCCTGTCATTTGTTTAATTCTCCCCAGTGGTGTTTTTAAAAGGTGGTTACATAGAGATACAACTGTAACTTAAAAATATAAATCACAACAATGGCAATTTAAGACACTGCTTAGTGAGAAGATATTTGGGGGCATATGACCATAACAGACCCTTTTTTCCTCTTTGAGACTTCCATATATTTTTAAAATTGGACTCAAACACACTCTTCATGTCTTAGATAGCCGTGTCTCCAAGTTTTAACTACCATCTTCATGCTTATAACTCCCAAATCTATGTCTCCAATTTAGAGTTCTCACCACACATTCACATCTATATTGTCAATTTCCTCCTGGGTATTTCCATTCAGACAGTCTGCATATTTCAAGATCAGTATTTTTAAAACAGAACTTGTTGTCTTTCCGCCAAAATCTATTCCTGACCTTTCCCATTAAAATGGTACCACCATGCTAATGATTCTGTAACCATATGAATGGTCATGCAATTCGTCCTAGGAATCATCTTTAACTTTTCTTCCCATAATCAGCATCTACCAATTGATGTACTAAATATTTGTATTACTCTAGTCCCTCCATCTCAATGCCCATAATGTGATATCACCTAATGCCCGAGCTTTTTGTTTTTTGTCCATTAATGTACCCCTAGTTAATCATGCTTTGCAGGTGGTGCAATGTAAAGCATCCATTTGCCAATGCAGGAGATGTAGGTTTCATCCCTGGCTCAGAAAGATGCCCTGGAGAAGGGAATGGCTACCCACTCCAGTATTCTTGCCTAGAGAATCCGATGGACAGAGTAACCTGGCGGGCTACAGTCCATGGGGATCACAAAGACTCAGACACAACTGAGCAACTAAACATGAGCACAAGCACAACATCTTCCTAGAATATATTTTATTCATATTATTGTGCTTTTTAAAATCTTTCAGTGACTTCTCCATAATTTGTAAACTAAAACCTAATTTCACAAGCATAACTATTGCTTAATGATCTCTTACTTACTATCACCATCTCTGTCACTCCTGGCCTTTACTGAACTATTGTTGTTTCTGAAACAAGACATGCTCTCTTAGATATTTTTGCTGATGATATTCCCTCAGCATGGTGTGCTCTTTCCTATTTTATCCTCCTCTTGAAATCATCCTTCACGACTTAACTCAAGCATCACTTCCTTTTCAAAGCCGCCTCTGGAAGCCCTAGTGTGTATTTTCTTAGCACCCTGTGCTCACCTCTACTACAGTAAGTATGATTAAATTGACTAGTAATTTTCTTCTACATACGAACTAATTTGAGTTAGACCTCTACAACCAAAACATTTGAACTAATACATCTTGTTCCTGCATGAAAATTCTTTCAAAGGAGGCTAACTGCTGCTACGATAAATTTGGAAATCACTGAGTGAAAGGACAATAAGGCATTATTATTAGTTGAATTATAGTCTTTTTTTAAAAAGTGTCCCATTTGTGGAGATGAACTAAAAAACTTCTCCCTCTCGGTGAACACAGTCTGTCAGAACACAACTCCCACTCACCTCTCAGCCAGATGTTTTTATGCAGTATGCAAACTGAACCACCCTATCACCATATACTGCAATTATCTATGTAAGTACATATCCATCGTTCACTTCCTAGACTGTAAGCTCTGTCTTTATCCCCAGTACATCACAGCATCACAGACTGTCTGACACATGATGCTCAAGGAACATTTGTTTAATTCATTAATTAAGAATCGTACTTCCCAAATCATACCATATGTCAATTTACTAGCAATTAGCTGCTACTAAAAGAAATCAGAAATAAGAGTTGCGAACAAAATACATTTTATTTTTCTCTCACATAAAAGAAGTCTGAAAATAGTTGATTCCGGGCTGATATGGCCCAGCCCTGGTCAGCAAGAACACGTCTCCTTTGCCATCTTTAGAACATACCGTTCTTTCCTTCTTCATAGTCCAAGAAGGCTGCCAGGACCATCTCAAATGGTTGTGCAGTTTGTTTACTGCAAAGGCACCCTGCCAAGAAGTAAGATTCACCAAGTGGAGCATCTACTCAGCAGTGGGACTTTCTCTAATTCATCTACAAGGATGGATGCTTCTTTCTATCAGAGAGATCATGGCCACTGGGATCACAACTATCTCATTCATTTTCCTGGCAGGGCAAAATGATCCTCAATTTATTTCTGATGGCAGCATGTTTAACTGAAATACTACTTCCCAGCTTCCCAAAAGGAAGCCTAGGTATAGTGTAGCATATATATAACCCATCACCCCAATGGTGATTGGACGGTTGCTGTATCTAAAGAAATAGAGTCACAGCATTGCATTGAGTTTCATAGCTAAAAGTTTTTACTCTAGCAAACTCCTAATTACATTTATCTAAATCAAAACTAGATACTGTCACCAAAACTTTCAGGCTCTGTTTTCAGGAACCAATAATCTCTCTTTCTCTCTCTGTCCCTCTCTCCCTCTTTTTTTCTCTCTCTCAACTAAAGGTCAGTAGAGTTTGGTTTTGGTATCCCAAACACTATCTATCCTTAAGTCCTAAGTTGTCAATTAGAAGGGTTCCATTACTCTTTGCAAATCAAACAAACAAACGAAACCTCCTCTTAATAGGGTCATTCTCCTAACCCAGATACCATTCAAATTTGAAGACTGTGTGTTTTATATTCATACCCATCTGTGTAAGCTACTGGTAGTAAAGACTGTCCACTGCCTTCTGTTCAAGGATCTTCGTAACCTCAAACACGTTTCCACACTTAGCACATTTCTCCTTCATTTACTTTCAGTTCTATCCAAACTTGTTCTCTACAAATGCTCTGACTTTTCCCACTCTGTACCTTTGTTCACACTGTTCTTGGCTTACACTTCTCAACCTTGCATTTGTACACAATCAAAAGAATCACATCTTCCAAGCACTAGGTCCAATGCTCCTTCATTCACAAAGCCTTCTGGATCCCACACCATCCTCATCCCCATCCATCCAGGTACACCTTTATTCCCAACTGAACACTCACAGCACTTTGAGAGAAGAGACTCTGGCATGTTAACTTGGTGGAGTAGAAATCCTATGGCTTTTAGAGTACCACCAATCTGGGTACAAATTCTGGCTCTGCCACTTACTCTATGATCCCAGGCAAATTGCTCAACTTCATATGAAATATAAGAGTAATATGTGCTTGCAGGGTTGTCATGAAAACAAATAAAGTAATAAACGTTAAGCTTGACAAGAGCAAACAGTGTTTCTTGACTAAATTAGTAAATATAGTATACAGGCTTGTGCTGACTTATATTAACACTGTGAATTTTTCAGAGATACTTTCAAGGAATAGCTACCTTGCTTTCTTCCACAAGATTTTACCCAAAGGTGGGGGGAGGTGCGGAATCATGAAAACAAAACACACTGACACGATTGAAAGATGAAACCACAAGTAGAAAAATTCAGAGTATGTGTTAAATTCAAGAAATCTCTTCGCAAATAATCTCTAGGTAACCATAGCCTGAAAACTTGTGGAAATACACGTATCTGTTTGCACTGGAATAGAGGCAGAAGTGATGGGTTCTGCTTCCAATTCTGTCATTAAATAGTTTTGTTACCTTTGGCAGTTTGCCAGGATTTTCATTTCGAAGTTTCTTTGTCTATCAAAATAGGGGAGTAAAAACAGGATATTACACACGCTAAACAACTTGAAGATAGCAGAAAATATTTTGAGAAATAAAAATAACAAAAAATGCTATATATTAACTCTTGTAGTTATGTTATTATAGTAAGGCAAGTAAATGGTTTAAGAAAGTATGTCTCTTTTGGCTCTCTCCCTGCAATGAATCGCTTTATTATAAGCTAAAATGACTTGTTTGCTGATAGCACCCACTAAGCCATTTCCTAGAACCAACCTACTCACTTACCTTACTTTTTTTCTTCCTGCCTTTCTTCCTTTAATAGCACGGGATTTACAATTGTCAGACAAATTAATATTTTTTACCTAACCAACCCTTTTCGGGGATGGAAGAAGATTACATGCTAATACTTGGGTTGACCCACATATCTGCTTTACCAAAAATACCAAATGTCATCGCATTCTCTTGCTGAAAGCATTGAGAAAGGATATGCTTTTCTGTTGTTCCTGTTCTTGTTTTTCAGGGTAACATGGAGTTCTGTGCGGCAAGCATGAGCTAGGGCTTGAAAATCTGAGAAAGATTATATGACATCAACCCAGGCTTCACACTGATATGTAAATCTGTAGATAAAGTTATAGTCAGTTGCTATAAGGATGATCTTTCAGAAGAGAAATTTCCATAAAATTGCAAATTTCCAAAAAAATACAGATGTCCAAACTTTGAACTTATTTTTGTTTTTATTTGTATTGCCTACTTTTAAATTAAAATATCAGCACATTCAATAGAGAAGTTGAAGTGCCTGAAGAAAAGACAGTGTATTTACATTTATCAAGATTTCACTATCCGCCACATTACTGTAAAAGCATGCATAGTACCATAATTTGTTGTTGTTGTTATCCATTTTATTATTTCTTAATCTACTTTTCATTGGAGGATAATTGCTTTGTTGTGTTATATTGGTTTCTGTCCTACAACAACATCAATCAGCCATAAATATACACATATCCCCTCTCACGTGAGCCTCCCTCCTACCCCCCACACCATCTAGGTCTTCGCAGAGCACTGAACTGAGCCCTCTGTGCTATACAACAGCTTCCCACTAACTATCTATTTGACATACAATAGAGTATGTATATGTATATATATGTATATCTCAATGCTGCTGTCTCAATTCATCAGCCCCTCTCCTTCTCCTACTGTGTCCACAAGTCTGTTACCTACCTCCGGGTCTCTATTCTTACCCTGCAAATAGGTTCATCAGTACCATTTTCCTGGATCCCATACATATGCATCAGTACCATAATTCTCCTGAAGAATTGTAAGGAATTGACATTTTGTGTTCTCTAAGCATTCTACCTGAAGCTTTTTTGTGTGTGTGTGCTACACCACTAGCCTTGTGGGATCGTAGTTCCCTGACCAGGGATAGAACCCACACCCTACACAATGAAAGTTCAGAGTTTTAACTGCTGGACTCCAGGCGAATTCCCTGAAGCATTTTTATATTTCTTCCAGAAACCAAGTACATATTTCTGAGATTTTTCCCTGTCAACAAAGGACATTTATCATATAGCCTCTAAATCTATGTCCCATATTGTGCTAAAAGAGACTGTTGAACTAGCTACAGTCTTTGGGCTGAGGCCCAAGTCAGGCATTCTTTCCCACAGAAATGAAAAATGGCTGGTTGGCTGAGTTACCCAGTGGCACGTGAGAAGCAGGATCAGCAAGAAGGAAACTGGTGGACAGGCAGCAACAGGTGCGACAGAGAGAGGATGGCAGGTCACGAGGCTCTGCCCAGATGTCCAGCTAAGATTTCAGAGCCAGAAACACAGTCTACTCCACTGATGTGAGAAAGAATGCAGAGCTGCATTTTAGATGTGGTAACCCTTTGCATCTAGTTAATATGACTGAGTTTCTCTGCATCTAGGCACTTCCCAGTTGGCACTAGTGGTAAACAAACTTGCCTGCCAATGTAGGAGACATAAGAGATGCTGGTTCGGTTCCTGGGTTGGGAAGATTCCCTTGAAGAGGGCGTGGCGACACATTTCAGTACCCTTGCCTGGAAAATCCCATGGACAGAGGAGCCTGGTGGATAGGGTCCATGGGGTCACAAACAGTCGGACACGACTAAGTGACTAACTTTCAAAATATAGACTTCAGTATTACTTTTGCCCTTAAAGATTTTATATGTTAATTAAGCCTTAATTTGGTTTTAGAATCTATTACCTGAGTGTTTTGTTTTGTTTTTATTTTGATGGTAGACTTACCTTCATGATTAAATTTTACTTGGTATGCTATTAAGATTAGTTTTCATAAACCATCTTGTGCAGTAAACTATGACCCAGAAGCTCACTATACAGCAGGGCTGTATATGAACCTAGATGTTTAAATTTTTCAGCAGACATTCCACTCATTAAATAATTTGCATTCTGAAATTTGAAATTTATACAATCTAAAATGATTCTTTAAATGTCAAATATTTGGAAGTTTTTAAACTAATACCAACTGCTGATACACCTACGCAAAACAAATTCAGTGAATTTCCACCAGCTGACCTTTAAAATAATCATCAGTTAAAGGAATTATACTCTTTTCTGCAGCTGGGATAATCTTGTTATTTATGTTCTTTCTAGAAATATATTCCAGTTTTTAATTTAGGTTGTCTGTGTTGGTGGCCTAATCTTCCTAAAATAACCAAGAAAGCACAATATTTCTAATATTTCAAATCACCTAATCTCTTCCTTTCTTCATATATAATATTACATTCCTTCTATATCTGCACTGTGTAGTTTTTCTATAAACAGCCTTCAGATTTTAACTATTTTGACTTAATGGATGCATCAAACTTGGGTTTTATTAGACAAGTTTTTGAAATAGATCAGTCTTTTGATATGAAGAGAGCTCTGTGTCACCCTTTAGCTCTAAAATGACTCGTGCTCATCACACATTACAATTTGTGTTCTTTTGTTAACCTTCTTGGTTCCTTCTTTCTATTCAGTTCAGTTCAGCCACTCAATCTTGTCCAACTCTTTGTGACCCCATGGACTGCAGCACGCCAGGCCTCCCTGTCCATCACCAACTCCTGGAGCTAGCTCAAACTCATGTCTGTTGAGTCGGTGATGCCATCCAACCATCTCATCCTCTGTTGTTCCATTCTCCTCCTGCCTTCAATCTTTCCCAGCATCAGGGTCTTTTCAAATGAGTCAGTTTTTCGCATCAGGTAGCCAAAGTATTGGAGTTTCAGCTTCAGCATCAGTCCTTCCAATGACTATTCAGGACTGATTTCCTTTAGGATGGACTGGTTATATCTCCTTGCTGTCCAAGGGGCTCTCAAGAGTCTTCTTCAACACCACAGTTCAAAAGCATCAATTCTTTGGTGCTCAGCTTTCTTTATAGTCCAACTCTCACATCCATACAAGACTACCGGAAAAAGCATAGCTTTGACTAGACAGATATTTGTTGGCAAAGTAATGTCTCTGCTTTTTAATATGCTGTCTAGATTGGTCATAACTTTTCTTCTAAGGAGCAAGTGTCTTTCTAGTAACCTGAACTTAAAAGTTTTGATTTCAAATGATATGATTTAAGAGAATCACTATACACAACTTGTTTCCCCATTGCTTGTTATAATGCCTGAAAATTAACCATGGGGAGTCAGTCTTTTGAAAATAAAAGAAAATCTTGTAAAATATATTAAAACATACACCATCTTAGATTGGTGTGTCCCAGCACTTGCTATGCAGAACATTATTTCCATGTAAGTCTCAGGGTATATGAATTGAGGAGATTCTGTGGTCAAATATATACAGGAAAAGCTACACACTTTACTTTGCTTGAAAACTCACAATATTCTTAAACTTAACAAGAAAATTGAAAAGTCATAACTACAAAAACATGTTTTACTTCATTTAGCCCAGTGTTTTCTAAGATATACTAACCATATAACTCTACTTACTTAATATCCATAAATGTCCCCAGGTAGAGCATTGTTGGGGAAATATTACTTAATCCCGTAATCAGCAAACATTTGCTTTAGAAACAAAGAAACAGAAAGCTGGAAATCTTATGTTATTGATGATATATCTGCAAGTTCTTCAGATTGCAAAATAGACCTGTAAAAGTTAAAGGATTTGGCTGAAATAATAAAGCCAAGGTTAAAATCCATATTTCATTCCCATTTAATCCCTGGAAACACAAACAATACACTTCTATAATTCACTGTTATAATTTAATTGAAATAAAGCAAAATATTCGATCAAAGTTTTACAGAACTGTGGAGCACATAAGCAATCTCTTCAGCTGAGTTTCTGTGATTCCATCTTGCAGGGAATGGAATGCGAGTTTTGTAAATTTTGTTTGTTTTGTTTATAAAACTGGGATCAATCCGTAGGTAATGCTTTGAATCTACTTTTTTCACTTAATCTTATGTTGTAAATATATTTTCATAACATTAAATATAATTTCAGAAAATGCTTCTCAACCTATGAGGCCCAACATTCCCATTCATAGCAAATATTTTGTAATACCTTCTTCATTATCCTTAGATGAAATATATATAAACAATTTATTTTAAAGAAGGAAATGGCAACCTAGTCCATTCTTGCCTGGGAAATCTCATGGATAGAGGAGCCTGGTGGGCTATAGTCCATGGGGTCAAAAGAGTTGAACACAGTTTAGTGACTAAACCACCATGACCAAACAGTTTATTTAAAAAATGCCTTAGCTATAATACATAGGATAATTAAAAGTGAAGCAATTTATAATGAAATAATATATGAAGTGCTGAGGCATGACTTCACTGGAAGGCAGAATGGACAAATCAGGTTTTGTATACCTTTAAGTAGCTTTCTTTTTTTTAAATTTATTTTTTATTTAGGTAACAATGGTTTATAACACTATATAAGTTCATGTGTACAACATTGTATTACTACTTTTGTATACACTAAAGTGTACTCACTACTAAAAATTTCATTCGTCACTATACAGTTGATCTCTTTGATCCATTTGGCCTCCCCAACATCCCCACCATTTCTCCTCTTGAAACCATTACTCTTTTCTCCATATCTACATGTTTGTTTTTGTTTGGTTCAGCTCTTCATTTTTGCTTTTGTTTCTTTGTTATAGTCTACATAAAAGTGAATCATAAGGTGTTTATCTTTCTCTTGTAGCTTAACTCTAATGTCATGACTTCAAAAGCAGACAGATATACAGTTGTGTTGATTTGTCATAGGGGTGACACTGTCATGAGTCACATGATTTTACCAAAATGGTGAACTACCCTTGGTAATATTCCAAACAAAACAAAATACATTCTTTCCTGTATTTACATAATAATGGCTTTCCTAGAAAATTTACATTAAAATAATAAAAAAAACCACTTATGCACATTTATAATGGAGTTGAGCTCTAGATTCAGACCATATACCTTCATGAATGTCTAGAAGAACATCTGAAAATCACATAGGATGCAAGGGCATGCATCCTTTTATATGTAGAACTTTCCTGAGAATTCCGGAACATCTAGCATCTCCAATCCCTGTCCATTAATCCAGAGTATCACTTTCCACTGCTATTCCTGTAATTACAATGTCCTAAAACTTTCCCTTCAAACTCTCAAAATGCCCCCACCCATGAGTAGGTACATACTAATTAAGGATTGCTGCTGTAGAATGTATTTTAAAGATTGCTTAGCATTCCATTGAGTTAATAGGCACCAGTGATTACCAAATGTTCCCTAGGTTCAAGGACACAGTCTCCTTAAATGACTGAATCATCTTAAATGACTGAACCACCAACTGAGAGCACACAATGTCCCAGGCATTTTATTTGTATTTGGTTACTTCACCTTTAACCTGCCATGTACACAAAAGAGGTGTTATTTTTCCCATTTTACAGATGAGAAACCTGAGGCTCAAAGATACCCAGATATAACATTTTTCAGGGAAGCCAGAATCTAAATCCAGGTCTTTTTGATGTTTAAGTCCATGTTCTTAGCCATAACCATATGCTGCCAGATGTAGTTTGTGTTACTTCTTAGAGCAGCCATTCTCTTTTTGTTCAGTTCTTTTCTTACCTTCTGATTCAGCTTCCCTTCATAATTGCCTTTCTTTTTTTGATATTTCTGGAACAATTCTTTTCTAGAAACATGAGGTTGTTCCCCCACTCCTCCCTCCCCCTGCCTTTTAAAGTGGAGAGCAGTGTTACATTTGGATCTGCCACAATTGGTTCTAATTAATGTCCCTACCCTCAGGCTGTCTCTGAATAAATGACTCAATATAACTGAACAAATTCAATTTTTAAAGTAGCTTGAGAATTTTTAACCTGAACTAACACGTCCAAGGAGTATTCAATTACATGTTCATTGCCTCTTTTTCCTCACCAGCCACTCATTTTTTAAATGACTAGGGGCTTACTTTCACTCCCTGACATTCACATCGAAGATATTATTTTAGTTCTTATGAGTGACCTTCTCATTAGTGAAGTATTTTTTTTTCTTTCATTACTAGAGTGGACATAATTTGAGGACAGAGAATGTATGTACTGTGTCTCTGCTGTGTTATATTGTAATGCTTGTATGTAATTAATTCACAATAAATATCTATTGAGTGACGACGTGAAGCTGAAGTTCGCACAATAATTACAAGCTAAAGGTAAACAGATTTACTCACTTTGTCCGTACTATTCTGTTTTCCATACCCGTAAAATGAGCTGAATCCCTAGAACTGTCACAAGGACCCAGGAGATATTTATGTGTTACTAGAACTATACTAGTACTAGGGGAAATTTGAAGAGTAGCTTTTCTTCCTCCTCTATTTTTTCCCCTGCAATCTCTTTTCCTTCATAGAATGCTTTGAGCCAAAGTGTTCAGGATTCAAATTTTGGACTTGTATATATGTATTTTTTTTTCTTTCTGCATGACATGCATATAGCATTTGGTGGGATATATGGATATAGTCAACAAATTTTAGCTTTATACTGTTATTATTTTAAAAGATACAGAACCCATTTCCCTAATTAGGAGTCAAAGCTGAATCTAGAGCATGTCTTATCCACATTGCATGGACTAACTTTCTCACTTATACTGAACTGTATGTATCTCTTGAGAGAATGTTCAGCCTATTGTGTTGTGATGCAGTCTGAAGGACTAGGTTTTTCTTGTTGATACATGCCAAGGAGAGAAGCTAGTCTTCAGACAGGAAAGTTTGACTGAGTGGGTGGGCCCATAATTGATATGAAATGAAGTTTGATCTCCAAAGACTGGGTCAGAATGTTTGAAAAATATTTTTTGTAATTACTATTAAAGGTGGCTCCCCATATCCTCCATGTGGAAGCCAGGAAGGAAGGACACAGATGAGATCTGCTTGCTTTTTGTCTTTTTCCCCTGCTAGGGTAGTACGAGAGTTTTGAAGGCAAGGTATAGCTTCAACTCAGATCTTCCAAATTCATGCTATTATTTAGGTTTATTTACATTTTGCTATCCACCAATCTTTAATAAACTATTCAGCTGGATTATAGGAAATGAAGACAGGGTCATTTATCCATGCTTGGACCAAACTGCCTAAAGGAGGATCTTCACTCCATCCCCTACCCTCAGCACGGTTATCTCAGTGGCAATCAGTTTATTTTATTCTATTATTTTAAGGAACATTTATTTACTTGTTTTGGGGGTGCTGTATCTTAGTGGAGGCATGTAGGATCTTTAGTTGGGGCACGTGGGATCTAGTTCCCTCGCCAGGAATTGAACTTAGGCCCCCTGAAATGGGAGCATGGAGTCCTAGCCAGTGGACCACAGGGACATCCCAGGGGCAGTCAGTTTGAAGATGCCAATAGCTAGGGAAAGCCAAGGGAAACAGACAGGGCCGTGTGGTACAAGTGTCACCTGATCATCTGGAAGTTGTTCTAATGCTAAACTTGGATGATCTGGGTTATATTTTGGTAAAGAAAAGCAGAATCCTAGCACATATGATTCATTGTTCTATCCTCAGAGACTTCCTAGTACATGGTGCTCACTAAGAATGTCTATAATAAATAAGTGAGCCTGTATATACTTACTGAGCCTTGTCTTGCTATGTCTCTATCACTGTATTTCACAACCAGAACCTAAACTGCAGTACAGGCAACTTTTATTCAGGTTCAACTCAACACCTATTGAGTACCTTCTATGAACAAGAAGCTGAACTAGTTGCTCTGGGAGACACAAGCATGATATTAATAAGCGATGTCGTTTATATGTTTTATTTATTTATTTTTGTCTGTGCATGTGGGTGCAGTAGTTGCAGCTCCCGGGTTCTAGAGCACAGGCTCATTAGTTGTGGCGCATGCACTTAGTTGCTCCACAGCATGTAGGACCTTCCCGGGCCAGGGACTGAACCTGCATCTCCTGCGTTGGCAAACAGATTCTCTACCACTGAGCCACCAGGGAAACCCAAGATATGCATCTTGCTTTAAGAAACTAAAAATCTAATGATGGAGATAGACATAACTAACATAAATAACTGCTTCTTGAACATAAAACCAAAGGGATGTCTCAAGTTCCCCAACTCATTACCTTTCTCCCTTTTTGCAAGCATTTTTCAACTTCTGTTTCCCTTAAGAGCACTTGTACTTTTGTGCTTCATCTTCCTTGCCTTTTTTATTCCCCTGACACCATTTTTATGTTCTTCCATATCAACAATTCTTATTGTTCTAATGGCTCCTTCTTCTCTTTATTTAAACAAGCTTTGAGCACATCCTTCTTGACTGGAGAAAAGACTTACCTGAAGGCTTTTCTTTATCTTTCAAGTTTGGTTTCTTTCCTTTTTAAAAAACTCCTTTCTGTACTTCAAGTTGGCCGTCTGTAACTTCTGGTAGAACAGTAGAGACAGAAGTGCATGTGCTGTCGTGTCCGGCTGACTCTTTGAGACTTTGGACTCTAGCCCACCAAGTTCTTCTGTCCATGGGATTTTCCAGGCAAGGATACTGGCATGGGTTGCCATTTCTTTCTCCAGGGTATCTTCCTGACCCAAGGATCGAACCTGCGACTCCTGCATTGACAGGCAGATTCTTCACCACTGGGTCACCTGGGAAGCCTTCTCTATGTTTTCTACAGAAGGTACTTAGTAAAAGTTTTGTTAGTAAAGAAAAAATCTATGCCTCCTATGCTTCTCTCCATCCATCACCCCTTAACACATAATATATTATAGAAACTGGTTGAAATTCTTAATGGCAAACATATGCGTGCTATCTGTTATAAACAGTATTGCCTCATTAAAATCAGATGAGACAATAAAAATTATTATCTGACTTGTGTAGCAAAGGTCCAGTAAAATGGATTCAGGGCCAAAAAATGTAATGCCACTGTAAACCTCTCTAGTTTTTTCCTGATTTTAGTGAAAGAAAAATGAGATAGTACTTTGCATTTTTAAACAAATATTTTACCCCTATAGTTCTGACTTCTTACAGGACTTTAGAAAACTTTTTGATGTACAATCAGCTCATTTGAGCTTTACAATAACATTGTTTTGAAAAAATCAGAGTTATGTCACAACTATCATTTTTAGCAGATAAGAAAACTCAGAGATGCCAAATGACCTTTAAATTCGTAACATCTGCTTTTATGTGGCAGATCCAGATCTCATATACAGGGATTCCTACCTTTAGAACATGATCCTTCTACCTCTTCATGCTATACATTATTTCATAAAGCTATTTAGATTTTCATTTTTAAAAAATTTTTATTGGGGCTTAGCTGATTTGCAACATTTTGTTAGTTTCAGGTGTCCAGCAAAGTGAATCTGTTATACAAATACATATATCAACTCTTTTATAGATTCTTTTCTCATATAGGCCATTACAGAGTACTGAGTAGATTTCCTTATTACAGCATGTCCTTATTAGTTATCTATTATTTCTATCTAAATGTGATTTTAATTATGTTGAAATTTCTGAATCACAACCTTTATTCTGGAAATGTATTTCACTAGACATGTGTGTAGAAAATTAGTACAGATTATGTGGTTACCAAGTAGGACAAAACATTTCATCATTTAGAATCCAGACTTTAGCAACTACTATTGCAGATGGTGCTTCTTGAAACATAGGAGCTGGACAAATTCTACAGACCTAAGTAATTGCAATTAATCCAAAAAGAGCTCTCTAATGAGCTACAATTTGAAGACTGCTTCAGTGTGAGAACACTCACTCAATTGTCTAGGTCAATTAATTAACACCAATGCTCAAAAATATTAGAGAGTTAGGGACCTATTATAGTATTAAATGAAAAAACAGTGATTTGACTTTTCATTCAAGTGAAGTTTTGTGGAGTCAGATTTATATCAGTGAAACAACATGGAGCAGTTACAATTTCTTGAAATTGAATAGAAATTATTGGGGACGTTTTTAAGGACATAATTGACTTAAAACATATGTTTCAGGTGTACAACATAGCGATTATATATATAACATATATATATATATACACATATATATATTGCTAGATGGTCACCATGATAAATCTAGTTAGCATCCATCACCACACATAGTTACAAATTTTTCTTTTTCTTGTGATGAGAACTTTAAGATCTCCTCTTGTAGCTACTTTTAAATATACCATAGAGTATTGCTGATTATAGTTACTATGATATACATTACAAACTCAGGATTATTTATCTTATAATTAGAAGTTTGTACATTTTGACCACCTTCAACCATTTCACCTCACCCCCACTCCTCACCTCTGGAACCACCAACATGTTCTCAGTGTCTATGAGTTTGGGAGCTTTTTATTTTTTTTAGATTCCCCATATAAGTGAGATCATATTTGTCTTTTTCTAACTCTTTTTGCTTAACATAATGTTGTCCTAAATGGCTGGATTTCCTTTTTATAGCTAATAGTATTTCATTTTATGTATATATATGTGTGTGTGCATGTACTTCCTCAGTCATGTCCGACTCTTTGCAACCCCATGGACTGTAGCCTCCAGGTTCTTCTGTCCATGGAATTTTCCAGGCAAGAATACTGAATGGGTTGCCATTTCCTTCTCCAGGGGATCTTCCCAACACAGGGATCAAAACTGTGTCTCTTGTGTCTTCTGTATTGGCAGGCAAATTCTTTGCTAACTGCACCACATGAGAAGCAGTTTTATAGATGGATAGATAATGTGGTTACCAAGTACAAAAAAGCATCTCGCTATTTAGAATCCAGGCTTTAGCAGCTACTAATGCAGATGATGCTTGTTGAAGCATAGGAGCTGGAGGAATATGTATAGTCTCACATGTTCTGTAACCATTCATCCACTGATGGACACTTATATTGTTTCCATGTCCTGACTACTATAAATAATATGGCAGTGAACATGGGTACAGATATCTTTTTGAGTCTGTGTTTTCATTTCCTTCAAATAAATGCCTAGAGTTGGAATTGCTGGATCAATTAGTAGTTCTATTTTTAATTTTTTGGGGAACCTCCATACTGTTTTCCATAGTGACTGCACCAATTTACATTCCCATCAGTAAAACATAAGGGTTCCTTTTTCTACACATCCTCACCAACACCTGTCATTTCTTGCCTGTTGATAGTAGCCATTCTAACAAGTATGAGAGTAGTTTTGATTTGCATTTCCCTGATGATTAGTGATGCTGAGCACCTTCTCATATACCTGTTGGTCAATCTATATGTCTCCTTTGGAAAAATGTCTCTTAAGATCCCATCCCATTTTTTAATTGGGGTTGTTTGTTTTTCTATTGAGTTGTGGGAGTTCTGGAAATATTTTAGACATTAACCTCTTAAGAGACAGTTTTCTGATAGAAGGATTCAATGGAAATGACAGACTAAAAAATGAAGTAAATATGAAAGACCTTATAATGTATTACCTTCAGTAGTCTTCAGAAGTCTTGTCTATGTCTAAGTCACATAAGACTAAATCTTTTAAGTTGTCATAAGTCTCATGCCCTTAGTTGCTTGCCATATTGAAGGACAAACTGGGACTCAGCTGATCAAAAACATGTTTTTTAAAAACTCTTTTCTTTCCCATACCTTTCACATAAGACCAAATTCCAACAAACAAAAAATTTCTTTCCACAAATGAATTTTTAAGGCAGTTGTCTAAGAGCCTATTTTTACTCCTGGTGTTTGTGAATTGGATGTTTGTCATTCAAAGAGTACAACAATGTCAAAATCAGGTAAGAAAATTCAATAAGGTCATCTAAGATGTGGACTAAAATCTTTAACACCTCTCGTTTCTATTATATTTTTATTCCTGTAATTATACATTTGCAGACTAAGATGTGACATAAAGCAAAGAAAGCATGAGAACAGAAATATGTTGGCATCAACTTAATCTATCATATAAATGAGACTAGAGCCTGCTCCATAATAGTAAAAAATGCAATAGGTTCTTCATTCATGTACTCCTAGAATTTAGTTCCGGGTTTTCTTCTGGCTGTCAGAAAGTCTTTTTATCTAAAACATCTTATGAGCAGTTTATATTGGGCATTTAGAATGTTTTACCCAGAAAAAATACTAAATTGTTAATCTTGTGTGTGATTATCTCATGCATTGTTTTGCTTTTCTGCTCTTGGTAGTAATTTCTGGAAGTCATAAAGGAATTTTAAACAACTAAGCATGGTCTATTTTGTACACTTTCTTTTTTTGTCTGTACCAGGTCTTAGTTGCAGCATGCAGGGTCTTTAGTTGAGACATGTGGGATTGAGTTCTCTGACCATGGATTGAACCCAAGACCCCTGTGTTGAGAGTGTGGAGTCTTAACCACTGGACCACCAGGGAAGTCCCTACCTATCTTAAAACGTTGTCTTTTTTTTTTTTTTTTCAAATTTTGTTTTGTTTTCTTGCTGCATTAATGTCTCCTATAAGTTTCTTCCCTTGCTGTAATACCCTAACCTGAGTACAGACCCAGGTCCTGAGGTGACTGCTTAACCAGCCAACCATGTAATTTTGGAAGAGCCTTTTCACTTGGCCGCGATGTCTTCTCAGGGTCTTCCTTCTTAAATACCCATTGAACTGAAGCAGGTATTTAAAAAAATTAATTGAAAGAATAAATATTAGCCTGTTTTTCATATGCATGTTTGGCCAGTATTATGACCGTCTTTCAGATCTGAAAGAGTACAAGCTGGGAAAGGAGATGTGTTAAAGGCCTTGCTGGAAATATCCAACATGTGGTCTCATGAAGTTCAAGTCTGGCAATCATCACCAGGATGAGCTAAAGCCCTATGAAGACTGAAGCCCAGATTTTGATATGTGATACTTTTGAAGTTTTTAACTCTTTTTTTGATGGACATCAACAGGACTGGGAAGGGGTTGGAGAAATATCCTCTCATGCAACGTGCTACTTATATACTAGGCTTCCCTGGTGGCTGAGATGGTGAAGAATCTGCCAGCAATGCCAGGAATGTGGGTTCAATACCTGGCTCGGGAAGATCCTCTGGAGAAGGGAATGGCAACCCTCTCCAGTATTCTTGCCTGGAGAATCCCCCACTGACAGAGGAACCTGGCGGGCTACAGTCTCTGGGGTCTCAAAGAGTCGAACATGACTGAGTGACTAACACAGACACACTTACACCCTAGCATGGGAAGGATGTTGAATGCATCACTGATCAGCTGGGCGAGGCACACAGTTTTGGTGATCTTTGGGTAACTTAAGATTCTCCTTGTGCCTTCTCTGGCAGCTGCCAATGCAGGAGGCACATGTTGGATCCCTGATCCAGGAAGATCCCACATGCTGCGGAGCAACTAAGCCCATTCACCACAGCTACTGAGCCTGTGTTCTAAAGCCCGGGAGTCCCAACTACTGAACCCACATGTCACAACTACTGAAGCCCACTCACCCTAGAGGCCACACTCTGCCACATGGGAAACCACAGGAATAAGTCCCCGCTGCCCGCAACTAGTGGGAAGCCTGAGCAGCAATGGAGACACAGCAAGTGCGTCCAACTCTCTCTGCGACCCTGTGGAACCTGGCTTGCCAGGCTCCTCTGTCCATGGGATTCTCCAGGCAAGGATACTGGGGTGAGTTGCCATTTCCTTCTCCAAGACCCAGCACAGCCATAAATAGGTAAGTCAATAAAATTATTAAAAAATAAAAAAAATTTTTTTTGAAAAAAGATTCTCTTTGACACTCGCCAATTACAGAAGAGGTTTAACTGTCAAATTTCCTAGTACTTTGAAAATTCATACTTTCTTGGATCGTCTATTATAATTTAGTGCATAGAAAAAAATGTCTAGATGAATAAACTTGTTAATAATGACTATTCTTAGGGAGAGGAATTACTGCAGGGACACTTCCAGTTTTACTTCACATGCTTTTAAATTACTATATTACTTTTGTTATAAAATATAAAGAACTATCATGTACTCTACTAATAAACCAAAACTGAAAAAAGACTTGTCATCCAGACATTTCCAGCAATGGATATGATTCTCAGGATGAAAAAAACCAGTTCTCTACTTTCTGAAGTAGATTTCACCAAGATGGCTTGTATTTATGGGCACTTAGAAAAAAATTATTTTTATCACTTTTCTCCCTTCACAAGTATTTCATAAAATGACTGTACTCAGAGATTTTTGTGTGCCTAAATTTTTCAAGGAATAGAATGTATTTTTGGTACATAATAGGTGCTCAATAAGTGTTTGTTTAGTGAATACATTAAATAAATCTTAACTGTACTCTATTTTGAAATCAGAATAACTTTAAAAATAGAAGGATACCAGTTTGGGCCCTGAAACTTTTTTCCTGGGAATCTAAAAGATTTTACAATAATCTCTAAAACTTAATTCCCTACTTATTTTTAGAGAATAGTTCATATAATCAAAACCCTGATTTAACAAATAAGTTATATGTAATATTTAAATTTCTTTTTTTAATTGTAGTATAGTTGATTTCCACTGTTGTGTTAACTTCTGTTGTTATAGCAAAGTGATTCAGTTATACACATATTGGGTTAACCAAAAAGTTCATTTGGGTTTTTCTGTAAGACCTTATGGAAAAACCCAAAGTTTTAGCCAACTCAATATATACATTCTTCTTAAATTTTTTTTCCTTTCTGGTTTATCACAGGATATTAAATATAGTTCCCTGTGCTATACTGTAGGACTTCGTTGTTTATCCATTCTATATATAATTGTTTGCATCTAATATTTAAATTTCTAGAGGAAGTATTAAATAAGCATTTTATGTTAACAAAATTCTTTCATATTATTTATCTTTACTTCATGACTACTCTTCTGGTGCTATAATCTGAGTTTTTAAAAGGTGATTAAATGAATGAATGCATGGATGAATAAGTGCTTTGCTTAAGACCCCAAAGGCAACAAATGGTCAAGACAGGTTAGTGTTCACTGACCCTGTCTCCCCAGACTACTGTTTGGCCCCTTGACCCCTGTTGTCTCCCCAGAAAAATGAGATAGTACTACAATGCCCTTTTTCCATGGCTGCATGAAAATGGGTTATTTGATTCAGTAAATGTTTGACAGGAAAAGATGAAAGATTAAGCCAAATGAAAAACGTCTGCTTACTGAAGGTATGGCTTAACATCTTGGTTTATAAGTTTTCTACAAGAAATGTTATGATCGCCATTAGCAAGTCTTTGCAGTCTTTAAATATACAAACTCACATTTGTTTTCCAATGCCAAAAGTTAATTTCCCTCTATTCTATACCTGGAAAGAGAAAGAGAGAGAGAATGAACAAAGTGAAAATGGATCTGAATTACTGAGATTTCTTTGCTATATTTTATTTAATTTCACATTTTAAAATTGAATTGAAACGGAGCTTAATAAAAAAAATGGTATTGATAGATACACTCTGAAAAAAGAAAGAGTAAATTAAGGTTTTGGCAGTTGTAGCTTAGATTTTACTAAATCTATCTTCCTTTCTTTTTTTTCCCCTTATTATTTTTCTACTGAGTCTTTCCCTGTAGTTTTTTGGAATTAAGCTAGTTGCTATAGAGGGAAACTTGTTTGTATGCACAAATGAGTTTTTTCCCTCACTTCCTTTGATGTTCATATGAATTTTTATTAAATTTCTTTGGCTTTGGAGATTTACCTCTCTTGATCTTTTGTGTTCTGAATAGCATTTTCCCCTCCAACTATTGTTCATGTGAATTAAGCTTTCACAGTTGCACTTACAAACTGTTGTGGAAATTAAAAGCTTTTCTCTGTGGCTTGCAACTCTTAGAACACAATCCACTCCTGGTAGGAGCCAACTATGCCAAGTATCTATCCCAGTCTAAGTACCAGTAGGGTTGGCTGACACCAAAGTTGAACTACAGCTTTTGACTAATAGACACAAATCCTTATTTTTTCATAATTCTATTTGAAAATACAAATATTCTTTAAATGATTTTTTTCTATTCCAAATTCTTTTTCTTAACTTTATCTGCCTCGGAAATATTTTCCAGTGTTATGTCTCAGTATAATCACTGATAAATGTACATTACTATTGTGGTGGCTTTAATTCCTTACTAAAGTTTAAATATATTTGAGATATTACTAACAGTCATTTACAATGTTCTTCTGATTCTTTATACAGAACGAATCCTGCTGGATAACGTTGTACAAAACAGCAATTTGATTTATTGAAAGTAAAGTTTAGTAAGGAAAATCTCTCCCCTTTGGGCTTATGCATATTTTAAATGTCAAAATCTGCCAAGAAAGATCAACTATATTCCCCTCCCAAGTAATTAGTTACAACCAGAAATGAAGAAAAAAATTGAAATACTTTTATTTAAATATTGTCACAGCATTAAATAAATTTATCTTGAGTTTCTAATATAGAAAGTCTAATAGAAATCCCTCTGTACCAAAGATGCAGCTCTCTTGTAGACTTTTGTTTGGGAAAAGATGCATTTAGAAATAATTGCTTTTTAATACTCTTGCTTTATTAAGTTCTATTCTCATTTTTAATAGAATCTGGCAGATACCACTAACTTTCATGGGTGTCAAAAGAGTTTTGTGATGAAATTATTACAGTTTCTCCCTGCCTTTATTAAAATCCTCAATCCCCAAGGATTATAGTGATATACCGACTCCTTAGCCTAGCAGGTCAGAGCTCCTCTTCTTGGTGGGTCTCCTTCAAGTCTTCCCTGGTTTCTAAGCTTCCTTTTACTTCCTCTCCCAGAATTCTCTCTGGCAGTCTCTGCTTTTAGAAATGCGAAACCCCTCCCAGAATCTCCTTCCTGTCACCCTCCCATTACAAACTCAGTTGTGAAATCCTCCCAAATGCCGGTCTTCTCTCGGGTTAGTTTGAGATAGCTCGTGTGCAGTGGTTTTCTAGTGCAGTCCCCTACCAGCATCTCATGGAGAACCTGCGAGAAGTGGAAATTCACTGGTCACATGCTGCTGTGGTGGTGGTTTAGTCGCCAAGTCATGTCCGAATCTTGGAACCCCACTGACTGTAGCCTGCCAGGCTCTTCTGTTCATGGGGATTCTCTAGGCAAGAATACTGGAGTGGGTTGCCATTTCCTTCTCCAGGGGCTCTTCCTGACTAAAGAATTGAACCTGGGTCTCCTGAATTGAAGGCAGATTCTTTACTGACTGAGCTATGAGGGTAGCCCCAGTCACATGTTAGACCTTCGGAATTTGAGACGGGATAGGGTTTTGTGTTTGAACAAGCACTCCTGGAGATTCTGACCCACAGCCCTAGGGCAGAGATCCACTAATATCCATCTACCTTTTTTCACAGTGGGTGCTCAACAACATTTTCATATGAAGTCAATCCTTCTAAGGAAACAAAAACAAAAACAGTTCCCTAAAATTGGTTAATGGAGATAATTTAACCTGCAGCTAATTTTCCCAAAACTTGTTTACTTAATGGTCACAGCTGTTGATAACTAGTTTACCTAAAATTAAGTATTTTTTTACCACTTTATCAGTGTCCAGGCCTACACATTCTTCAAGCCACTAATGCAAGTTCTACTTTCATTCCAAACCTGAGATTCTCCCCACTAGGCCTTGGTCTTTTTCTCTTGATGCCATAGTGAGTTAGCAACAGGTTTCTCCTTTGTATAGCACAACTGCACTCATTTCACATGCTAACAAAGTAATGCTCAAAATTCTCCAAGCTAGACTTCAACAGTACATGAACCAAGACCTTCCAGATGTTCAAGCTAAATTTAGAAAAGGCAAAGGAACCAGAAATCAAATTGCCAACGTCTGTTGGATCAAAGTAAAAGCAAGAAATTCCAGAAAAACATCTACTTCTGCTTCATTGACTATTCTAGAGCCTTTGACTGTGTGGATCACAACAAACTCTGGAAAGTTCTTAAAGAGATGGGAATACCAGACTACCTAAGCTGCCTCCTGAGAAACCTGTATGCAGGTCAAGAAGCAACAGTTCGAACCGCACATGAAACAATGGACTGGTTCAAAGTTGAGAAAGGAGTACATCAAGGCTGTATATTGTCACCTTCCTTCTTTAACTTATATGCAGAGCACATCGTGTGAAATTCTAGGCTGGATGAAGCACAAGCTGGAATCAAGATTGCTGGGAGAAATATCAATAACCTCAAATATGCAGATGACACCACTCTCATAGCAGAAAGTGAAGAGGAATTAAAGAGCCTCTGGATGAAGGTGAAAGAGGAGAGTGAAAAAGCTGGCTTAAAACTCAGTATTCATAAAACGAAGATCATGGCATCAGGTCTCATCACTTCATGGTAAATAGATGAGGGAACAATGGAAAGAGCGACAGACTTTATTTTCTTGGGCTCCAAAATCACTGCAGATGGTGAATGAAGCGATGAAATTTAAAAATGCTTGATTCTTGAAAGAAAAGCTATGACAAACCTAGACAGTGAATTAAAAAGCAGAGACATTACTGTGTCATAAAGATCCATGTAGTCAAAGCTATGGTTTTTTCCAGTAGTCATGTATGGATATGACAGTTGTACCATAAAGAAGGCTGAGCGCCAAAGAATTGATGCTTTTGCATCATGGTACTAGAGAAGATGCTTGAGAATTCCCAGGACAGCAAGCTCAAACCAGTCAGTCCTAAAGGAAATCAACCAGTGAATATTCATTGGAAGGACTGATACTGAAGCTGAAGATCCAATACTTTGGCCACCTGATTTGAATGAGCTGACTCATTGGAAAAGGCTCTGATGCTGGGAAAGATTGAGGGCAGGAGGAGAAGGGGGTGGCAGAGGATAAGATGGTGAATGGCATCAGTGACTCAATGAACATGAGTTTGAGCAAGCTCCAGGAGATGGTGAAGGACAAGGAAGCCTGGCATACTGCAATCCATAGGGTCACAGAGAGTAGGACACAACTGAGTGACTGAATGATAGCAACTCCTGTATTAGATAGGAGTGATACTATTTGCAAGAGTCAGGCTACAAGGCTACACCTAGCAGAGTGGACAGGATAAAGAAAGGACATGCGTGTGTATGTGTGTGTTAGTTGCTTAGTCATGTCCCACAGTTTTGAGACCCTAAGGACTGTAGCCCACCAGGCTCCTCTGTCCGTGGGATTTGCCAGGTAAGAATACCAGAATGGGCAGCTGTTCCCTTCTCTAGTGGAACTTCCCAGCCCAGGAATCCAACCCAGGTTTCCCACATTGCAGGCAGATTCTTTGCTGTCTGAGCCACCAGAGAAGCCCAAAGGATCTGGTTGGTGGCAAATAGAGTATAACCAGTACAGTCTTCTTTTAAAATAAGAAATTATCAATAATTGGCTGATTATTGCAAGAATAAAAAATGTCAGGGGAAAATTAGTAGCGATGATGAAGCATTTTTGTAGCTGGTGGATTTTTGGCAACATGATAAAGGTGGGACAGTTTTGTAAAATTAAATCTTCCTTCTAATCTGCTAAGTTATTTGAAAGTCAACATAAATGACAAAGGAGGATTAGCCAGTGAGTATACTTTATTCAGATTTTGCTACGAACTGTGATAAAGCCTTCTCTCTTTTTTTTTTCATGGGCAGACAAACTCAATATTTTATTTTATAACTTTCCTTTATTTATTTTTTTTTTTGAGAGGCTGCACCATGTGGTATGTCGGATCTTAGTTTCCTGACCAGGGATCAAACTTGTGGTCCCTGCTGTTGAAATGAGGGATCTTAACCACTGAACCACCAGGGAATTCCCAATAATGCCTTCTTAGTGTAAACTATGAAGAATACTTAAGGGATATGATAAGTAGTCATAGGTAACTTGGCAAGATTTAGGAAATTAGGCCAGGATTTCCTATTTTAAAATTTTATTTATTTATTTTGATTGGAGGCTAATTGAGTTCAGTTCAGTCACTCAGTCGTGTCCAACTCTTTGTGACCCCATGAACCGCAGCACACCAGGGCTCTCTGTCCACCACCAACTGCTGGAGTCTACTCAAATCCATGTCCACTGAGTAGGTGATGCCATCCAACCATCTCATCCTCTGTCATCCCCTTCTCCTCCTGCCCTCAGTCTTACCCAGAATCAGGGTCTTTTCAAATGATTCAGCTCTTCATATCAGGTGGCCAAAGAATTGAAGTTTCAGTTACAATCTTAGTTCTTCCAATCAATACCCAGGACTGATCTCCTTTAGGATGGACTTGTTGGATCTCCTTGCAGAAAGTGAAAGAGGAGAGTGAAAAAGTTGGCTTAAAGCTCAACATTCAGAAAACTAAGATCATGGCATCTGGTCCCATCACTTCATGGCAAATATATGGGGAAAGAGTGGAAACAGTGTCAGACTTTATTTTGGGGAGCTCCAAAATCACTGCAAATGGTGATTGCAGCCATGAAATTAAAAGACGCTTACTCCTTGGAAGGAAAGTTATGACCAACCTAAATAGCATATTGAAAAGCAGAGATATTACCTTGCCAACAAAGGTCTGTATAGTCAAGGCTATGGTTTTTCCAGTGGTCATGTATGGATGTGAGAGTTGGATGGTGAAGAAAGCTGACCGCCAAAGAATTGATGCTTTTGAACTGTGGTGCTGGATAAGACTCTTGAGAGTCCCTTGCACTGCAAGGAGATCCAAGCAGTCCATCCTAAAGGAGATCAGTCCTGGGTGTTCATTGGAAGGACTGATGTTGAAGCTGAAACTTCAATACTTTGGCCACCTCATGTGAAGAGTTGACTCATTGGAAAAGTCCCTAATGCTGGGAGGGATTGGGGGCAGGAGGAGAAGGGGACAACAGAGGATGAGATGGCTGGATAGCATCACCGACTCAGTGGACATGGGTTTGGGTAGAATCCAGCAGTTGGTGATGGACAGGGAGGCCTGGCGTGCTGTGATTCATGGCGTCACAAAGAGTTGGGCATGACTGAATAACTGAACTGAACTGATGTAGAGGATCATGTCATCTGTAAACAGTGAGAGTTTTACTTCTTTTCCAATCTGAATTCCTTTTATTTCTTTTTCTCTGATTGCTGTGGCTAAAATTTCCTAAACTATGTTCAATAGTAGTGGTGAGAGTGAGCACCCTTGTCTGCCTCCTAACTTTAGGGGAAATGCTTTCAATTTTTCACCATTGAGGATAATATTTGCTGTGGGTTCATCACATAAGACTTTTATTATGTTGAGGTATATTCCTTATATGCCTGCTTTCTCAAGGGTTTTTTTTTCATAAATGAATGTTGAATTTTGTCAAAGGCTTTCTCTGCATCTATTGAGATAATCATATAGTTTTTATCTTTCAATTTGTTAATATGGTGTATCACATTGATTGATTTGTGAATATTGAAGAACCCTTGCATCCCTGGGATAAAGCCCACTTGGTCATGATGTATGATCTTTTTAATATGCTATTGGGTTCTGTTTGCTAGAATTTTGTTGAGGATTTTTGCATCTATATTCATCAGTGATATTGGCCTGCAGTTTTCTTTTTTTGTGGCATCTTTGTCTGATTTTGGTATTAGGGTTATGGTGGCCTCATAGAACGAGTTTGGCAGTTTACCTTCCTCTGCAATTTTCTGGAAAAGTTTGAGTAGGATAGGTGTTAGCTCTTCTCTAAATTTTTGGTAGAATTCACCAGGATTTCATATTAATTCAATGAAGAGTAAGTTAAGATATAGGGTCCAGTGTGTCATATTTTATTGTGTAACCTAGAATTCTTTAATATATTTTATAAAAAGTTATAAGGGGGAAAATTTTGCTAATCTTTGGCCAAAGAAAATTTAGAAAAATTAATATTATATGAGACGTAGCAAACTTGCTAATCGATTAACATTATTGTAAAACAATATAATCATACTTCCTTGTCTTAGTCTCAGAGGATTTTTTTTTGCAGCTAGTGTTTTCCAGACTGAGGGTGAACTAGAGTCTGACTATTTCTCTGCCGTTAGGACACAGCAAATCGTAATTGGCTCTATACTTCACCCTGAAATTCTCCCAAGCTCTCCCAGGCTCTGAATGGATACACGGATTGTAGCATGGGAGTGTCTCACTGAGTGTTCCCAAACACGTTTGCCTGGCATCAGTCCTCTTTCTCTTCTGCCACTTTTGGTTACTGTCTGTAAGAAAGAGGACAAAGCCATTGAACTCATCCCTGTCCCAAGTGTGTCAAAGGCTGCAGTACATGGCGTTGGAGGGTTTCTCTGATGTCCTCACTGTTGGTTCCCATAGACAAGAAGTCCTGTGGTCGCAGGGCCCCCAGAAGATCAGGGCAGTGTCTTTTCTATATCCTTTTGCCTCCCTGCCCACTCTAACACTCACCCTTGGAAGGCAGTGGGTAGAAGCAGGTACCGGGAGAACACACCCAGAATTGCCTTCCCTTCACACGTCCCTGGGTCCTTTATAGGCTCTCACCTTTCAAGGAGCAGAAGACTGCTCCTCAGAGCCAGGCAGAGACACACTGCAGAGCCTCTGTCTGTCCAACAAGTGTCTGAATCTCAGGGTGCACACAACTTGTATAAAGTGGAGCTCTCCCACAACACAGCCGCTACTTCCTGAATCCATTCTGTGTGCTGCCTACATGGTGAGTTGTGGTAACCCTGCAAAAATCCCCACCCTCACCACCGTTGGCCATGTAAGGGGCTGGGCCTCTTCCTACGGTGGAGCCTTGAGCACCAGGGTGTCTTACCCTCCCTGATATTCTGTAGCCCTCCCCACTGGATAGGGTTCTGGGGAGCAATGTATTCTTATGTTTTCTTGAAGAATCGTGTGTTTTATACCAGCTTAAATGGTTCAAACTAAGGAAAGAGAAGCAATGACCAGTACATATTTTAGAACCTAAATTATTACAGTTGAAAAAATTTCCATTTTTATCTCTATGCCCAGCCATTATTATTGTTCCTTTGCTTTTTGGAGAAGTCTATTTATTTTTCTAAATACAATCTGTGTTTTCCCTGATGGGTCAGAATGCTAATTTCTCCCTCCCCTTGGGTTCCTGCATATCCCTTTAACCTGTTGTGTTTTTTGCTCAGGTAGAACTCCATCATCTGACCCAGAGTAGCCAGAAAATCATCTGTTATTTATCCATTAAAAATTAACCCTTAATGGGACTTCCCTGGTGCTCCAGTGATTAAGACTCCATGCTTCCACTGCAGGGGGCATTGATTCCATACGTGATGAAGTGTTAGTCACTCAGTCGTATCTGACTCTTTGCAACCCCATGGACTGTAGCCCTCTAGGCTCCTCTGTCCATGGGATTCTCCAGGCAAGAATATTGGAGTGGATAGCCATTCCCTTCTCCAGGGGATCTTCCTGACCCAGGGATTCAACCTGGTTCTCCTGCATTGCAGGCAGATTCTTTAGCATCTGAGCCACCAGGGAAGCCCATACCTGGTTGGGTAACTATTTATAAGATCCCACATGCAGCCTAGCATGGACCAAAAAAAAAAATTAAAAATTAACCCTTACCCATTATCCGTATTTGTTTAGCATACATTAACAAAGTGTCACTGAAGCTGATGAACTGCAATGAAGAGTCACCACAAAACTGTTGCGGCTCCTATTTTCAAATAGAAAGACTGAGGCACTGGGTAGGGACACGGCTTGCTGGGGTTGGCCGTGCCACAAAAACCTGAACTGAATCACTGACTTCTTAATTATTAAAGGCCACTCCACTCTGAGTTTCTTTTCTTCCCAGCCCATTCCTTACCATTCCCTCCAACACCACCGCTATTCTACTTTTTCCGCTTGATAGTAGGAAAAGAAAAAGGTTAATCCAAGGCTTCCCTGGTCGCTCAGTGGTAAAGAACCCACCTGCCAATGCAGAGAAGCAGGTTGAATCCCTGGGTCGGGAAGATGCCCTGGAGGAGTAAATGGCAACCCACTCCAGTATTCTTGTCTGGGAAATCTCATGGATAGAGGAGCCTATTGGGCTACAGTCCATGGGGTTGTAAAGAGTCAGACATGACTGAGTGACTAACACACACGGTAGCAACAATAGAAAAGCTGCTAGATAGAATAAAACAATTTAGACCAGAATAAGATGCTACTGTACATGAGCAAATACTGGAGTATCTGATTCAATGTTTTTCAGGTAAAAATGACAAAGAAATATCTATTTAATCTTAATAATGTTTATTAGCCCCTTATTAGACCCTAAGGTCAGACTTTGGAGAGTTCAGCTTCAGTCTGACCTAATTTTAAAAAAAGGCCCTGAAGGAGTGCCAAGGCAAAATGTCAAGTTCACCTCTAAGTCTACAAAACAATCTAGCCACACAGCACAGAGGGAGGAAGAGAGTCATATCCTTTCAATACTTACTGCCTCCTCTCACAAGTTATACACACTCTTCTACAAAAAGAAAACCTCTTCCTGAGCATCACTTTGTTACTGTTGTCACTTTTCTCAGATTTATCACATTTTAAAAATGCATCACCATGTTTTAGATAAATATTTCAAACACATTTTACCTCTGAGTGCATTAGAGATTAAAAGAAAAAAAGTAATTCTAATTAGTGTTTTGTTGCTGCTTGTGATTTCCACCCTTGGCTTTGAAGATCAAAAATAATAGTATGTGCTTACACGTTATTTACTTTCTCCCACACACTCTGATATTATCTGACCATTTTCCAATGTAGAACATTGGCATGAAAAATATTGAGTCATAGATGTTTGTGTGTATAGACACCAGAGTTTCAGGGTGGCCTTGAAGCTTTTATGTGATGGTCAAATGCACTGACTTTGAGGATAGGTTTGAACACTACTTGGGTGGCCTTGGGTGACTCACTAACTTTGTTGAGCCTCAGTTTCTTCATCTGTAAAATGAGAATTAAGGAAGCTATTTAATGTAAAGTGCTTAGCATAAGTGCCCAGCATGAACTATGTGTGTAATACATGTATACTGTTGGTTACAAACATAGACTCTAGAGTTAGGCATCCTGGGTTCACATCCCAAATCAACTACATACTTAACTGTGCTAATTACTGAACTTCTCAGTCTCTCTGTTCATTCATTTGTAGCCAGAATTTTTTTTTTTTGGGGTCTGTGAAGCATACATACCAATAGTTCCCTGACCGGAGATCAAACCTGTGCCCCCTGCAGTGGAAGCACACAGTCTTAACCATTGGACCACCAGGGAAGTTCCTGTAACCAGAAATTAAAGCAGAGAATTACAGAGAGGGTTTTTACATCTACCTTTTCAAGCTGAGATTCCATGATGAAGGCTTTACTACTAATTGTGGCAGACAGCTGCCAATTCATGTATCTTGACTAGACTAACTAGAGACCCATGATTTTAATTAGGTCTTTGTTTGTTTAGAAAATAAAGACATTGACTGGTGAAAAACAGGATTTATTGTAGGGCTATATATGGGAGATAAGAATCTCACCAGAACACAGGGAGATGGACAGTGATACAGCATACTTGACAGAAACAGGAACTAAAGCAGTATCGTCTTCCTCTCAGAGGTGAGTAGATTTCTTTCTTCTTCAGGATATTTCAGCTTTTCCCAGCATTCTTACTCCATTCTGTTCTTGAAACTGACTGGCTTCTTGTGACTCTATTCAGGAATCATTTCTGCTTGCTAATAATCATACCTTGCCTTTTAAGGCTTCTCTAGTCTTGAATCTACACCATGACCTTACAGCTTGAGTTCTCCCAACTAAATGTTTGAACCTATCATTTTCCAAAATTCAGTTTTGTGAGAAGGATGAGTGGCCCAGATTTTCTTTTCAAGCCAGACCACTGGTTACAGTATGAATGGACTTTCCTTGAGTCAGATGATTTCCACTGATCCAAATAGCTGGGGTTTGGGGAATTTCATTTATGTGGCAGAGGGAGGTTTCCAAGAGCAGCAGAAGTAGGCGGGGCAGGAAGTTAGTGATGTTTCTGGTATCTCCATTGGAAAATGGAGGTCATGGAGTTTATACTCAGCATTTGGGAATGCACATAAGTCTCAGTTCAGTTTCATTCAGTTCAGTCGATCAGTCGTGCCTGACTCTTTGTGACCCCATGCACTGTAGCACACCAGGCTTCCTTGTCCATCACCAACTCCCAAAGCTTGCTCAAACTCATGTCCATTGAGTTGGTGATGCCATCCAATCATCTCATCCTCTGTCGTCCCCTTCTCCTCCTATCTTCAATCTTTCCCAGTATCAGGGTCTTTTCCAATGAATCAGTTCTTCACATCAGGTGGCTAAAGTACTGAAACTTCAGCTTCAGCACCTGTCCTTCAAATGAATATTCAGAACTGATTTTCTTTAGGATTGACTGATTTGATTCCTTGCAGTCTAACGGACTCTCAAGAGTCATCTCCAACATCACAGTTCTAAAGCACCAATTCTTCAGTGCTCAGCTTTTTTTATGGTCCAACTTTCACAGCCATACATGATTAATGGAAAAACCACAGTTTTAATTCTACACACCTTTGTCAGCAAAGTAATGTCTCTGCTTTTTAATATGCTGTCTAGGTTGGTCATAGCTTTTCTTCCAAGGAGCAAGGATCTTTTAATTTCATGGCTGCAGTCACCATCTGCAGTGATTTTGGAACCCCAGAAACTAAAGTCTGTCACTGTTTCCACTGTTTCCCCATCTATTTGCCATGAAGTGATGGGACCAGATGCCATGATCTTGGTTTTTCAAATGCCTAGTTTTAAGCCAGCTTTTTCATTCTCCTCTTTCACTTTCATGAAGAGGCTCTTTAGTTGCTCTTTGCTTTTGACTATAAAGGTGGTAACATCTGCATATCTGAAGTTATTGATATTTCTCCCAGGAATCTTGATTCTAGCTTGAGCTTCATTCAGCCTAGCATTTCACATGATGTATTCTGCATATAAGTTAAATAATCAGGGTAACAGTATACAACCTTGATGTACTCTTCCCAGTTTGGAAACGGTCCCATTGTCCCATGTGTGGTTTTAACTGTTGCTTCTTGACCTGCATACAGGTTTCTCAGGAGGTAAGTAAGGTGGTCTGGTATTCCCATCTCTAAGAATTTTCCACAGTTTGTTGTGATTCACACAAGTCAAAGGCTTTAGCATAGTCAATGAAGCAATAGCAGATGTTTTTCTGGAATTCTCTTGCATTTTCTATGATCCAACAGATGATGGCAATTTGATCTCTGGTTCCTCTTCCTTTTCTAAATCCAGCTTAAATCTAGAAGGTCTTGGTTCACGAACTGTTGAAGCCTAGCTTGGAGAATTTTGAGAATTCCTTTGCTAGGGTGTGAGATGAGAACAATTATGTGGTATTTTGAGCATTCTTTGCATTGCTTTTTGGAATTGGAATGAGTCCCACTTAAGTTTATTCTATTAGGAAGTTCAGTTCAGTCACTCAGTTGTATCTAACTCTTTGCAACCCCATGAACCAAAGCATGCCAGGCCTCCTTGTCCATCACCAATTCCTGGAGTTTACCCAAACTCATATCCATTGAGTTGGTGATACCATCCAAACATCTCATCCTCTGTCGTCCCCTTCTCTTCCTGCCCTTAATCTTTCCCAGCATCAGGATCTTTTCAAATGAGTCAACTCTTTGCCTCAGTGACTTATTCAAATGGTCCTGGCTTGAGACCAATGATGGAAATATTTGCTCCAGGATCTGTTTTAGGATCTTTCTACTCAAAGAGTGATCCATGGACTAACCTTTGGAAGCATTACTATGAACAAAGCTAGTGGAGGTGGTAGAATTCCAGCTGAACTATTTCAAATCCTAAAAGATGATGCTGTGAAAGTGTTGTACTCAATTTGCCAGCAAATTTGGAAAAGTCAGCAGCGGCCACAGGACTGGAAAAGGCCAGCTTTTATTCCAATCCCAAAGAAGGGCAATGTCAAAGAATGTTCAAATTACCACAAAATTGCACTCATTTACATGCTAAAGAATCTGCCTGCAATGCAGGAGACTCTGGTTGGATCCCTAGGTGGGGAAGATCCCGGGGAGAAGGGAATGGCCACCCACTCCAGTATTCTTGTCTGGGAAATCCCATGCACAGAGGAGCCTGGTGGGCTGTAGTCCATGGGATTGCAAACAGTCGGATACAACTGAGCAACTAACATGAAAATGTTAACAAGGTAATACTCAAAATCCTGCAAGCCAGGCTTCAATAGGACGTGAACCAAGAACTTCCAGATGTACAAGCTGGATTTAGAAAAGTCAGAGTAACCAGAGATCAAATTTCCAATATCTGCTGGATCATAGAAAAAGCAAGAGAATTCCAGAAAAATCTATTTCTGTTTCATTGACTACACCAAAGCCTTTGTCTGTATGGATCACAACAAACTGTGGAAAATTCTAAAGGAGATGGGAATACCAGGGCAACTTAACTGCCTCTTGAGAAACCTGTATGCAGATCAAGAAGCAACAGTGAGAACCAGACATGGAACAAAGAACTGGCCCCAAATTGAGAAAGGAGTATGTTAAGGCTGTATATTGTCACCCTGATTATTTAGCTTATATGCAGAGTGCATCACATGAAGTGCTGGGCTGGATGAAGCTCAAGCTGGAATTAAGATTGCAGGGAGAAATATCAACAGCTTTGGATATGCAAATGACACCACCCTTATGGCAGAAAGTGAAGAAGAACTAAAGAGCCTCCTGATGAAAATGAAAGAGGAGAGTGAAAAAGCTGCCTTAAAATTCAACATTCAAAAAATGAATATGATGGCATCCCATCCCGTTACTTCACAGCAAATAGAATGGAAAAAATGGAAACAGTGACGATTTAATTTTTTTGGTCTCCAAAATTACTGTGGATGTTGACTGCAGCCATGAAATTAAAAGACGCTTGCTCCTTGGATAAAAAGCTATGACCAACCTAGGCAGCATATTAAAAAGCAGAGACATTACTTTGCCGACAAAGGTCTATAAAGTCAAAGCTATGGTTTTTCTAGTAGGTATGTAAGGATGTGAGAGTTGGACCATAAAGAAGACTGCTCAAGAACTGATGCTTTTGAATTGTGGTGCTGGAGAAGACACTTGAGAGTTCCCGGGACAGTAAGATCAAACAAGTCAATCCTAAAGATAATCAACACTGAATAGTCTTTGGAAAGACTGATGCTAAAGCTGAAGCTCCAATACTTTGGCCACCTGATGCAAATGAGCCAACTCATTGGAAAAGATCGGATGCTGGGAAAGATTGAGGGCAGGAGAAGGAGGCAACAGATGGCTGGATGTCAAACGAATCAATGGACATGAGTTTAAGCAAACTCTGGGAGACAGTGAAGGACAGGGAAGTCTAGTGTGTTGCAATCCATGGGGTTGCAGAGAGTTTGACATGACTGAGTGACTGAACATCAACATGAAACAGCATTCTCAACATCACTTAGGAGCCAATAGATTTCCAACAAGAAATCATAATCCTAGGCTCCATCTTAGGTCTACTAAATTAGAATCTATATATTATGATTCCTGGATGATTTGTACTTGTATTAAATTTTGAGAAATGTGGCTCTAGAATTGGTTTAGAATAAGCCTTTCAAAGTGGCTTCCCTGGTGGCTCAGTGGTAAAGAATCTGCCTGCCAATGCAGGAGATAGGGGTTTGATCCCTGGGTCAGGAACATCCCCTGGAGAAGGAAATGGTAAACCACTCCAGTAATCTTTCCTGGGAAATCCTATGGACAGAGAAGCCTGGTAGACTACAGCCCGTGGGGTCCCAAAAGAGGTGGGCATAGTTTAGAGACTCAAAAACAACAAAGGCCTTCTAGAAGTTATCGAAGGTTTTTACAAAGAAACTCCCAGTAGTGCTCCAGCCATGTGAGAACCAGTGCTAAGTTGTCAGAATTTTGTGAGTTCCATGATTTTATGTTTGGTGGCTTGAAATTAGCTATTCTGGGAATGTTTATTCCATGGAAATTGGCAAATACTATAAATTTGTGTGTTTTGTACTGGAAAGCCTATTGTCAAACATTTACCAGCATTCCACTGGAAAGTTCTAAATCTAATTCAATCTGGAATTAGAACAGTCTCCTAGGGATTGTTGGACACAGAAGCTCCCATATATGGAAGGGACAAGACAGTGAGTTCCAATTCCTCAGCAAACTTTCAACTTTGTATGACAATATTATTCTAGATAGTTATTTCTTTATAAAAAAAATAATCTTAGGGACTTCCCTGGTGGTCAAGTGTCTAAGACTTCATGCTCCCAATGCAGGGGGCCCAGGTTTGATACCTGGTCAGGGAACCAGATTACACATGTCTTCAATCATTAGACTGAAGATTCCTAGTACTACAACTAGGACCTGGTGCAGCCATGGGAATAAATTTTTTTTTTTAAATCTGAGTATAAAATAAGCACAAGGAGGGAAGGGAATGTAGGAGTTGGTAATACTCAAAATCTAGATAGGCAGGAAGGCAGACACTGAAGGTTCTCCCCTCTGACAGCTGGACAGCTTTGGAGCTGAAACCCAGACATGGAATAGCAGTTTACAAATAGAGAAGACAAGGGTGAGTAGATTCTGGTCCTGGAGACGTATCATGTGGGGAAATTTATTGCTTGTATTACATTGAATATAAAATTGTTAAACAAAATGACTCCTCCCCAAGTTAATGGTAGGTATAGATGTTAATGTTTCATGATATAATATAGGGAGTGGATTTTAAAGTGTGATCTCTAGACTAGTGTATCAGCATCACCCAAGAACCTACTGTAAATGCAAATTAATGAGCTTTGCCCTAGACCTACCAGATCTGAAACTCCGGGGAGTAGAGAACAGTGAGCTGAGTTTTAACAAGCCTTCAGGTGATTCTGTTGCACACTCCTGAAGTCAGAAATGTTGTAGAGTTCCTTTTTTTGTCCAATCAGAGGATCCATTTCAACTTGAACCCCAAATGGGAAGTTAACTCTTCTTGCAAAGGAGTTTCCAGCTCAACTGGAAGATAGGTGAGGAAGGTAGAGAACACAGATTAAGAGAACTATGGGGCTGGGCAAATATTAAGAAGCTTTTCCCAGGGAAATTAGCCAGGCAGACAAGCACCTGGCATGATGCCAAGACTCTTGGAGAGTAAAAACCTTCCTGGAAATCAACTGAGAAAAGTTGCTTCAGAGTGAACTTTGAGGAAGTGCATAAGCACTTGCGGTATTTCTGCAAATACTAATAAAAGTTCTCATTTAAAGAAGGTGACATCTTTGCACACATAGGAATAAGAACATGTATCAAGAATTATGTAGACATTGGAAGAAAGAGTACTAGAAAAGCTTATTCATTTTGCCTCTCTTTTTAAGAGCTCTCACTGGTTCCTCAATAATGACAACATTTAATGAGTATACCATATCTGTGTCAGGTATGGTAGTAAGTACTCCAGTAAATATCTCATTATTAGCCCGGTATCACAAATAAGGAAATTGAGCCCCAGAAAGGTATAGTAACTTGCCCCAAGTCACACAGCTAGAAAGTGGTGATACTGGGATTCAAATCTAAGAAGTTTTGTTCCAGAGCACCACTGCTTAAGCAAAAGTGCTCTGTTTCTTCTCTTTAAGGAGAACGTCATTAAGTCTTAAATATTCAGAGGCTTGGAGTTCCCATTTCAGAGGGCTCGTTTTTGTGGTTTTTACAAGCCTCAAGCTAAATAACCTCTTTATATATTGTTATATGTAGATGACCGGACTCTGGACCCTACCTGACTGATGCTATCAAGTTGACTGACAATCAGGGGAGCTCCACCTCTACAGGACATTGTTTCTATAAGGCTACTACCACAAGCCTATTACATGCTACTCAAATCCACATATTGGATGTTTAAATTTTCTTGTTATAATACGAGACATGAAAGTCACATACATGGAGGCCAACTGATTTCAACTATGAAAAGGGAGGGATGTTGAATCAAAGGACCAGCACCTCTTTGGATGTTTGCATTTTCTCTGAGATAAATTAGGTGAACTTGCTCTAATTCTGGCGTTTCCCCTCATATGAAATTCATTTTTAAGCATCATGAGAGCAATGGCTATTTTATTCACCCTATGTACACATAGTCAAAGGCACTGCTTGACACGTGGTAGGCACTCAGTCAGGTATTTGTGAAAGGAAGGGAGGAAGAGTAAGGAGGGAGAGAGAAAACAAAGTTATAAAGCTATATTAAATGTCTTTGAATTTTTTTGTATAACAGCCATAAATGTGTGTGTAACCTTGTTTAGGTGTTGATAAGGCAGGACAACAAAGTAAAAGGAAACATATTTCATGTAGAGGAGTACAATATACAAATATGAAATAAAGCATTTGTGAAATTTCTACTTTGATCCAGTCCTATGGAGAGCTTCATGGAAGCAAGTTTGCAAGTCAGTAATTCATGCATATGTATAATGACTTATTCAGCAAATATTTATTGAGAGCCTCCTACCTGCCAGGCAGGTAATATGTGCTGAGGTCAAAAAAATGAGTAAGACACCAATTTCTGGCCACAAGAACTCAGACAATTAGTGGGAAAAACAAATCCATGGTGGTGATGGTCACACAACTCTGTAAATTAAAAACCATTGAGTTACACAATTTAGATTGGTGAACTGTATGGTATGTGAATTACACTTCAATAAAACTGTTTCAACAGATAAAAACAGGTATAAGCCTTGTACAAAACCAGGAAGAGGTGGTCATAACTCAGCCTGGGAAGGGAAGAGGGAGGCTTCATCAGTGAAGAGAGCCTGAGCCGAAATCTTTATTAAAAAAAAAAAAGAAGTTACCTAGGTGATATGGTACAGGACGTTCCAGAGGGGACAGAATGAACAAGGGCCTGAAGTTAGAAACCCGGTACGTGTGTGGGGGTGGGGGTCGGGGTCGGGGTCGGGGGTGGGCTGTTGGCAGGGCCTTAAGGCCAAGGAGGTAGGCGGAGGCCAGAAGCGAGCTCGATATAGTCGTGAGAGGGTTTTATTGAAACTGGAAAGTGTTACAATCCGTGATCAGATTTGTTTTAGATAAGCCACACAGTCAGCTGTGACGCAATGGAAAGGATGCTGATTTTTCCATCCCCCAGTCAGAATAACCTGTGCGTAGGTCTTGGGTCTGCCATTTTCAAGCTAGAAGCGTTATATAAATTGGTCGTCCTGATCCTAACGGCATGGTCTGTCAGCAGGGGGAACCTGGAGAGTTGCTTAATGTTCTGATTACCTTAACACCACGCTGATCCTGCGATGAGTTAAAAAGAGTTTGTCAGTGAGTGGGACACAGCCTGGCTAATTTTTAAAAAAGTCTTTCCAAGGCTGGAAATGTGGTGGTGGGAGCTGGTGAGATTCTCCAGACTTTCTGCTTTTCGCATTCTCCTGGGCACTCTCACAATGTATTAAAATGATCGCTTCTAAGTACGCCTGCGGAATCAAATAAATTAGATAAAAAGGAATAAAATAGCTGGAGCCTCGCCAACAGGACCGCATTTTCCAGGAATGGCAGCTTTTCCCTGAAGGAGGTTGAACTGTCGAACCGGAACCACGAAACACGGGCCCCGACGCAGCCCGAAGGACTGACGGGAACACCGCCACGGGGCACCCAGCTGTGCGCTCCCCGCCGCCCCGCCCCGCCCCGCCCCCGGCTCGAAAGTCTACTTTGGTTCCCGCCCCTTTCCTCTTGCGCTTTCGAATCCCTTCCCCCTGCGCCATTTCCGGATGGGAACCCTTTGTAAATTTCTTTCCCGTTGAAGCGTGGGACCAATTTCGTCAACACAATCCGGAGGGGTTAACATGGCGGCGGCCATAAGATGCTTCGGGAGAGGTAAAACAGAGGGTCAGCTGGGCTTTCGGGGAAAAATAGTTCTGGCGCGGGGTCTTCTGTGGCTGCGCAGTGCAAGCCGGCCACTGCTACGTGCGGATCTGCACTAGGGGCTTGATAAGCCTCCACTTTTTCTGGGCTCTTAAGTTCTCCAGAGGGTCGTTGCTACTCAAGAGCGACCTCATAGAGGTTTTCACTCTTTTCTGGAGCTGTCCACCCTAGGACTGGAGCGGGAGGGGGATGTATATGGACATCCTTCCAGCCGCCGTAGGGAAAAGAGCCAGAGACATGGTTTTCTCTCCCGATTCCGGGGATGTGGGCTGCTTTGGGGGGGGGCGGGGAGTAGGGAGGTGGCTGCTGCGGGGGTGATGGTGGCGGGGGTAAGGAGTTGAAATCAAAGGTTGTCATTCTCTCCTTGCCACATTTTCTTCTCATGGCTCTCCGGATGCCTTACTCTCTTAATTTCCTTTTTGTCTCACCTGTCGTTGGTCACATTGCTTTCAGTTCGTCTTCCTATTTCCAGTCTCGTACCTTGGAATGCCTCAGGAGCCAGGATTCTCCATCCTTCGTCCTCATGTCTTTGTATCTGAATTCACTCCTTTGGTGATCTCATCCAAGTTTTGTGGTTTGACTACTGTCTGTAACTTAATGGTTCTCAAAATTATCTACAATAAGGACTTGAACTGTAGATTCCTAGTTCAGTTCAGTTCAGTCTCTCAGTCGTGTCCGACTCTTTGCGACCCGATGAACCACAGCACTCCAGGCCTGCCTGTCCATCACCAACTCCTGGAGTTTACCCAAACTCATGTCCATTGAGTCGGTGATGCCATCCAGCCATCTCATCCTCTGTCCTCCCCTTCTCCTTCTGCCCTCAGTCTTTCCTAGTATCAGGGTCTTTTCAAATGAGTCAGCTCTTCGTACCGGTTGGCCAAAGTATTGGAGAACTCCTCTCTATTCTAGATCTCCAATTGTATATCTAATCTGTGCCTAACTAGAATCAAACTCATTGTCGTGACCTGGAGTCTTACCCATCTCATTTGATGATAATTTCATCCTTTCAGTTGCCCAGACACAAAACCTCAGAATATTCTTGACTCCCTCTCTTTTTCCTCACACTTAACATTAAGTAGTTGGTAGATCCTTTTGATTTTACCCTCAAAATAAATCCAGAATCTGGCTGCTTCTCAATACTTCACTGAAACGACCTTCCAGGCCATTATCACTCCTGACCTAGATTTCTCTACAATCTACCCTCAACAAATAGTCAGGTTGGTTCTTTAAGAACATAACTCAAATTACGTTGCTCCTATGCTCAGAATTCCTCAAAAACTCCCCATTTTTCTAAGTCTAAAGTCTTTAGAATAGCTGTCCATGGGATTCTCCAGGCAAGAATACTGGTGTGGGTAGTCATTCCCTTCTTCAGGGGGTCTTCCTGACCCAGCGATTGAACTCAGGTCTCCTGTATTGCAGGCAGATTCTTTACTGTCTGAGCCACTAGGGAAGCCTCAGGGTTTCCCATTACCACTACCATATTATGTTTATTAGTATTGCTTCTCCCTACTACGATGTAATCTCCATGAGCACAGGGATTTTGTTCGTTTTGTTTATGAAATACTTTAAGCAGTGCTAGCACATTGTTTCATTGGCATAATTATTGTCCAGTAAATGATGAATGAATACATGCATCTTCAACAAAATGCCACTCCTCTTTCATACATTGTAATGAGTAATACTAAAGTAATTTGAATCTAGTTTTTGCTCTCTTTAGTTCACATTTCCTTCTTTCGTTAAAGAGATATTTATTGTGTCATCATTTGCAGAAACACTGGGTTATGTGTTAGGAACACAATAGTGAGCAAGTTATAGACATTCTTTGGCCATGGTGCTTATCATCCACTGAGAAGCAGACATTAATTGGATTGTTATTTCCGTAATTACAGTTGTCCTAAGTGCTGTGAAGGAAAAGTACAAGTTGTAAGAATGTATGTGAGAAACCTTGGTCAATTCTGAGCCTTTAGGGAAGACTTTTCTGAAGGAGTAGCTTAAGTAGAGTCCCTGAAAGATCACTGGATAGTTATGAGTTAGCTTTGGGAAGGGGGGAGTGCAAAGTAGTAGACGAAAATGTCACAGAAGGAGGGAAGATTATGTTTGGAAGTCGGAAGGGAAGGTTGTAGAAAACACGGTGTGTTCAAGTAACTGAAAGGAGGCAGTGTATTTGAAGTGCAGAAAGCCTAAGATGACGCTCACTAGATAGGTTAGAGGTAGCTCACGGAGGACCTTGTTAAGAATTTACTTTATTCAAAGAATCATCCAAGTGTTGTAAGGATATGTGATTTCATTTTTTTTTTTTATTTCATTTTTAAATCATCCCTCTTAGTAGTAGGAGGAAAAGAAATGAAGAGGGCCGAAGGTAGAAGATAGAATAGTTGGGAGTCTGTTCCAGGGTTTCATGTAGTAGATGGTGGTGGCCTGGACTGGTGCTAATGGTGGAAAGGCAAGGAATAGATGAATGGGATCTCCTGGGGAAAACGAGGATTATAGGGTTAGGTTGAGAAGTCCTGGAGATCTCTAACCTTTCAGTATCATGTGAAAGAGAATCAGCTAGTAAAGTTGATGGATTAATTTCCATCTTATTGCTGTGGGGTAGGGATGGGGATGACTTTTGAGAATGAATGCAGATTCAGTTAGGTTCATAAGTAGTGGAGGAAATTCTGAGAGCTGCTGCTTTCTCTGAAGTAACAAGTGAGATTATTTGCGAAGAGAGGAAAAGAAATATGTTAAAGGAATATAATAAAATGCTACAGATAGATAAACTGACTACAGAGGAATTGAAAATACAGATATCATGTTCTAACAGTGCTATTTCGCTGTTGTTCAGTCACTAAGTCTTGTCCAGCTCTCTTGCAACCCCATGTACTGTGGCCCACCAGGCCCCTCTGTCCATGAGAGTTCTCAGGTAAGAATACTAGAGTGGATTGCCATTTCCTTCTCCAGGGGATCTTCTTGACCCAGGGATCTAACTCGTGTCTCCTGCATTGGTAGGAGAAACACCAGGAAAATCAGCGGTGCTATTTCAGTAGTGAGTGGTGTTTTTGTAGTTTGGTTTTTTCCTTAGTCTGTAGCAGTTTGATACCTGTTGAAAATTTTAATTTCTTGTTGTCATGACTGGGGATTCGTGAAAGTAGTGGTTGATTATTTTATAGTAGGTTGCGATTGATGCAAGAGAATTATTATTTTGAGGTTCCTGTCAAGGTTGTTGGGTTTTTGTTTGATACAGTTAGAATTATTTTTTGAAGTGTTTTGCCAAATCGTGAGTGGATAATTGCTCTTCCTTCACTTACCATATGTGATTTTTCAAGATAGCTGGCTTTAAAAATGTGGGGGACCTCCTCCTAGACAGTTGCATACCAGCTTAGCCCACTCAGTTTGAGATTCTGGAGGGCAGAAACTGGATCTCATTAGTCTATTTCTCTCTTTTTTTTCCCTAGCTTTTAAAGCCCTTTGTGCCACAAAGAATTCCCAGTAATAAGCAGGTCTCCTAGACTGTCTCAGATGTCATTTCCATACACTCATAGAATTCACAGATTAGGTGGTTTTCCTGTACTTGCACTTTGTTGTGGGATATTAGAGATTAAATTGAGTTGTTAGGTATGTGATGCCATTTGAGCTGATAATGAGGGGAAGGCCAGGGAAGGGTTTGGAGCTGGTCCATCCCAGTCAAATGTCCCATTAAATGTAAAGACCCTAAGGCAGGAGTTAACCTGAGGGATGGGAGGGACTCAGGGATCTGAAAGAAGGATCAGAGTGTGGAAGTTAGAGAGGGGTTTGGAGTCATAGGCAGGGACAAGCTCACTTAGGGGCTGGTAGACCACAGCGAGGACGTGGGCACTCTTCTGCACACACAGCGCTCTGCACTTGGATGCGTAACTCACAAAATAATTTGATGAGTAGACAGGTCTTACAGTTTACATGCTCTCAGTTTATCTCTTGAATGGATTTTAAGATTCTGGATTTTAACAGTCATTTTACATGAAAACTTAGTTGTGGAGCACCAGTTTAAAAAATGGAGTTTAAGTGAATTCAGCAGAAGATATAGATGATCAAACATGAAAACATACTCAGTCTAACTCTTAAGGAAATACAAATTAATACAACTCCATATACCATCTTTCTTCTACTAGATTGACAAAAGACCAAAACATTTGGTAACAGACTATGTTGGCATAAGTGTATGGAAATAGGCAATCTATTGTTGGTGACTGTGTGCATGGCACTGTTACTGCGGAGAACAGTATTTATCAGAATTACAAATGCTCATATCCTTTGACCCAGCACATTCCCATCCTGAAATTTATCCTGTGAAATACTTGTTTGTGTACAAAATGGTGTTTGTACAAGGTCATTCACTGCAGGATTGTTTATAATAGCAAAATAGTGTAATTGACCTAATTTCTGGTCACTGATTAAATCATAACACAACCCCATAGTGTAGTACTTTGCAGCTCTGCAAACAGTCTTTATGAAGTGATGTGAAATTATTGCTGTAATATTTACATATGAAGGTACTGTTATGAAAGGTATACATGAGATTATATATATGTATATATACATCTCTTATAAATAGGTGTGTATATCTATACCTGCGTGTGAAAATGGGCTCTAATACCTTTACGTGAAAAAGCAAGGTGCAGAACAGTGAGTAGGCTTCCCAGGTGGCTCAGTGGTAAAAAATCCACCTGCCAGTGTAGGAGATGCAGGAGACTTGTGTTTGATCCCTCAGTCGGGAAGATCCTCTGGAGGAGGAAGTGGCAACCCACTGCAGTGTTCTTGAGCCTGGAGAATCCCACGGACAGAGGAGCCTGGGGAGCTGTAGTCCATGGGGCTGCAAAGAGTTGGACACGACTGAGCACACACACACACACACACACACGCATGCATACGCACAGACCTGTGGCAGGCCATCTGACCACTCCTTAGGTAGTGCTGTAAATGAAATCTTATTGTGGTTGAAATTAATATTTACCTGCTTACTAATGCGACTGTACATTTTTCCATATAATAATTCATCGTTTGTATTTCCTTTTCAGTTAGAAATCGATTCATCTCTTTTGTTTATTTTTCAGTTGGGTTGAACTTACATAGTCTGAACGTTAATTCTTAGGCAAGTGTGTGTGTTTTTGCTCTCCCAGTTTTTGGCTTGTCTTTTCACTTTCAAGTATCTTTTGATAAACAAGTGTTCTTTTTTTTAAAATTTTAATTGAAGGCTAATTACTTTACAATATTGTAGTGGTTTTTGCTGTACATTGACATGAATCAGCCATGAGTGTACATGTGTTCCCCATCCTGAACCCCCCTCCCACCTCCCTCCCATCCCATCCCCCAGGGTCATCCCAGTGCACCAGCCCTGAGCACCGTGTCTCATGCATCGAACCTGGACTGGCGATCTATTTCACATATGATAATATACATGTTTCATTGCTGTTCTCTCAAATTATCCCACCCTAGCCTTCTCCTACGGAATCCAAAAGTTTTCTTTACATCTGTGTCTCTTTTGCTGTCGTATATAGGGTCATTGTTACCACCTTTCTAAATTCCATATATATGCATTAATATACTGTATTGGTGTTTTTCTTTCTGATTTACTTCACTCTGTATAATAGGCTCCAGATAAACAAGTGTTCTTAACACTAACAGAGTCACTTTTCAGTGCTTTTGGGTTTTGTGAAATTGTTCCTTCCTCAAAGGTCATGAAGATTATTTTCCTGTATTCTGAAAATCTTTTAAGTTTTGCCACTCACATGTAAGTCCTTAGTCCATTTAGATTTGATTGTGTCTGTATGGTGTGAGATAGGGATCTAAATATACTCTTTTCCTTGTTGATAATCACTTGTCTTCATGCCACTTATTGCATTCTTTGCCCAGTGATTTGCAATAACACCTCTATCATATTTCCATATCCATATGTGCATAGGTCTGTTGCTGGATGGTTTATTGTTTCATTAGTCTGTTTTTCTATACTTGTACCAATACCAAAGGGCCCTAATTATCATAGTTTCATAACAAATCTTAACTTTGGGTAAGGCAGTGCCCTTCACTTTGTTCTTATCCTTCAGAAGTAATTGGGCAACTTGAATGCATTATCTGTACAAAATTAAATCAATAAAATTTAAGAAAAGTTCAGGATACATATACATAATCCATAAAGACAGAGCTAACATATGCTGTTGAGTCCAAACTAGATTCAGTTAAAAATAAATGAGGACATAGTTCTTCAATTAGATGTGTTTACTTGGCTTTCATTTCAAGAAGTGCAGTTTCCGTTTTTACACTTTTCAAAGATTATGGTTAACAGTCACAAAATCTTGAATATTTTTGTTTTGGAAAACATTGAGGATGTAAAAACTATGAATGTAATGATGAATATTAATATTTTACATGTTTTTTCTTTTAAGTCTTGATACATCATCAAAGGCATAGTCTCTCCAAGGTGACTTCTCAGACATCTCTTTATCCTTGTTCCATATACATTCCAGTGCCCAGCAGACATTTTGCAGTGGCTGCGAAGTAAGTATTTTATATTTTGGTTAATTCATCTGCTACCATTTCAGTCTTTGATTAGAAAACATTATGCTTGGTTTCTTAAAGATGTACAGGGACATATAGTTGTAAAAGTTTAACTTCTTTGCCTGATAGTTCTCTGCTTCTTTGCCTGATAGTTCTGAAGGAGAGATATGGCTAATTATAATAATACTTCACATGTATTGAACACTGACATTCAATAACTAATTTAATCTCTACAGCAACTTTTTGTGGAAACCATTGTTATGCTCTTTTTTAGAGCGGAGAGCAAGGCACCAGTAGATTATTGTAACTTGCACAGGGTTACAGAGTTAGTAAGTGTCAGAGCCAGGATTTTGTGACTTAAGAAGTATTTAGTGGTGTTGTGGTTAAGGAGCAAATAGAATAAAGAGTAAAAGTAGTTAACAGTTTAAAAAAAAAAAAAGAAGTATTTAAATTGGTCTCTGCCACCAGTTCCTGTCTCACAGGTCCTAAAATCCTTGTGATCTCCTGAGTGATAGGGGTGCTAGGAGAGTAGTTTTCAAAAATACCTGGCCTTTGACCCAGTTCCTGATCAGAGCTCCTAAAACCCTTAATGTTTCCTGGGTCATAGGCATGTCTCTTTGTCTAGTGAGGCATCTCTTGGTGGCCTCCTGAGAGGGCTCTGGTCACTATACAGACCAAGCTAAAATTAGAAGCTTGGAACTTCCAGCTCTGCCTTCCATCCACCAGGGAGGAGAGAGGGACTAGAGATTGAGTTCATACTTGCTCATGCCTCCGTGATGAAGCCTCCGTAAAAATCCCTGAACTGTGGGGTTTGGAGAGCTTCTGAGTTGCTGAACTCATCCAGCTTAATGCATCTGGTGCTTCATCCAGATAGATAGTATCAGAACTGTGTTGAATTGCCAGCTGTCCAGCTCGTATTGGGTAACTGGAGGTTGTGGGGGACATAGCCACACATTCAGTGTCAGAATTGTTGTGAGTAGAGGAAAGCAGTTTCATATCTAACTATATCCACTGTGTGCATCTTGTTTCTAACTTAACAATGTGTCTTTGAGATTGTTTCAGATGGAGCTTTTAGTCATTTTGTTTTTAAATTGAGATAAAATCAACATATAACATTATGTTAGTTTCAGGTACACAACATAATGATTTTCTTTTTATTTATTTTTTTATTGAAGGATGATTGCTTTACAGAATTTTGTTGTTCTCTGTCAAACCTCAACATGAATCAGCCATTGGTATACATATATCTCCCGCCCCATCCCACCCTTCTAGGTTGATACAGAGTCTCTGTTTGAGTTTCCTGAGCCAGCAAATTCCTGTTGGCTATCTGTTTTACATGTGGTAATGTAAGTTTCCATGTTACTCTTTCTATACATCTCACCCTTTCCTCCCCTCTCCCATATCCATAAGTCTGTTCTCTTTGTCTGTTTCTCCACTGCTGTCCTGTAAATAAATTCTTCAGTACCATTTTTCTAGATTCCATATATATGCATTAGAATACAATATTTACCTTTCTCTTTCTGACTCACTTCACTCTGTATAATAAGTTCTAGGTTCATCCACCTCATCAAAACTGACTCAAGTGCATTCCTTTGCGACATAATGATTTAATGTTTGTCTATATTGTGAAGTACTCACCACAAAAAGTCTAGTTAACATCCATCACCATACAGAGTTACAGACTTTTTTTCCTTGTGATGAGAACTTTTAAGATTTACTCTCAGCGACTTTCAAATATACATTATAGTATTATTACATTGTAGTCTATTATTATATTATATAATTTTACATTGTAGTATTATTAATTATAGTCACCATATTGTACATTACATCCCCATGACTTATTTTATAACTGAAAGTTTGTACCTGCTGACCACTTCACCTGTACTCTACTCCCTGCCCCACCTCTGGCAGCCAGAATCTGTTTTCTGCAAGTTCATTTTTTTTTTTCTTTTAAGGTTATATACAAAAATCACTTGATATTTGTTTTTCCGTCTGACTTAGCTCACTTAACATAAGAGAAAGATCCATCTGTGTTGTCACAAGATTTCATTCTTTTTATGGCTGAATAATATTCCTCTCTCTGTGTGTATGACATTTTCTTTATCTGTCTTTCCATTAATGGACTCTTAGATTATTTCTGTGTCTTGATTATTCTATATATGGCGACAGTGAACATGGGTATAATATTTCATTGGATCTGTATACAATAATTTTACTTAATCATTCCCCTATTGGTACACATTTATCTTTCCAAAAGACATGTCTTTTGCTATTACAAATAATTCTGCATTGAAGGATCCTTTACATAGATCTTGTCAAGTATTATGAATATTTGTAGTATGAACTCAGAATTGAATCAGAAGTTGTATGCATTTATAATTTTCATAGGTAATACCAAATTGCCTTCATAGAGATGTTGCCAATTTATGTCCTTACCAGCAAGTATTTTAGAATGTCTATTTTCCTGTGTATAGTGTAATCAAAATCTTTGAACTTTGCCAATTTGATAGATAATAAATAGTAACATCATGGCTTTAATTTATATTTTATTATTATTATTGAGGTTGTTTGTCTCTTTTATCTGTTTAAGAACCATTTATGCTTTCTTTACTGTGAATTTTCTGTTTATATCCTATTCCCATTTTTTGGTTGGTGATTAGTAGGAGATTTTATAAATTACCACATATCTGCACTGTAACTTTAATATGTTTTAACTGTTACAGTGGAGGAATGGACCAGGTACTATGCGCTCACAGATGAAAGGTCATTTAATTCTTCCTGGAGGGGAATACGGCAGGAAGTATTTGAACTGGGTCTTGAAAGATAGATAGGATTTTGCAGGGAAATTGTGAGAAAGGTATTTCAGTGGTGCAGAGGCATGAAAGTAAATGACATGAATACAAGATGAAGAAAGAGGAGGCAGAAATGTTACTAGAAAGGAGACTTCCTTTGAGTCTGAATAGTACGTAGATTCTTTTTGGTTGAGAATTCAAAAGAGTATTGATTGTGCCAGTTTACATCCCTACCCAGTAGTGAGTAAAAGTGCCCTAATTTTTAACAACTCTGGAGATGGTCACTCTTTATTTGTGTTTCTTCATTATATATCTGATTTGTACATTTTACCCATTTTTCTTTTGAGCCGTTTGTCTTTTTTCTTTCTGTTTTGTGGAAGTATTTGTTTGTTAGAAACATAGATTATTTTGAGAATATTTTTTCTTTAAATGTTATTTTCTTTTATCTTATAGAAATTTTTCATCTTACGTCTTCCCCATATTCTGTTTCAGTATAACTTTAAAAGGGAGTTTTCCCTCACCTAAAAACTGTAGCAGAAGAAATATGCATGTTAAAAAAAACAATAAAAAATTATTAGCAGATAATTTGCCTCATGTCTGATAATGAAAGTTATATAGCAGCTTGATGAGACTCATAGTGGTCTTAATTTTTAAACAACTTTTATTTATTTTGGGCTGTCCCGAGTCTTCGATGTTTTGTGTGGTCTGTCACTGTTGTGGTGAGCGGAGACTCTTCCTCACGTTGTGTGGGCTTCTCTTACTGTGAGCAAAGGCTCGAGGTGTGCAGGCCTCAGTAGTTGCAGCACGTGTGCTCAGCAGTTGCGGTGCACAGGCTTTATTGCTCCGTGGCATGTGGAGTCTTTTCAGACCAAGGATTGAAGTCATGTTTCCTGCATTGGCAGGCAAGAATTCTTGTCCACTGAGCCACCAGGAAAGTCCTAGCTGTAGTTTTAGTTTTTAATTTATCGGCTTTAGAACATACTAAAAAAATAGTTTTTTCCTGGCTAATTTTTTGTCCTGGACCTGAGACAGAGTAGAGGGGCTTGAACTTGCTTCTCTCTTCTGTCTTGTCACTCTGAATCTCCTCTCTTCTCCAAGGTTTGCCAGTGATATCTCTGACTCTGGTTCTGCTTCTCTCTTGACAATAGATTCTTTTTCTTGCTTCTTCCTGCATCTCAGAATTTTTTATTGACCACTAGATACTTTGTATAGAACAGTTGAGGCTAAAATACATAGTATTTATGCCCAGAAAGGGACATACCTCTTCTGGCAAATGTGTCAATCCCGTCAGAAGTTGAGCTGGGGTTTGGTTTTGTTGTTGCTGTGCTTACCACCAGCGGCATCAAATTTCTGGACTGTTAGCTTGTGCTTAGGGTGTAGGCTGGGTTGCTGGAAGGCTTTTCCCCTCCGTGTTCCTGTTCCACGCTCAGTGTTGAGCCTTGGCTGTGCAGCTACGCCTCAGAAGGGGGGTTGCTCTCCATACTCTGGCTCCCCTCCTGGTAGAAGACTGCTGTTGATTATTGCTCTGTGCTTGTTAGGCTGGTGATAGGTGTGAAAGGGATTCTCAGTTTCCAAAGCCAGCCTGTGTCTTAAGCAGGCCAGTGTTGCTGGTCCTTGGGGATGGTTTTCTCCATATTTCTCTCCTCTCCTCTCCCCCCATGGTCTACATCTATCCAGGGTCTTGTGCCACAGTGTCTGGGCTCTTCCGGAGCTTTATCCATAGAGGATATCGCTATAGGGACTGTGTCCTACCCTCCCTTAAGGATAGAAGTTCTGGTATTTTTTCTTGTGTCTAGGGTTTTATTCTTCTTCTTTCATTTCCCTACACATTTCCCTTCTTTCATTTACCTGTGCCCTAGAGCGGTGGTCCCCCAGCTTTTTGGACCAGGGACTGGTTTCATGGAAGACAGTTTTTCCATGGACTGACCATTTGGGGTGGGGATGTTGGTTTCAGGATGATTCAAGTGCATTCCATTTATTGTGCCCTTTATTTCTGCTGTTATGTCAGCTGCACCTCAGATCATCAGGCTGTAGATCCCAGAAAGTTGGGGACCCCTGCCCTAGAGGGCCTTAAGGTTACTAGTCTTTCTGGCAGCAGTGGCTTAAGAAGGAGGCTTTCTATCTTCTGGCCTACTCCAGTCTTTCGTAGGGAGGACCCGGTGGAGGTCTGAGGATGGGTGAGCGTGAACTTCTTTTGTGTCTGGGTCTCTTGGGTTTTTACTGTTGGACTAGCACTAAAAGTTTAGCTGAGTTTTATTTATTTATTTTGTTCTTACCTGCCTGCTTTCCTCTCATTCTCTGCTCTAGGCAAGACCCTTCTGGCTGTACACATGTGGAGTGGGGGGTGTGGGAAGATTTCAGACCTACTTGGTTGCCCTGCTGTCATCAGCTCTCTGACGGGTTTAAGAAAAGTTGTGATTCTGTTTGCCTGTCATTGTTAATGCTCTTTCCAGCTTTTATTTGTATTGACTGGGTTTTACTGCTAGTTTTTACACTGTAAGTGTAAGCAGTACTTACGCATTTCGTTTAATGAATAAACCAGCATCAGAGATGTTAGTGAATTTATTGATGTGATTACACTGAGAAATAAGAATTCCAGACATTTGCATTCCATTAATAGTTGTATGCCTTAGGCATTTTCTCTTTAGTTCTGTTTAGTTCAGTTTAGTTTGACTGAGGTTGTGTGTCCCCTGCTCTCACCCTGATTCCTCAAATTAAAGACTTATTCAGCCTTAAAAAGACTTGGATCTCTAGGGTCACAGATCTTCAAGGATCTTGAAGTGACCTTTATTGTAGTACTGATTTTTTTTTTTTTTTGTCTTGTTTTATTTGGGTAAAACTGTGAAATTGTTTTTCCTTTCATGTTCTTGGAGTTAGGGGAAAGGAAAAGCAGGGAGAAAGTTATTATCTGACTACAGCCTCTTATGACTCATTTAATGTGCATGGTTTAGTTACCCAGGTAACTGCAGCTAAATTGTGTTCTCGCTAGTTGAGACTACCAGGTGTTTCTCCCTCACCTTCCCCAAAACCTTTCTAATACAGTTATTTTACTTCCTGAGAATATAGTTTTTACATTCTCCGGATAGGGCCTCACATCCTAAATAAACAACAGAGTTCTTCTGGATGTGATTCTTATGAAGAAAGGGTCATGGAAAACAGCAGGTGGTGGGTTTGTGAAATTAATGGTTATTGACAGATTTTAGTCAGTTGCAGTTTTGTTTTTTTTTTAATTTTGGAAGAAAATATTTCTTTAGAATCCTATTTGCTCTATATTTAATGATGTTGTAGGCTTCCCTGGTGGCTCAGTGGTAGAGAATCCGCCTGCCAATGCAGGAGATGCGGGTTTAATCCCTGGGTTGGGATGATTCCCTGGAGAAAGAAATGGCAGCCCTCTCCAGTATTCTTACCTGGAAAATCCCATGGACAGAGGAGCCTGGCGGGTTGCAAAAGAGTCAGACACAACTTAGCAGCTAAACAATAATGATGCTGTTTTACTTTATTTATTTTTACAAGTGTTCATTTGTAACTCAACAGTATTTTCATTGAACCATCTCAAATCATTCAAAACACCATCTCAAATTTTGTGAAACAAGGTCCAAAGCATAAATAAGTAAACTGCTGTATACCCAACTCAGTCTCTTTATGTTCCTGACTTTTATCAGGTTTTGCAAATATTTATTAATTTAAAAATCACATTTTAGTCTTTGGGAGCTTCATATTACTAATTGTAAATTAGATGGATAGGTTCAGACGTGATGAAGAATTTAGTGGTGAAATCAGTATTTATGTAAAGTAAATCTGTGGGTTATAGCTACAATTTTTATTCATTTGTTTATTTTAGATAGTTTATTACTAGAACAGGCTCTCTAGGCTCCTTCCCTATTGGCCGCTCTACTCTTTTACTAAATATAAAATGTGATTTCTTCAGTTTGGAAAGTTTCAGGATTTTGTGGTATATATCCACATAGTATTGAGGCACACTGCATCCATCTACTCAGGCACCTACTTAGACTTGTCTGCAGTCCAGTAGGACACCTGTGTCCCATTAAAAATGAGTGTTGTGATTATCTGCTATTCTGTCAAATTGCTCATTAGTTGGGAGGATACTATTATTAGTTGTAGTAATAAGGATTCATTGAGTGCTGTAAATGCGCATGGAATTATATGTTGGATTGGTTTTTGAGTTTTTTTTTAAATATCATTTTACTGTCATCCATTTCTTTTGCATAAATTTTATAGGACCTCTTACTAAGTTTTCTATTGCTGACATAGCAAATTACCACACACCTTGTGGCTTAAAGCAACTCAAGTTTATCATCTTGCAGTTCTGTAGGTCAGAATTCTGATATGGATCTCACTAGACTAAAATTAAGGAGCCGTCAGAGCTGCTTTCTGAAGGCTCTAGAGGAGAATCTGTTTCCTTGCCATTTCCAGCTTCAAGAGCTACCCATATTCCTTAGCTCGTAGCTCCCCCTTCCTCCATCTTCAAAGCTAGGAATGGCATATTGGGTCCATTTCATGCTCATTTCTCCTTCCCATTGCTGTGAGATGAGGGTGAGAAAAGAGGTTTCTCTGCTTTCAGGAACTGTGTGATTACATTGGGCCCACCTGAATAGTCCAGCATCCTCTCCAAGTCTCAAGATAATCACATCTGCAAAGTCCTTTTTGCTGTGCAGATGTGGCCATATTCGGGAAGCCATAATCCTGTCTACCACAGAACCCAGATGCCTTACTAGAATAGTATTTCTCTAATTTAAAACATTTATGGTTAAAAGATTAAAGGTGTGATTGGAATTAATGCTGAGAAAGTGTATCATATCACCTCTACTTCTGTCTTAGCTTCAGACTCTTACCTGCAATTACCTGTGGAACACATTTTCTTAGATATTTTGTAAGTGCCTTGTTGGTGTTTGTTATGTAACAAACCACCCTGCGATTATCATTGCCCACACACTGTGAGCTGATCTGAGCTAGGTTTGTATGGGTGTCTCTGATGACCTTGGCTGGGCTTGCCATGCCTCGGTGAATCTGCAGGTCAGCTGAGAGTTGTCTAAGAGTTGTCTAATCTAGCCTGGGGCTCTGTGGAGCCAGCTCTGCTGTTCCCTTGTCTCTCATCCTCCCACCTTTGGGCTAGCCCAGGCCTGTGCTTCTGAAAATGGCAGAAAGACAAACTTACAAGTGGAAACAGATGAAGCCTCTAAGGCCTAAGCTTAGCGCACAGAATCTGTCAATTTTGCTTTACTCTATTGGCCTACTAGTCATGTGACCAAATCAAGGCACTTATAAGTGGAAGGAACTGCAAAGTCACTTAGCAAAGGGACTTGAGTAGAGAGAGGAGGTAAGGAATTGGGGCCGATGATGCAACTAACCCCATACTCAGTCTTTCTATTGCTCCAAACTGAACTCATCTCCGTGACTACCTCCCTCAAAAGAAACCTGTTTTGCTTTCTTTATTTCTGGATTTAGTTAATGATACTACTCATGTCTAATCATGTGAGCCAGAAACCTTCGTAGTATCCTAGAGTTGTCTCTTTCCCTTTTGTCTTTTGTATTTACCTCGTAAAATGTCTCTGTAATCTGTCCAGCCTAGTATCATCATTGTTCTGCTTCAGGCTGTCATGTCTCCTTGAGAAGAGAGGGAGGGTCGTCTCTTTAATTGTCTCCAGTCTGCTTCCTTCAGATTCATCCCTTATATTGCAGCCAGAATACTCTGTGTGAAATACAGATGCTACCTCCTGTCCAGTGGCTTCTCACTGTCTCTAGAGGAGGCGTCTGTTATCTGGATTCTCCAGCCTCCTGTGCTGCTATTTCCTGAGGTAAAGTTCAAGAGTCAGCAAAATGTGGCCAGAGGGCCATTACATTTTTAAGTGAGGATTTTTACATTTTTAAGGGAAAAAAAGAAGAACAGCATTTTGTGACACATGAAAATTACAAAATTTAAACCAGTGTTCGTAAATAAAGTTTACTGGAACGCAACTATGCTCATTCATTTTTGTGTTGTATGTGCTGCTTTTGCATTCGAATGGCAGAGTTGAGTCACTGAGATGAGTCCATAAAACATTTACTATCTGATCCCTTCCAGAAAAAGTTTAGCAACCCCTGCTCTAGTCAGCTAGAACTTATAATGGCTCCCTTATGTACCATTTGGTTAATCATGCCTCAGTACTTTTATTACATTGTTTCTTTGCCTGGGTAACTCTATTTTTTTAAATAATAGCTTTATTGAGGTACAATTTGCATGCCATACAATTCACCCATTTAAAGTGTGTAACTTGGTGATTTTCACAGTGTGTTCACAGAGTTGTGTGACCGTCACCACAGTCTGTTTTGGAGCATTATCTTCCCTGTAAAGCCCATGGCCCTTAGCGGTCACTTCCCATTTCCCTATCCCCTCCCCAGTCCTAGACAACCTAAATCTACTTTCAGTTTCTATAGGTGTACCCATCTTTTTTTTTTTTTTTTGCCCATTCTTGATATTTCCTATAACCATACAATGTGTGGTCTTTTGGAACTGGCTTCTCTCACTTAGCATTCTGTGTTTAAGGTTCATATAAGTTGTAGTATATATCAATGCTTCGTTCCTTTTCATTGCCTATTAATACTCTGTTGTATGGATATACCACATTTTGTGTATTCAGCTTGTTGTACCTTTTGGCTTTTATTGAGTAATGCTGCTGTGAAGAGTTGTGTACAAGTTTTTATGTGTCCATGTTTTTGTTTCTCTTGGGTTTATATTTAGGTTAACTCTTCCTCATCCTTTAAGAATCGACTCTGGGGTCTTTTTTTTTTCCCGAACTCTTCCCTGCCTCCTAGCCTGGGTTAACTGTCTTTTCCCCATGGCCCTGATAACATTCTCATAGTATTTACCACATCATATTGAAATTATCTGTTTGCATGTCCATCTTCCCTACTCTGAGTTTCTGGAGAGCAACATCAATACCTTATCCAACTTTGTATCAACTGCAAACAGTTGAAAAATTTGTTTAATATTTGTTGAACTAAAAAAACTATAAAGCAGTCTGTGCTTTTGAGTTAAAATAAACTTTATCTTTTGTCATTTTTTTTCTGTCTAATGTAAATATATTAGTTTCCTTTTTAAGTCTCTTGGACTACATATTTAGATAACTGATTTGAATTTTTTTTTGAGGCCTGCAAAGAAAACAAAAAAAGGTACTAAAGAAAAAGCATCAAATGAGAAAAAAGATGATATAGAAAAAATAAAGTCATATCCTTTTATGGAAGGTGAACCTGAAGATGATGTCTACCTAAAACGCTTATACCCAAGGCAGATATACGAGGTGGAGAAAGCTATTCACTTACTTAAGAAATTTCAAGTTTTGGACTTTACAAATCCAAAGCAAGGTGTTTATCTTGATTTGACACTGGATATGACACTGGGGAAGAAGGTATGTAGATTCAATTAAAATTTATTTGTCAACAGTGGTTGAATGAATTGCTGTTTCTTAACTTAAAATATGTTTTGTCTCCTGTAATAATTTTTAGAAAATCTTATGCTCTTTCTGAACTTTAGGATGAAAAATACTAAAGTTTGTCTTTTAATTTTTCAAATATAGAATGTTGAACTCATTCTGTAGAGTCAATGAAGAAATATCTCCTGTTTATCTGGAAGTCATTGGTAGTAACAAAAGTAGTGTCAAAATTAATTGAGGTGTTACTGTAACTTTGAAAAATGACTTAAGCTGTCCAGGTATGTTGTTCCTTCTTGGTCAGTAAGGACTTTGGATAGCTCGGTGGCCTTAAGATGTGTTCCTCAGAATCCTGGGTTGAGACTAAGTTTGGATGGGGTGCCAAGCCACTTACCCTCATCTCAACCAAAACCTTTCTGCTTTGTCTGCTTATATATTGCAGTTCCACAAAAGACTTATTTATAAAATTCTAAAGATGGGAAAAATACTAGATTAGAATTTGATAAGCTCTCAATTTTATAAGCTTCTTAGGAAATTAATTTATTTGGAGATGACACTTTGATTTTTATTCTGAGGATGTCTTTTTTTTTGTCAAACTGGAGAGTCTGTGTTTTTGAGTACAATTTAACAACCTCAGCAGCAACAAGTATTTGAGTAGGAGGAATACAGCATAGTGCTTAAGAGCATAGGTTGACATTGCATTATAGGTCAGAATCCAGGGGTCACCAGTTACCTGCTCTTTGAGCTTCTGATTTAACCTCTCCAAATCCTAATTTTTCCCTTTATTTATAAAGGGAAGTAAAATGCTTACTTTCATGCATGTTCTCATTTAATTCTATAATAATCTCAAAAGAGGAAGCTGAGATGTGGAAAGTGAAGTAACTTGCTCAAGGTCACCAGAAGTGGGGGTGGAATTAGGATTTAAACCAAGGTCTGTGTCATTTCTTGGTTATTTTTTGTTTGTTCCAATCCTGTTGAAATTTTATTTTATACTATAGTGTTACTGTTCTTTTATTTTAAAATGTTGTAGTGTCAAACATAACCACTTTCTCAGTCAACCAATAGTGTAATTTATAACGAAGTATTGTAGGACCACAAGTTTCATTTTGTAAATGTTAGCCACTTGTAAACTAATAACATTGAAAAGGTTCAGTTTTCTTCCTGAGACCTTTTTTGTTCTTGACAAGAGTGCTTGTAAAACATCCAGTATTCCCCCAGGGGATGCTATTACTGTGATTGCTTGCCATTGAAAACTTTACTGAAGCCAGTTGTGACATGTTAATTGCAAAGGAATGACAGTAAAACTCAGTTGCATGTCTGATGTAAAGTGTGCTTGAGAGTTTGTGCCTTCTTGTCAGAAAAGAAATTCTCAGGAGGTTATCTTCCTCAAGTTTTTCTAAAAATATAATCTTTCAATCAGTTTTAATTATGAAACAACTCTTTTTCTCTTTTTCTGGACCTTAAGGCTGCACCAAAACTATGGGTCCAGAATTTGTTTCCGTGTGAAGTCTCCCTAAGAGAGCCTAGTCACAGGTCTAGACAGGTCCTTGGCCCAATGACTAAACAAATTAGTCTTGAGGTCCTGTAAAAACTCCACCCATATTAGGATGCCCCAGATGCATGCCATTATTTGGAATTTTCCAACTGACTTCCCATACTTATCTGGAAGTGGTGGGTGGTCCAGGTTGTTTCAAAATAGACCTGCTTGAAATAGCCTTTCAGATTTGGCAATCTGTCTTGGATTTAGAGTTAACATCATCAGATTCACCTGATTGTTTAGAACCATCATGGAAATTAGGACTGACCCACTGAGCAGATTAGCTGGCTATTGTTCAGTGTGCACAGCTGTGTACATGTCCTCCTTGATGATATAAAAAAAATTATGTTTTTTTTTTAATTTAATTCAAGGTAGAAAACATTTCTTGGCATCCGTCATGTGGAAGGCCTTGTACTAGGTGCTGGGGAAGATAAGGCTTGTGAAAACACAGACCTTAATTTAATATGTCAGACTCTGTGGTGAAGGCTGTAGAGAAGGAAGCCACGTGCCATGGGACTCTGGAGTTGGGGGAAGAGATTTAGATCTTTATTTTGATTTCGTACGAAAGAAATAAAATTGCTTATGCTTTAACAGATAATCAATGAATATTTTGGATATAGAAAAGATGAATGAATTTTTTATAATTGTTTTTCCATTGTTGTATGTTTAGAAAAAAGTGGAGCCATTTGCCAGTGTTCTTAGTTTGCCATACCCATTCATTTCAGAAATGAGTAAAGTTGCCGTATTTACAGGGGTGAGTAACTTTTGTCAGCTTTTTATATCCTTTAGTTTTTTGGCACATCACATCAATCAATGACTAGAATGACTAAATAGAGTTAGAGAAAATTCTGGCATTCCTCTAGAATATTTTCCCTGTGTGAAACTCAAAGCAGTTAAATGACTTTTTTGAGGTCCTATCATCAGTTTGAGAAAGAGCTGAGCCACAACATTAATTTCATCTTTATTATCTGCCATTTTATATTTCGCACAAGAGAAATATTTATCCTACTAGCTGCTGCGTCCTACTGAAACTCTCCAAATGACAAAATAACATTGACTTTAAAGCAGTGGGCCATTAGTGCTGTGAAGACACAGAAACCACACTTTTAAAATGATCTAGTCTGTGAAGTCAAGAAAGTCATGGCAACAAGTATAGTAATACAGCTCTTTGTTATTGTTTTTGTGTTATGCACATTTGTTTATACCATGCTCATGAATTTGTTTTGTAATGTGTTTTTCTTCCTGTCATCTGTCTCACTTACAGTGAAGAAATTCTTTGCTTTTTTCCCCAGAAAAGTAGAGAATATAGCTCTTAGAATGCCATAAAACTTTAGTAAATAATGACATATTTTTACAGTAAATCCAAGTGGTATAAATGAAGCATATAGAGAAAAAACCTAATACTGTGTATTTTTCTTTCAAATTTTCAGACAGTAGGCTAAATTTTGGTTCTCATTTCTTAAATTTAAAATTCTTTGCTCTTGTAATACTGGATTGATAAAATGTCTCCATTTAAAGTAGCAAGGCTAAATATATTTTAATCTGTTATTTTTGGAAAATGATGTATTGATGACATTGGAGACTTAGGACCACTTGATGGGTTTTTAATATTCCATTTGACATATTTCCTCATACATTAGTCAAAAAATGCCTTAATCACCTTCAAACTAAGCTTGTTCTGAATGTACTATCTCTGATGCATCTAGTTGAAAACTGATGCACTTTCAATTAAAAGTAGAAAATACAGTTTTTATTTTGAACTGTGGTATTTCTGACAAAATATTTGAAAGCAGACTGAATTTGTTTAAAGACTAATGTTCAAACTATTGTGCTTTTTGGTAGAATGCATCAGAAATTAAAATAGCAGAAGAAAATGGAGCTGCATTTGCAGGAGGAACTAATCTGATTCAGAAGGTACGGCATTGTTTTTGTATTCATTACTTACAGAAATTGTTCTGTTATCTTTGCCAACCATTGATTTATTACATGTGGAACATAACTACTCTGTTCATATCTTTTGATAAATGGTTAATAGAGCTTTACAGAACAGATGATTTTACTACTCTTTTGGGTCTCAAAATCAAGCTAAGAAAAAACTATCAGACAGCCTGATATTAATTAAACTTGATTTGTATTTTTGATTTTTTTGTTTCTTTCTTATGTGTTTGTGAGAGTTTTATGGATAGACTGGAAAGGACAGTATGACTCTTGTGGTTTTGAATGTGAGATTTAAGGTGAAATCTGAAAGGTAGCCTACATGGAAATCTCTTTATATTTCACAGGCCAGATGTTTGTTTTGCCTTATTGGAGTGGAAAGTGTGGTTTACTTTAGTAGATTATAAAGGATAGTATCTGACCTCTATAATATTAATATGGTACTTTTGGTTACTCTTAAATTTTATCACACCAGCTCTCCCAATTCCATCAGTTGAAGTGATACAGGCAAAAAAAAGGTTATGCAGCCTACCTCGAGAAAAATAACAAAGAACTGGTGGAGCCCATTTGAAGCAAAGACGTTTGTTTGTTTATTTGTTTCAATTTATTTATTTTAATTGGAGGCTAATTACTTGACAATATTGTGGTGGTTTTTGCCAAACATTGACATGAATCAGCCATGGGTGTACATGTGTTCCCCATCCTGAACCCCCCTCCCACCTCCCTCCCTATCCCATCCCTCAGGGTCATCCCAGTGCACCAGCCCTGAGCACCCTGTCTCATGCATCGAACTTGGACTGGCGATCTGTTTCACATATGATAATATACATGTTTCAATGCTATTCTCTCAAATCATCCCACCCTCGCCTTTTCCCACAGAGTCCAAAAGACTATTCTTTACATCTGTGTCTCTTTTCCTGTCTCGCATATAGGGTCATCATTACCATCTTTCTAAATTCCATGTATATGTGTTGGTATACTGTATTGCTGTTTTTCTTTCTGACTTACTTCACTCTGTATAATAGGCTCCAGTTTCATCTACCTCATTAGAACTGATTCAAATGTATTCTTTTTAATGGCTGAATAATATTCCATTATGTATATGTACCACAGCTTTCTTATCCATTCATCTGCCGATGGATATCTAGGTTGCTTCCATGTCCTGGCTATTGTAAACAGTGCTGTGATGAACATTGGGATACGCATGTCTCTTTCAATTCTGGATTCCTCTGTGTGTATGCAGGAGTGGGTTTGCTGGGTCATATGGCAGTTCTAGTTCCAGTTTTTTAAGGAATCTCCACACTGTTCTCCATAGTGGCTGTACTAGTTTGCATTCCCACCAACACTGTAAGGGTTCCCTTTTCTCCACACCCTCTCCAGCATTTATTGTTAGTAGACATTTTGATAGCAGCCATTCTGACCAGCGTGAGATGGTACCTCATTGTGGTTTTGATTTTCATTTCTCTGATAATGAGTGATGTTGAGCATCTTTTCATGTGTTTGTTAGCCATCTGTATGTCTTCTTTGGAGAAATGTCTGTTTAGTTCTTTGGCCCATTTTTTGATTGGGTCATTTATTTTTCTGGAATTGAGCTGCAGGAGCTGCTTGTATATTCTTTGTCCATTGCTTCATTTGCTATTATTTTCTCCCATTCTGAAGGCTGTCTTTTCACCTTGCTTATAGTTTCCTTCATTGTGCAAAAGCTTTTAATTTTAATTAGGTCCCATTTGTTTACTTTTGCTTTTATTTCCATTACTCTGGGAGGTGGATCATAGAGGATTCTGCTGTGATTTATGTCAGAGTGTTTTGCCTATGTTTTCCTCCAGGAGTTTTATAATTTCTGGTCTTGTTAGGTCTTTATTTAATCCATTTTGAGTTTATTTTTGTGTATGGTGTTAGAAAGTGTTCTAGTTTCATTCTTTTACAAGTGGTTGACCAGTTTCCCCAGCATCACTTGTTAAAAAGAAATGGTCTTTTCTCCATTGTATGTTCTTGAAGCAAAGACATTTGTCTTTTTAAGGAGGTGGGAAGAAGAGGCACATCTCTCCATGTTATTCTTTAGAACTCTGCATTCAAATGGGTATATCTTTCCTTTTCTCCTTTGTCTTTTGCTTCTCTTCTTTTCTCAGCTATCTGTAAGGCCTTGTCAGACAACCATTTTGATTTTTGTATTTCTTTTTCTTGGGGATGGTCTTGATCCCTGCCTCATGTACAATGTCATGAACCTCCATCCATAGTTCTTCAGGCATTCTATCGGATCTAATCCCTTGAATCTATCTCTCACTTCTATTGTATAATTGTAAGGGATTTAGGTCATACCAGAATGGTCTGGTGGTTTTCCCTACTTTCTTCAATTTAAGTCTGAATTTGGCAATAAGGAGTTCATGATCTGAGCCATAGTCAGCTCCCGGTCTTGTTTTTGCTGATTGTACAGAGCTTCTTCATCTTTGGCTGTGAAGAATATAATCAGTCTGATTTTGCTATTGATTATATCTGGTAATGTCCATGTGTAGAGTCTTCTCTGATGTTGTTGGAAGAGGATGTTTGCTATGATCAGCGCATTCTCTTGGCAAAGCTCTGTTAGCCTTTGCCCTGCTTCATTTTGTACTCCAAGGCAAATTTGCCTGTTACTCCAGGTATCTCTTGACTTCCTACTTTTGCATTCCAGTCCCCTATAATGAAAAAGGACATCTTTTTTGGTTGTTAATTTTTAGAATGCAGGTCAAGAAGCAACAGTCAGAACTGGACATGGAACAACAGACTGGTTCCAAATAGGAAAAGAAGTAAGTCAGGGCTGTATATTGTCACCCTGCTTATTTAACTTACATGCAGAGTACATCATGTGAAATGCTGGGCTGGATGAAGCACAAGCTGGAATCAAGATTGCCGGGAGAAATATCAAGAACCTCAGATATGCGTTCCCTTATGGCAGAACGTGAAGAAGAACTAAAGATGAAAGTGAGAGGAGAGTGAAATAGTTCACTTAAAGCTCAACATTCAGAAAACTAAGATCATGGCATCCAGTCCTGTCACTTTATGGCAAATAGATGGGGAAACAATGGAAACAGTGACAGACTTTATATTTTGGGGGGCTCCAAAATCACTGCAGATGGTGATTGCAGCCATGAAATTAAAAGACGCTTGTTCCTTGGAAGAAAAGCTATTACCAACCTAGACAGCATATTAAAAAGCAGAGACATTACTTTGCTAACGCAGATCCATTTTGTAAAGGCTATGGTTTTTCCAATAGTCATGTATGGATGTGAGAGTTGGACTATAAAGAAAGCTGAGTGCTGAAGAATTGATGCTTTTGAACTGTGGTGTTGGTGAAAACTCTTGAGGGTCCCTTGGGCTGCAAGGAAACAAACCAGTCGGTCCTAAAGGAAATTAGTTCTGAATATTCATTGGAAGGAGTTGTGCTGAAGCTGAAACTCCAGTACTTTGGCCACCCCGTGGGAAGAACTGACTGATTTGAAAAGACCCTGATGCTGGGAAAGATTGAAGACAGGAGAAGGGGCCAACAGAGGTTGAGATGGTTGGATGGTATCACTGACTCATGAATATGAGTTTGAGTAAGCTCCAGGAGTTGGTGATGGACAGGGAAGCCTGGCATGCTGCAGTCCATGGGGTTGCAAAGAGTCGGACATGACTGAGCCGCTGAATTGACTGAACTGCACTACTTTAAGTACATTTTGCTTCAATTAAAGCAATGTCACAAGTATGCTTGGTTCTGAGGGATTTTAAAATTGTTTCATTTTTACTTGTCTCTAAATTGTGATTTCCATCTATAGAGTTTTGTGATATTTTATGATATGATCTTAAAGGCTAACTGGAGCATAACTTTCAAACATAATTTTAATTTAATCCAAAGGTGAATGTTTTAGAATCAGGATTAGAATATCTTGGAGTGGAAATTTCACATATAATTCTTTGATGTTTCAGAATTGCCTCTGCTTTCGTATTTGTAGTGATGAGAGCCCTGGTTTTGGAGCCAAACTGCCTGTGTTTGGATTCTGTGTCTGCCACTTAAAAAGTGTGCAGACTGATTTGCCCTCCCTACGCCCTCAACTTCCTTGTCTAGAATGTGTGGTCATTATTAGTACTTGCCTTGTAGGGTTGTTGTATACACTTGGTGAGCTAAACCATGTAACATGTTTAGCAATATTCTAAGTATACTTAACACGATACAAGTATTCTAAAAATGCTTGTCACATGCCAAGGATTCTTTTAATGTAAATTATTATTGTTCAGGGCTTCCCACATAGCTCACTGGGTAAAGCATCTGCCTATAATGTAGGAGACCTGAGTTTAATTCCTGGGTTGGGAAGTTCCCCTGGAGAAGGAAATGACAACCCACTCCAGTATTCTTGCCTGGAGAAATCCCATGCAGAGAGGAGCCTGGCAGACTACAGTTCATGAGATTGCAAGAGTTGGACACAACTTAGCGCTATCTTTCTTTCCATTATTGTTCAGGGGAGCATAGTATGCCATTTAGGGAGTAAAGAATTTGTAAAAAGAAGAAATAGTGACATGAAAATAAAATTCCAGAATCAGGCTTAATTTTGCTAGAGTTCAGGTTTTTATAGTTTAATGTGTAACCTGAAACTAAGGCTTTGAATGACATATTGTGGTAAGATTTTATGCAAAGAGAATAATTGTTGCCCAGGCAGTATTACTCTAAAAAGTTGCTTCAGTTTTAAATCAACTAAATTTTTAAATGGAGTATACTAGAAGTAAAGTAATTATTCTGGATTCCTGCCTGAATTAATTTAAAATGTCTTTTAAAAATTGAAATTATTCTCTTTGCTCTTAGAATGGAATTAGACTATGGATAATAAACTATAGGTAAACTTGTCTTTGACCATCCCACTCCTCTCTTATTTTTTGGAGGCAAAAGGAATTTTAGTTTCAGTTCTTTGTGAAATTGATTTTATATTCAGTTGTCTTGATGATCCAAATTTAGGAAGGCAATGTGGTTGCTAATGATTTGGCAGCTAGTGGTTATTAATTTTACATGTGATCTTGCAAAAAATTCAGCATGTTATTTTCAGTTTTGATGGACATACAAATTCAACTTTGTTGGGACTGTATGAACCGTGTACACATCAGTGCAATGTTCTAGCTTGTAGAACCAACATAATTAATCAACACTTATGACTAACATAACGCCATGGAAGAATTAAACCTGTCAAGTGTTTGTTTGTATATAATGGATGCGGCTATTTTTTAAAAGCAAACATCAGAAAATGTTCTGAAGATTTTCATAATTGGTAAATATGTTCATATGATCCTTGTGTTTGAAGAAAGGAATTGTGCTTAATATGTATTTTCTAAATTAGAAATTATTACTACATTAGACCTTATTTGTACAAAAATAAAGCTTTTTATGTAATCTAAGGTTATCTCTTCCTTCCTGATTTTCAGATTTTGGATGATGAAATTCAAGCAGATTTTTATGTAGCTGTTCCAGAAATAATGCCCGAGCTTAATCCATTAAGGAAGAAACTGAAAAGAAGATTTCCTAAGTTTAATCGAAGTAAGGGAGAGTTCTTTTACTACTTTAATACTCTATCAACAACTTTCTTATATATATGTTTAATTAGAAAACAAAATTGCTAATATATGTGTAGAATAAATATTATGCTCTGTATTTCAGCTTTGTGTTACATAAGAACATGGAGAATATTTTTTCCTTTGGCATTAATATTGGTGACTTAATATAATTTGAAAACCTGGTTGCTTTATAATACCAGATCTTTAAATTTAGACCATATTCTTGTTTTAAATTAGTGAAACACATTACCCACTAGATATATTATCATCATACTATCTTATGCCTCTTTATCAAAATAACATGTATGCTTGTTTATATTAGCATTCATCATCTGGATATGCTGGCTTACTGTGTGTGGTTCTGCGGTTATTTCCCCTGAGCAACTTTCCCCTTGTGAATATTTGCCCCTTACGAAATTTAGTAAGAAGAGTATGGGTGCTACATAAATAGCCTTGCTGTAAAGTATAAAGTATTACATGATAAAGTCACAAGATGCGGTAGTTGTTCCGTAGAGGAGGAATTTATACATAGGTGGGGAAATCAGAGAAGGCATCCTAAAAGGGGTGACGTTTAAACTGTACCTTGAATAATTTGATGAGCAGACTAAGAGGGATATTTTAAGTAGAATCTGTTAATCGTAGACACTGAAGTCAGTCAGAAATTACAGACTACATCAAAGAAATATAGTGGTGGTAGTGAATGGTACCCCTACTTTGAAATGAAAAAGAATATGTTAGAAGGGTAGATTGATGCTGTATTGAGCAGAATCTTGAATAAGATCCTCATAAATTTGGACCTTGATTGTGTGTTCAGCAGGAATCTCTTAGAAGTTTTTTTTAAGTCAGAGGATTCTTTAGAGCTTTAATCTAGCAAGAGTTTGTAAAATGTATTGGCATGAAATCAAAAGTAGAGACAAGGAGACCAGTTCAGATGCAGTTGCCAGAGATTAATAAAGGTGAGGCTTAAACTAGTCTTCATAATGAGTCTGGAGTAAAGAGGACAGATGTCAAAGATAATAGGACTTTGCACTGTGTAGTTAGGAATGGACATGTTGAGAGAAAGGGAAGAGTCAAATGATGCTGAGATTTTTAAGCCTAGGGATCTCTCCTAATAAGTTGATATCATTAATGCAAATGGGGAGTAGGTTTGGGAGGAAAGAGTATGTTCACTATAGATAGATGTTTTTTCAAATAAAATTTTATAAGGTAAAAGAGCAGATACTTTAAAATTATTTTAGTAGATCTTCAAATTTTAACTCTAGTTGAGCTAAAAAAAAGTTCTGCTAAAATTCTTCATACATGATAGCCACTAATGCTCATCTAAATTATAGACCATGTTCTGTACTGTAAGCAAATTCAAATGGACTCTTCTGGTCCTTTGTTATATTGGAGTTTTGTTTATTTTTAATAGCCTCCTTGTGAGATATTGGACGGAGATTTGGTGCTTTTTATTGGGAATTTCCATTATAGTAGTGTTTGTTTTCATGGAATCACACTACATTCTTTCCTAAGACTGACCTGAAATTGAACATTGTTTTAAAATTAAACCAGAATTGCAGTTGAATTTGAAGATAATTCTCATAATTTTTTTCCTAATTGAATTCAAGCTCAATAAATCCAAATAATACTAAATATAGTCAATTAAAAGTGAAACTGAATACCGAGTATATCTGTATTCAGCTCTCTCATTGCTTTGCACAGTTAACTGATTTTTCACGGAAATTAATTTTGTCACCTTTGCTAACTTTATCCATTCTTTGAATAACTTTTGGTCTCAGTTTTCTTTAGTGTTGAGGTTTTTTAATTGCCATTTTCATCGCAAAATTTGGGATAATTAGTTTTAGTCTGAAAGGTTTTCAAAGAACATTTCTTTATTGCAAATAAGAAAAGTTTCCCCTGAAAATGTTTATTTTTATTAGTGGGCTTTACTTTATTTCTGCTTTTGTAATGAATCATAGCTTCTATATACTATGGTCAAGTTACCTAGGTATGTCCCCCACCTCCATTTGCTTACCAAAGCATCTTGGAAAAACAGACCTTTTACCTTCCCCAATTTTTCTTTTTACCCCTACAGGATCTGTTCAACAGCACTGGCAAAACATTTGTGTTCTTTAAACATGAAGACAAATGATTAACCTGTCAAAAATGTTAAAACAGAGTACACCAGATGTGCATTAGAACAAGTGAAGTTTGTATCATGCATTTTTAGGGCTTATTCAGATTCTTGTTTAGGAACATCTGATTCCCCTTACATCCAACAAAAGACATAAGGGTAAAGTAGGAATTGCATTTTGAGCAAATGGATAGAATTAAACAACAAACAAACAGCCCCCTGCAGCTGAGCTCATTAGTTCCCCATTTTGTCCTACATTTTGTCTTTGTAATGGGGGTGGGTGTAACTAACTTGGCTGGACTGAATGTGCAAATTTGCAGCGTGTTTAATGCTGCAGTTTTGTTTTATTTTAATTGCTTACATAACTATAAGCAAGTTCTCTATTTTTTCCAGTGCACATTTGGCATATTTTCTTAGTATTTCTTTTTTATCTCATTAAAAAAAAAAGACGTTTAAAACTTGCTGTTTCAAATTTCTTTGGAAGAAATTGGGTTTCATTTTCCTTGTCAACTAGCTTACCCCCAGTTCTCTGCCACAATGTAACCTCTAACATTTTTTCATATCTAACATAGATATATTTTATTAATATTTTAAAAGTTTTCTTTATTCCTCATCTTACTAACATTTACTAAACAGAAAATACTAGTATGAAAATATCTTGACTTAATGGAATCAGTTTTCTATTATTATACATATTAAGCCATAGTAGTACTATGGCATATGTAGAATGGTTGAATTCTTTAAAAGCATTCTAAGTTGTTGACAGGTAGGGACATGATTAGAAAATTGGACCCATTACTGTGTGTTCCTCTTAACATATAGCTCTTAGAACTGAACATCAGTGTTGCAGTTGGAATCTTGTCAAAAGAATATTCCAGCAGACTTGTCTATAGAGTATTCGCATCTACTGCGTAGGAAGTTGCTTTTGTGTCGTATTTGAGAGTAATGGATGTAAAATGATTGAAATCTAATGTCAGTTATTTTTAGCTCATAGATCAATATGTTGTACTTTAGAGTATTGCTTGCATTATTGAAACAATTAGAATTCTTTGGTCATATGAAGAAAAATGATAAAGCATGGAATTTTTGCAGGGTAACAAATTTGAAATTTTTCTAAATTTTCCTCTCATGTACTAATAGTTTAAAAAATATTTATGTGTGAAAGATTCCAGTGATGATTAGGTATGATTATTATTACTATAGATGAATTAGTGGTATATTACAACTGGTTCTATTGATCTTCTTTATTTCCCTTACTCTAGCCATAGTTGCTTACTAGCCATTCCTCATACAGTGCAAGTTTTCTCCCTTCTCAGGTCTTTGGATTCATTGTCCCATGTGTCTGGTAATGCTTTTTACTAATTTGTCTGGCTCGCATTCTCATTCAAGTATCATCTAGATGGAGAGACCTTCTGTGACCATCCTATTTAAATATTAATCTCCACTTCCCATTACCACTAGATTTCTCATTATTGTGTTTTTACCTTCTTTCTTTTAAGGCTTCTCAATCTTGGTATCTTACATGTTTAATTTGTGGGTATGTGTTCAGTTTCTTCCATTAGCATACGGGCATTTTTGGTTTTGTCCACTAATATAGTCCCATGACCTAGAATAGCACCTGGCGCGTAATAGGTACTCAACAAACATATATGTGTCAAGCCTTGAATGTGATGGCTATGAACAAGAGAAAGTTCTTACTGAGTGAATAGTTTTGTTTTCTGCACTAAACAAGCTGACTTACTGAGTGTTTAATTAACTCAGATTTCTCTAGTTAAAGAAATAAACCAAAACAAAGCACATAACCTTGAAACCTTTACTTGATTCCACTGTCCTTTATATCTTACTTCTTTCTGTTGTCTCATACAAAGTTTCTCAGGCAGGTCTCTTTTGTGGTTGGCCTTCCCCATTTCCTTTTCAATTGTTATTCTTCTTTACAAACTTTTCTCTCATAACTCAGCTCAAGTGTTGCTTTCACGAATAATCTCTATTCTTTCTTTTATCACATTTAAAGGTCTGTTTTTAATTTTCTCTTTTTCTTGAAACTAATTTTTACACTGTACAATCTTAACACTTTTTTTTCCTAGCTACTCCTCCTTTGTCTTCTTATTTTCTACTTTCTTTATCCCTGTCATATTCCCTGATGAGGAAGAGAGAAGGTATATTAGTATGAAATACCTATATGTTAGTATAGGTTATGTTCATTACGAAAATTAAATAGAATTAGGAGAAGAGAAAGGAAAAGAAAGAGGAGAAAAGTAGACAACTGTAAAAGCACAGAGAAAAAAGAAAATAGAGAAGTAAGAGGCTAACTACATATCTAAAAGCCTTAAAAATAGTGGGAAAGATTTAACCTTGGACTATATTGAAAAGCAGAATTAAAGAGTGGCTAGCATAGGTCTCTTTCTGTCTTGGCTTTTTTTCTCTGTGACTTTTAAAAAATTTTTGAACATTTTTGTGCCTTTGTTTTTCATCTGCAAATTGGGTTTCATGATAACATGTCCCCATGGTGTTTTTATTATAATGTGCAAGAGCTTAGCACAGGCTAAGTACATGATGCGTTTGACCCTCTGTTACTATTGATTCCCTACAATTCCTAAAGTAGCTATGCATGTTCCATAATTACTTTTTTCAAAAATTGTTTTCCTAATTATTTTAGAATTCATTCTTTTTCATGGTTTCATATATCATTTCTCCCTTTATAACTCATTTATTGAATCAACAGATATTTATTGGGTGTCTCCTGTGTGCCAGGCAGTACACTTAGTGCTGAAGATTAAAAGATGAGCAGATAGTTCCCATCTTTAAGGAAATGAAAATTGACAGGTGAGAGATGGCAACAAACTGCTGCTCTAAGATGCAGAAAGGGTACTAGTGGAAAATGTACAAAGTGCTTAGAGGAATGAGGAACACCATGTAGAATCAGATTATAAAAAGAAGGTAGCAGTGGAGTTGAGAGTTTAACCATATTTAGGCATTTTCTTTCCTGACATTCATGGGGAGAACATTCCAGGTGGAGGAAATGGCCTGTTCCAATGCACAAAAAGTATGAGTCAGCCAATTGTATTCAGAAAATTATAACGAGCTTTCTGTCGTTTGTTACATAACACGCTATCAGCTAGGTCATTGGGGTTAGCGGTGATAAGCAGTGGGCCAGATCATGGAGGACTCTGTGTGCCATACCACGGAGATTAGATTTTATCCTCTGTGAAGGTAGGTGCCGTTGAAATCTATTGCTCAGAGGAATGAGAGAGGATTTGCTTGTTAGAATGACTCCATATGGGAGCTGTGTAAGTGATAGGTGGTGATGTGAAGGTAATGAAACTTTAAGAACAGAGACCAGTGAGGTGGTGAATGCAGCGGGCTAGGGGGAAGAGAGTAAGGGCAGAATCTGAGCAGTGGCAGTGAAGACGCAGAAGAGGAAGGCTGTTGTGGGACACTGGGGAGGTAAAATTAACAGGACTTACTGATTAGGTGTGGAAGGTAAGGGAGAGAGAGGAGTCTTGAATGAGTCCCCTCATTTCCTCCCTGAGTAGTCCAGTGAATGTGATTTTAAAGACAGGCACATAGGAGATGAAGCAGGTTTGGGCATGACAATAACATTGTGATGAAATGAGATAGGAAGGATGGGCACAAATCTCTTGTTTTCTGGAATAAGTGTTAAGATGAAGTGGGTTGTGGTAAATAAATGTGCACATTGTAATCTCTAGAACAAGTGAAAACATACACAAAAAGAGATACAGCTTAAAACTAAATAAAGGAATAAAAATGATACACTAAATTTTTTTGTTGAAAACAAAAGAAAGCAGTATAGAACAGAGAAACAAAGGAGGTGAGACAAATAGAAGATGTGTATCAAAATAGAGACCTAAATCCAGCCATATCATTAGTCAGGTTAATTGGAAATTGAGTAAACACTTCAACCAAGAGGCAGAAATTATAAGACGATGAAAAACACAATCTAATTATCTTCTGTCTACAGGAGACACACTACATATTCATACACACAAAGAAGCTGAAAGGAAAATGAAGACTAAAAATATACCGTGAAAACATTAACCGTTAGAAAACTGAGTTGGCTATTTTGATACCAGACAAAATGAACTTTAAGACAAGGAGTTTAGTGGAGAAAAAGATGAATATTCTATAACAATAAAAGGACGTGCTCAGCTACAGTGAGAGCCACAAAATACATGAGCACAGACTGACAGAATTGAAAAGAGAAATAAGCTAAACAAGTACAGTTGGAGGTTTTAATATTCTCTCCTAATAACTGGTAGAATATATATATAGAAAATCAAGAAGTACGTGAAAGATTTGAACGGTCCTGTCAACCAACTTGACCTTGTCACTAGCTGTATAATACCTCACTTAATAAGTGTTTGGTGTACACTTTTCAAGAGTATGTGGAACATTCAGGTTAGACCATTTGCTGGGTTTTAACACAAGTCTTAATAAATTTAAAAGGCTTGTAATCATACATAGTGTAATTTCTGATCATAACAGTTAAGTCAGAAATCAGAAACTGAAAGGAATGCGAGAAATCTCTTTGCTACCCCAGGGACTGCAGTACATCAAGCTTCCTTCTCTATCTCCCGGAGTTTGCCCGTACTCAGGTGCATTGAGTCGATGATGCCATCCAACCAGCTCATTCTCCAACCAATAATGTTGGTTACTAGGGAAATGCAAATTCACATCAACATGTTTTGGTTAAAAAGGGAAAGAGAGGGGAAAATTATATGTAAGTTCAAAGGAAGGAGGTTTTATTTGTGATTGTCTTAGGATGAAACTGGTTTAAAAAACTCAAATATATTAATACATCATTATCCCAGGTCTGTCACTTTTTTTCTTTTGTATTCAGTATTCCATCAACACCTTCACTTTAGTATGTTTTAATTCGAAACTCTTCTCTCTTAAGCCCTGTCCTTTCCCACTTCATTATCATTACAACAGCACTGTGATATCAGACTCAAAATTGTGAAGTCATTAGTTTGTTCATTCTTTCAGCAAACATTTTTTATGTTGTACTCCTTATTAATTACCTGCCTGCATTTGGGTGGAGATGCTAAGTAGGTGGTTGGAGATCATGAGAGAACTTGTGGCCAGAAATATAAATTTGGCAGTTATCAGTGGGTAAGTGTTTAAAACAGTATGTTTTTAATGTTTAAAAGAGATCACTTAAAGGGTGTGTATGGATAGAAAAAGAAGTCATATGACTGAACCCTCAGGTAGTCCACCTTTTAGAAATCGGCCAAGTAAGGGTAGCTCAGCCAACAGGAGTGGAATGGACAGCCAGTGAGCATAGTGTTTCAGAGGACTAGTCGTGAGACAGTAGGAAGAGGGGAGACATATTCTGTGAACTACTGTTGATGGGTCAAGTCAGAGGAACACAGGATTACTCGCAGTGCAGTAGTAGGGATGTAACTTGATGGAGGTAGGTCTGAGAGAAAATGGAAGGAAAGGAAGCCGAGACAGAAAGGATGGACAGCTTTTTTTGGAAAACTAACGTTTTTCAGAAAGTATTAGATGGTTATTGAAAGGCATTATTTTATTTTAAGATGGGACATTTTATAGCAAGTTTGTCAGATGCTGCTGCTGATCTGGGAAAGCAGGGGAAGCTGACAGTCAGAGAAGGCGGGGAGGTGTCGCTGTGTTCGTGAGGAGGTGTGGGGTCCAGTGCTTAGATGAAGAGCGTTGGCCTTCATAAGAACGCAGGCGGTTCATCCGTATGACAGGAAGGAAAGCGGGGTTGTAGGTATAGGTTCAGGCCGGTCAGCAGGTGATTCTTTGTGTTTTTCCTAACGTGTGACTCCTCTGTTTTGGGTTTCATTCTCACCTGGGTCACCACAGGGCACAGCGTAGTTACCTATGTCTGCTAAACAGCAGGTTCTCGTTAGTTGTCTGTTTCACACATAGCAGTGTGTCTGTGAAATCTCAATCTCAATCTCCCCATTCACCCAGCCCCACCCCCTTCCCTCCTTGGTGTCCGTACATTTGATCTCTATGTCTGTGTCTCTATTTCTGCTTTGCAAATAAGTTCATCTGTACCATTTTTTTAGATTCCACATATGTGCATTAATATATATAAACTGGACAAGCAACAAGGTCCTAGTATATAGTGTGATAAACCATAATGGAAAAGAATGTGAAAAATAATATGTGTGTGTGTGTGTGTGTGTTTATAATTGAATCACTTGGCTGTATAGCAGTAGTTAACACAGTGGTATAATTCAACTGTTACTTCAATAAAAAATGAATTTTAAAAAGTTTAAGGTAAAACTATATATATATATATATATATATACGTATATATTTATATGCTAAATTTGAGTTAAAATATTCATGATTAGAGGTTGAGGGTATAATGTATGTTTGGAGTCTCCTGCATGATCCTTTGAAAATTCATAGTTTTTGCCTTGATTCCTTTTTTCTCCTTTGTTTATTCAATTGCATCATTTTCTCTATCCTAATGGAGGACAAAGTGGCATTAGAATACAGTAAAGTTTCAATTTTTATCTCTTTCTTCATGCCAGCTTCTGTAACCATTGGTGTAGTAATGAGCTGCCTCCAAATTACATCACTCACTGAGATATTATTTCTACTGCTAGTTCTTGGTGCTTTTCTAGTTCCTTCTTTATGGTAAGGCAGGTCAGATGAATTTCATGTAAAGGTAAGTGAAAATGTTCTTCAAAGATTTCAAGACTCACCTGTCAGCTTTTATCATGTGTTGTTCTATAGGTTTTAATTCGCCATCAGTGTTTCTAAAGTTTGATAAGCATCATCATTGTATACACTTATTTATTGTTTATTACTGTGGAACAATAATATCACAGATTTACTGGCTTAAAACAACACACATTTGCTATCTCAGCTTCTGTGTATCAGGAATATGTGTACAGCTAAGCTACATTTTCTGCTTCAGCTCTAGTCAGGGTATCAGCTGGAGCTGTGGTTTTATCTGAGGCTTGACTGAGGAAGGTTTGCTTCCAGATTCATATGCCTTTTTGGCAGAATCTGGTTCCTTGCAGGTTTCTGGACTGAGGGTCTCAGTTTCTTGGCTCATGGCTCTCTCCATATGCACCCTGACAACATTGTATCTTGCTCTTCAAAGCCAATAGGAAGAGAGACTCCTTCAAGATAAGCATTGCATTTTCATGTCATGTAAGCAGTTATGCATAATCAGCATGTCTCTCGCTTACAGGTCTCATCCACACTCAGTGGGGGGATATCACACAAGGGCGTGAACACCAGGGTGTGGGCCGCCCTAAAGTCTGTTTGCCACAAATCATTTTTACATCTTAACTTGGGTTGGATGTTTCTCTTCGTAATTTTTGCTCCTTGTTTAGATATAGTGATAACTTTGGATTTCTTGTTTTTCTAACCAGATTCTGTTGGCCGGGACATCCCCAAAATGCTTGAATTATTTAAAACTGGACTTGAAATTAAGGTAGATGAAGAAAGGGAGAACTTCCTGGAGACCAAAATAGCAACAGTAAGTTATAGTGAACATTATTCAGTAACCCCTTTCTGTTTTGCTGAAGTGACTCATTAATAATTTATAACATACTAGTCCTTTGAGCTTGTCCTTGTCACTAGCATTAGGAGTGGCACTAAATATATACATACTTTTTTTGTGGGTTGAATTCATACATTTTAATGCTGCTGCAGAAGTCCTTTTCTAGAGTTACCTGCCACTCTCTGACATTTTCTTGTACTTTGCCTTATTTGTCAATTCTCTGTTATTTTTGCTTTCTAATAAGTGTTTTGGGAGTTGGGTCTAGATCTTATATATACTGTATAGGATATTGCATAATTCTGAGTCTGAAATTAATATTTAATACTGCCTTAAGGGAATTGAGTAATTTGATTTTAATAAATTGTTTCTGATTATCCCTGCTTATGTTTTAAAAACTGTTTGCCCCCTTATAGAAGATCCTGGAAATTAATTTCCAAAGTCATTTTTGAGACATTAATATAGATATATCATATTTGTAGAGGACTGTTTTAAAACATATAGTTTTTGCTAGTATTTTTTAATACTACAGAATTTCTAATATACCTATTTAATGTATATAATTTTTCCCTATGCAATAACTATAATAATATTGTTAGCCAAATTTACACAATGTTAACCAAGTACCAGGCACTATTCTAAACACTTTTCATATATTCTTTTAATCCTAAATCCTATGAGAGGTGAATTACCGTCTCTGTTTTATAGATGCAAGGATGGAAGCCCAAAGAGATTAAGTAATTTTTCTAATGTCTCACAGCTAGTATGAGGCATACCAGGTATTTGAACCTTGGGAGTCTCGAGAGTCCGGGCTCCACCATCTTGCCTCATAACTGGAATTACTTGAAGAGCTGTTATTCCTCCTCCCATGCTACTCCTGAGAGCAGTTCTACATTAAAGCCAAGAGATAGGGGTCCAAGCTCCTGAGCTGAGCGTATTGTAGATCATCAGAAGTATATAAAGGGCCCTTCGCTAATTTTATGGAAGGAAAACTTGCTGCAGAAAGGGCGCAAAATAAGTTAATTCCAGTCAGGGATTGGGAAACCCCTTATCACCTCCATTGTCATCAAAGCTTAGCTCTAATTCAGTTGACACTGGCTTTGCTGGAATCTGATGTTGGAATTTTCTTGTTCCTGAAAGGCCCTTGGCTATACGTCTTCTTTCTCGGGGATGACAGCATTGTAATGTGAACCCAAGCAGAAAACCAAATACAAATTTTAAGATCATATTCTGGAGCTGTAGAGACTTTAGGCTTGACTACCTGTTCTGCTACTTAAAGGATGGCAGGTTTTGGACAAATTTCTTCTCTTTTTTCAATTTTTTTTTAATTGAAGTGTGGTTAATATACAATATTATATGTTACAGGTGTCCAGTATCGTGACTCACAAATTTTAGAGGTTATACTCCATTTGTATTTTTATGAAATATTGTCTATATTCCCCATGTTGTACAGTATATCCTTGTAGCTTATTTTATACATAGTAGTTTATACCTCTTTAACCCCTTACTCCTATATTGCCCCTTCTAAACGAGTTTCTTAATGTTATTGTATCTCAAACTTCCTCATCTATTAAATTTATATAGTAATATCTATTTCATATATATGGTTTTGAAGATTAACTATAAACTTTAGAATGGTATCTGTCAGTTATTGTTACTCTTTTGGTTGGACTTTTTGGGTCTGTAATCTTTATAAGACTCTTTGTTCCTAGTTTTATCTTTTTCTTAAGTAATGTTTTCAGTATATTGAGTAGTTAATCATTTATGTATATATCCTGACTCAGCGTGTAATAAACCACGGCATGTCATTCATTTTTTTTAACAAATATCATAGTGATTGAGACATGGGCTTCATACCAGACTTACCTGGGTGTTTTAAGAGACACAATGTTTTTTTTTAATGAAAAATAAATTAGTCTGTGCTTAAACAGGATCTTTTTGAGTAGTACTAAAATAGTATAGTAGAGTAGGATGTTTAAAGAATGGTTTCATATGTGTGGATTCAAATCTTAGTTCTGGGTTAGAACTGTTAGAACTCTATGAGCCTCAGTTTTCCCCCTTTCTCTATTTTCCCTATATATAAGATGATGTTGTTGATATATACTTTCTAGATTAGGAAGGAGTGGATAAGATAATGACCTAATAACTATTAAAAAAAAGGCTTGCCAGGTGGTGCTAGTGGTAAAGACCCTGCCTGCCAGTGCAGGAGACATAAGAGACATGGGTTTGATCCCTAGGTTGGGAAGATCCCCTGGAGGAGGGCATGGCAACCCACTCTATTGTTCTTGCCTAGAGAATACCATGCACAGAGGAGCCTAGGAGGCTACAGTCTATGGGCTTGCAAAGAGTCACACACGACTGAGAGACTTAGCGCGCACGCACGCACGCGCACACGCACGCACGCACGCACGCACTTCTGGCTAAGATGGAGTAACAGGGACTTTAATTATACCACCCCCCACCACCTAAAGCAATCAGCATTATCTTGATACCAAAACCAGGCAAAGGAAATGACAGTCCAGCATCATTCATAAAAGTAAGTATTAAAATTATAAACTAAACTTTAACAAATAGAATCTAGCAGTGTGTAAAAGAATAATATATTATCACATAGGGCTTATCCTAGGAATACAGGTTAGTTTAACACTAAACAATCACTATAATTTACCACATTTGTTTGTTGTCTGATTCTTTGCGACCCCATGAACTGCAGCATGCCAGGCTTTCCCTGTCCTTCACTATCTCCCTGAATTTGCTCAAACTCATTGAGTCCGTGATGCCATCCAACCATCCCATCCTCTATCATCCCCTTCTCCTCTTGCCCTCAGTCTTTCCCAGCATCAGGGTCTTTTCCAGTGAGTCAGCTCTTCACATCAGGTGGCCAAAGTATCGGAGCTTCAGCTGCAGGATCAGTCCTTCCAATGATTATTTAGAGTTGATTTCAACTAACTAAAAGTCAAGTCATTTGATCATCTCTGTAGATACAGAGAAAACATTTGACAGAATCCAATACTCAGTCCTGATTAAAAAAGTCTCAGCAAACTAGGAATGCAAGTTAATGTCCTCCACCTGGTGAATAACATCTAAAATCAACAGCTGATATCATACATAGTGATGAAAGGCTGAATGCTTTCCTCCTAAGATCAGGAACAAGATACTTCTTTTTATCATTAATCTAAGGATTCTAGGTAGTGTATTCAGGCAGAAAAAAAGAGACATCCCGATTAGAAAGGAAGAATAAAACTATCATTTTTCACAAGATGACATGACTCCACTACTAGAACAAGGAAGTAAGTAAAGTAAGTTTCAGGATACAAGGTTAATATATGGAAATCAGTTTACTTCTATATAACAGCAGTGAACATTTGGAAATTAAAATTTAAAACTAAGGAATGCCAAAGTAATATTAAATAAATATGAAATACCTTGGGGGTAAATCTGACAAAAGATTTGAAAAATCCATACACTGGAAACTTTAAAACATAGTCAAGAGAAATTAAATAACTCTAAGTAAATGATAAGATGAACCATGTTCATGGATCAGTAAACTTAATATTGTGAAGATGTCAGTTGTCCTTAAAGTAATGTATAGACTGCACGGATCAAAATCCCATTAAGGTTTTTTGTAGAATTGACATGATTTTAAAATTCATGTGAAACTATAAAGGACCTAGATGAGTCAAAATAGCATTGACAAAGAACAAAGTTGGAGATCTATCTGACTTCATGATTTATAAAGCTACAGTAATTTAGACAATGTGATGTTGATGTCAAGAAACAAAACGATCAGTGGAATAGAGAAGAAAAAACAGTATAAAACACATATGGACAACTGATTTAAAATAATGTGCAGGAGCATTTTTAATGGCAAAGCAATAGACTTTTCAACAAATGGCACTGGAACAATTAGGTATCTATAAATATACAATGAACTTTGATCTATACTTCATACCATACTTAATTACCTCAAAATGTATCAAAGACTTAAATATAAAGTTTAAAATTATAAAACTTCTAGAAGAAAAGTTTGGGTTAGGGAATAATTTCTTAGATATAAACTAAAAGCATGATAACAAAATAACAAATTGGTAATTCATACTTTTTAAAAATTAAAACCTTTTTCTCTTTAAAAAAGCTGTTAAGAGAATGAAAAAAATAAATCACAGATTGGGATAAAATATTTGCAAATCATCTCTCTGATAAATCCATAATATATAATGAACTCTTAAAACTCAACAATTAAACAGTCTAGTTTTAAAAGTCAGAAGATTTGAAATATCTCATGAAAGTATGACAAACACAAGGCAGATGAAATACGCTCAACATTATTAGTCATTATGGAAATACAAATTAAAATGACAATGAGATACCATTTCACATCTACTAGAATGTCTAAAATTTAAAAAACTGATCATACCAACGTTGGTGAGGTTGTGGAGTGACTGGAATGCTCCTATGTTGCTGTGGGGATGTAAATGATGAAACCTGTTTGGCAAACAGTTCTGTAGTTAAACAAGTTTAACCCATCTACTATTTGATCCCATCACTTCACATTTAGATATTTGCTCAGGAGAAATGAAAGCATGTGCTTATGCAAAGATTTGTAAACAGATGGTTATATCAGATTTATTTGTAATAGCCAAAACCCAGAAACACGTCACATGTCCATCAACAGGTAAATGTATAAACAAACTTTGTTATTCTATACAATTGAATTTTCTTTAATAATAAAAAGAAACATTGATACACGCTCTGACATGAATGAATTTTTAAAATATTGTGCTGAATGAAAAGGGCAGACAAAAGTACATACTGTGTGATTCCATTTTTATAAAATTCTGACAAATACAAAGTGATATATAGTAACAGAAGGCAGACTGGAAGTTGCTTTAGGGACAGGGTGGCTGGGATGGGGTGGGAGTGAGGGATGACGGAAGGAGTACAAGGAATTGGGGACATGATTGACGTGTCTGTTATCCTGACTGGTGATGGTTTCTGGAGTGTGTGAAAGTGTTAGATGCTCGGTCGTGTCCTGCTCTTTATGACCCCATGGACTGTAGCCTGCCAGTCTCCCCTGCCCATCAAATTCTCCAGGTAAGAATACTGCAGTGGGTATAGCCTTTCCTTTCTCCAGGGGATTTTTCCAACCTGGAAATCAAACCCAGGTCTCCTGCATTGTGGGCAGATTCTTTACCATCTGAGCCACCAGGTAAGTGTAGATGTATGTCAAAACTTACTAGACTGACACTTTAAGAATGTATAGCATATCTCTTGGAATACTGTTTAGCAATAAGAAGGAATAAACTATGGATACATACTATGATGTGGATGAACGTCAAAAACATGCTCAGTGAAAAAAAGCAGATGCAGAAACCACATTTATGTGAGATGTCCAAAAAAGGGGTGAAACTATAAAGACAAAAAGATTAGTGGTTGCCTGAGGTGAAGCAGTGGGTGAAAACAGGCATTAACAGTAAATGTGCTTTAGAGATCATTAGTTTGAAAACTGACTTATGGTGGTGGTAGAAAAAATTATTTAAAAAATCACTGCATTATGATTTAGAAAATAGTGAATAATATAATATGCAAAATATGCCTCTATAAGGTTATCAAGTATACCTCAATAAAGATATTTTAAAAGGAATAGAAATCTGTCTGTAATTGTATCTAATACAATATGAACTATTCCATAAAAATATTTATTATTATAATTATCAGAGGTAACAGACTTTAACAGAAAATCTTTGAAAAAGATTTTCAAATCACAGTAATATATCTTCCTTAAAAGCCTGAGGTTTCCACGGATGATGTTATTATATAGTTGGAAATACTAGAGGTTTATTTTTGTTGTTGTTTTGCTGTTGTTGCTTTGTGTGATACAAAGATTGGCTTTAGAATGAACGTGTGGATGAAAGGGCACGAGCAGCATTAACTGCCCGTTAGGGTTCTGCTTCATTTTGGATAAAAGGGGGCTATCCAGAGCAGAGTCCACAAACTACAGATGGCCAGATCCAACTGTGGCTGTTTTTTAACAACAGATCTGTGACCTAAGAATGGTCTTTTACAGTTTTGTGTGTGTATGTGCTAAGACGCTCAGTCGTATCCGACTCTTTGTGACCCCATGCACTGCAGCACACCAGGCTTCCCTGTCCATCACCAACTCCCGGAGCTTGCTCAAACTCATGTCCATGAAGTTGGTGATGCCATCCATCCATCGCATCCTCTGTCATCCCTTTCTCCTCCTGCCTTCAATCTTTCCCAGCATCAGGGTCTTTTTTAATGAGTCAGCCCTTGGATTAGGGGGCCAGAGTATTGGAGCTTCAGCCTCAGTCCTTCTAATGAGTATTTAGGGTTGATTTCATTTAGGATTGACTGGTTTGATCTCCTTGCAGTCCAAGGGAATCTCAAGAGTCTTCTCCAACACCACAGTTCAAAAGTGTCAATATATATTATATGTAGTGAATCAATATTTTATAAAAATTTAACTTGAACTTTTCAAACAATCCTTGTAAGTAATATTGAAAGTAAAAATTTTAATTCCTGAGGTTTCACAAAATGAGAGTCAGAGATTAAGAGTGTTGTCCTCTATTCATTATAGGCATGTTTAGTCAGGTGTATTTTTTGACATTACACAGAAAAACTAAACAGTGTCCAGGTACTATATATGTCCAGATACTGTAGCCTAAACCTGCCAGAATAAAGACTTTGAAGTAATTTTCAAAGGTTGTCTGTTAGTATTTTATAACATACCACAAATCCATTTTATGTTAGCTGTGAGGCTGTCAGAAATATGTTTTGTTTTTTCTCTGATAGATTGCTTGTTTGATTTAAGAATCTTGGCCTCCAGCCTACTTTTCCAGATCACTTGTAAATGTAAACCAGTCCCATTGTTGATTGGTTTTCTTAACATGTCCTGTATGATAAGGTAAAAGCTCTTTCTAATTTTCTGTTAATATTGACTTTCCCATTTTACAGAGGCACACATAGTGTCTTTATATTTGTCAAAAACTGAAATGTTCTGTCTCTCTTCCTTCCTTCACTTTTGTTAATATTGACTTCTTCACATGTTTCAAAATCATATGTGGTAGTGTTGTAATTAGGTTTCATTTGCTGAAATTGATGGAAATCAAAGATAGAACTTTTCACTAGGAAAAAAAAATTCTCGAGCTGTAAAATACGGCACATTAGGGCTTGTAGTAGGGACATTTATCAAGAGGAAAGGACACGAACTGTAGTTTGAAGGAAAGCATGGAATGTGCTCATTCGGTTATTTAACCTCTCATAGTATTTCATATTGTAATAAATTATGACTCTTGTGGCCTATTATGTCCACGCCTGAAAGAGCCTATAAAATCTGACCCATGTTTCTGTGTATGTTTTCAAGTAGCAACTAGCTAACTTTTATGTCTGAATCCAGTTCAGTAGAATCTCAGATATGTAGAAATAGTTGCTATAGTTTTCATCGGTTTTAGACTTTGATTTTCAAATCAAGTGTAACCTAGAAATCTCCCAGGTTTAGTAAAGTTAGATAAAGTTTCAGGATAAAAATGTAAATTTATGATATAATGCGCAGTGGACCTTTCAAAAGGTGCAGTGTACTCTAAAATCTACTCAGTTTCAGGTTATGTTTTGGAGTTTTGGCCCCTTTAAATGCTTTGGTGTTAGCACAGTAACTTCATGGGATTTCCCATGCTTTATAAAAAGTGTTTAGCTTTCAAAAGAATGTCTCGTGAAGACCTGCTATAATTTCAGTCACCTTTTGCTGTTTTAATTTTTCACTTCAAAGTAATTCTTTTCAAGTATCCTTGTACATACAAGCTTTTTAAAATGACTTTTCAATGCAGTCTTTTCTGAAATACCATAAAATCAGGAATCTTGATGGTTTATCTTCATTTTATCTTAGAGCATTGGGGGCTCCTTGGGTTCATATCTTGTTAGAAAAGAAAAATCTAAAGAGAAATTAAATCAGGACTTCCCTGGTGGCTCAGATGTAAAGCGTCTGCCTACATCGCGGGAGATCCGGGTTCATTCCCTGGGTGGGGAAGATCTCCTGGAGAAGGAAATGGCAACCCACTCCAGTATTCTTGCCTGGAAAATCCCATGGATGAAGGAGCCTGATGGGCTATAGTCCAAGGGGTCGCAAAGAGTCAGACACGACTGAGCGACTTACTTTCATAACATTTCAGGTAAGAAAATAATGAAATATTACAGATTTTCTTGGAATTTATTGCTTAATAAAGTTTATTTAAGCTCTTATTTGAAATAGCTTAAGCTCTTGTTGGAGAAGGAAATGGCAACCCACTCCAGTATTCTTGCCTGGAGAATCCCATGGACAGAGGAGCCTGGCAGGCCGTAGTCCCTGGGGTCACAAGTCAGACATGACTTAGCAACTAAACCATCAACCAAGCTCTTGTTTGTAAATACCCTCCACATCTTCACATCTTTGTCTTCAGTTTTTTATTTTGAAAAAGTTTGAATGAATGGAAAGTTGAAATTATAGTATAACAATCATCTATGTACTCATCACCTAGATTTGCTGATTTTGTCATATTTGCTTTGAACAACTAGTATATGTAGTTTGCTTAAAAGTAAAGGTGGAGTTGCTCAGTCATGTCTGACTCTTTGCGACCCCATGGACTGTAGCCCACCAGGCTTAAAGTAGTAGATATTCTTTTATATTTTTGGAACCACTTAAAATTAAGTTGTAGGCATTATAATACTTCACCCCTAAATATTATTATGTTCATAACCTAAAAATAAGACATTCTTCTTTATATTTTTTAAAGTTTATTTTATTGATGTATAGTTGATTTATGTGTTAATTTCTACTGTATAGCAAAGTGATTGAATTATGCATGTGTATATACTTTTTCATGTTCTTACCATTATGGTTTATCAGTATATTGAATATAGTTTCCAGTGCTATCGCAAATATGTTTTTTTAAAGTACTTTTTATTAGTATAGTTTTTAGAATTTTGCTATTTTTTTGTTATCTATAAATTACCAATTTGCTCTTTTTATTATCTTGAGATTTGCTTTGTTGTTTTCTAAGTTTTATATAAGATTTGAGTTTTTTTTTTTAATACTGAAAGGGTGTAATTTGTCTCTAATTGCAAGTTTGATATTTAGTTTTCTTGTCATTATTTTCTTGGTACTTTTTATTCTTATTTGGGAGAATATTTTAAACTTATGGAACCTTTTTTGACTTGCTTAGATTTTTGGCATGTTCTAATTTAACTGCCTTAATGGTTGCAGAATGTATCCTTTTTAGTTTCTACTTTTAAAAATTCCTCAAGACTTTCATTGTGGCCTGTAGTATAATATTAATATTCTTTTCCAAAGTATCACATGGACACTTGAAAATAACATGTGCTCTGAGGCTTCCAGGTAAAGATGGAGTGAATACCACAGTGGTAACTGATTAGGAAATGTCAAATCTTAAGTCAGCAATGGTGAAAGCCAAAGAAATAAATTTCAGGATCTTTAAAAAGGCTAGGATCTGGCTCTGGATACCACAGGGATTGAGTGTTAATGCTACGTGTGGGGATGGAGCAAGAACCCTCTGAAATAGGTTTAGCTGAAAACTATTGAAGACTTTTACATGTTTCCTGACCCTGAGTAACTGCCCTTTCCCATGCTAGTAGGTGGCAGGAAAGGTGAAAACAAAGGTCTCTTACTAGGAGAGATCAGGAGTTGAGAAAATTGAAAACAGGGAGATTTAGTGAATATATGTATATGGAGTGTTGAGAAACCTTCCCATCCTCCCCACCCTCTCCTCTTCCCTTACCTGGCTCCCAGAATTCTGGCCACCAATCTAGGCAGGAGATTGTTGTTCAGTTGCACAATCATGTGCAACTCTTTGCGACCCCATGGAGTTTAGATGAGGCTTAATTTAAGAATAATTATAATAATTAGGCTTTTGAGCAGTTTTGTAGCTTTTTTCTTCCTGCTTGAACATTCATGGTAGTTTTACTCTTTCAGTCTCTGGATGAAGAGGTAATTGTTCATCTTTGGTACTTTGATGAATATTATTTGACATGATTTATTTGTAGGCTTTTTCTTTTTAATGTAGATTGTTTTCAGGCTCCCCTTGCCCTACCTTCCGCCCTCCTCCCTCTTTCTCTGTCCTTTTATTTTTTCCTTCTTGTAATAGCTTTCTGAAGTTTTTCTTGTTTGTTTTCTTTTTCCCTATTGCTTTTTTTCCCTTTTCTACTTTTCCCTTTTTTCTTGTTCATTCACCTGCAGATTGGAAAGACATGAAAAAGAGAAATAAGCTTGTAGGAAGATTAATATGAATTACTTGAAAGTAAATACCACAGAATAGTTTTTCAGTAATGTGCAACTTACTAATATTGATAACATTGACTATCTATTAAAAAAATGTTGCTTGATAGATGCAGCCTCAGTTACTTGTGCTTCGTTGCCCTGTCATGTCTGACTCTCTGTGGCTCCTTTGACTGTAGCCCTCCAGGCTTCTCTGTCCATGGCATTTTCCAGGCAAGTATACTGGAGTGGGTTGCCGTTTTTCTACCCCAGGAGATCTTCTCATCCAGGGATCGAACCCATGTCTCTTGTATATCCTGCATTGGCAGGAGGATTCTTTACCACTAGTGCTGCCTGTAACTAACAAGTCAGTTGTTTATATTAAACAATGTTTTTAATATATATGTTTGTTCTCTAAAGATGTTAAATGTTTTTCTGTAATCTTATTCACATCATTCATTACATCATAAAACTTTTGAAATATATTTTAAAATATATTTGACAGTCTTTGAATTATTACTAATTCCAAATTAGTGGCATCAGTACATTTATTGTGAAACATTGATTCCTCCTGGGAATGAGTGGAGTCCTACCCTTCCTATTTATTTTCTTCTATCCCCAGACAGATTCCTACTAGTATCCTGTGAAATCTGCCTAAGTAAATAAAAGAGTAAAGTGTTCTAAAGAAACAGTGTACTTTCAAAATATATATGCTGCTTGTTCTATTTTAATTTAGAAGCTATTGCTAATTCTTTTCTTTTAATTTATTAATATGAAACTAGAACATAAAGTCTTAAAAGTAATTTGGATTGAGGAAGGCTTCTAAAAACTCCATTAAATATAATTGAAATTTTGAAGAAAATCTTTTAAACATAATAGCCTAGCTTTGACATGAATAGTTAGCATTAAAGGAAAAACAGCTGTAGCCCTTTTACAGTCACGTGAATATCCAGGATGAGAGGTTAAATAACATTACCAATTCACTGGACGTGAAATTTGAGCAAACCCAGGAAGTAGTGGGGACAAAGGAGCCTGGCATGCTACAGTCCATAGCGTCTCGAAAAGTCAGACACAACTTAAGAAATGAACAACAACAAAATGTCCAGATTTTGAGAACTTGTAAATAATGCTATTAGCAAACAAAACATTTTCGTAACAGGAGGGGAAAAAAAAATGGGATAGGACAGCTCAGATTTTTGTTTATGTTAAATCATGCCAAGACCTGATTTGATTTAACTAGTATTTCTTGTCTGGGCTTCAGATATACTTGGATCTTTGACATACTTAATATAAAGGCCGTGTCTTTGATGTGCTTTTTTCCTCCTTTTTAAAGTTGTAGACATGGTCCCTTCCTAGGTGTGTATCACTGTATTTTGCTTGTGTAATAGTGAATTGTTTCGTGGCAAGAATCTTGTCAACTTGGCAGCTGATAAAAGATGATGTATATGGTAACAAAAATAAACAAGTTCAGGGCTAGGGAATATAAACATAGTAAAATCTTGTGTTGAACTCAGAGCCTTCAGGTTTAGCAAACATGTTAGAACAGGAGAAGGGAGTGTGTTGGAGTTCAGTTAAAACAAGATGTGAATAGTATAGCACATGGAAAATGAAGGCTTATTTTGAAGGCTCTAGGTCCATAAGTTGAGAAAGCTGCAAGCAAGGAGTATTGCTGAAAACAATCAGATACAAACAGTAGTTGGATACAAGGCGGCAGCTCGTTGGCATATGCTCACTGCCACTTTCCTTCCCCCTTTTCCTCCATTTCTTCCAGTTGATGATTAACTTTTCTTTGGTTGCATTATTTTTGGTGTACTGCAGTGTACTGTGTCACAGACAAAGAAATTTAAAAGTGGAAAATAAGCTGTAGAACATAGAAGTCAAATTTTGTACTGTTTAGTTCTTGTTAAAAATAAAGGAAGTAGATTGGCAGTAAATCTAAGAGTATGGAGTTAAGAAAGAGGAGAATATAGTATTTATTCAGGGCCCAGTATATGTCAACATTTTACTCAGTGCTTCATTGTGAGGGCTGTGTATTTATTTAACTGGGATGAATAGTCTTTGTAGTATTCTAGGTTATAGCCTTTCGTTGGGTTTTTATCAGTGTTCTTACCAGTGGGAATATTAGAATTAAAAAGACAGTTTATTATCATTTCTACTTCTCTTATCTATATTGTCGTGAAATCAGATGCTAATTTCTCAGAACTTTTGGGAATTGGAAGTGTCACTCTCTCCTTCCATCAGATATAAATAATACCATAACGAAAACCATACTGTTTGAGAGAAACAGCATTAACTCAACAATGTAGTGATCACTGATCAACTGAATAAGACGCGATGAAAAATATAAATGTGACTTAACATGGAGTAGGGGAGTACACTGACTTGCTTTCCTTTGTTTGCAAACCATTTGTTGATAAGTAGTTGTCGGTATACTGCACACAGCTTTCTTCAGTTAGCTTTATTTCAAAAACCAGTGATAAATATGACAGCTTTTACTGAATTCTGTCTTTATCAAAATCCTAGAAAGTGAATGGGTCTGAAAGAGAATTCCCTGTGATTTTCATTAGTACTGTTGTTGTTGCTGTTGTTCAGTTGCCCAGTCGTGTCTAACTCTTTGCGAACCCATGGACTACAGCACGCCAGGCCTCCCTGTCCTTCGCCATGTCCCAGAGTTTGCCCAGGTTCATGTCCATGGCATCAGTGATGCCATCCAGCATTCATTCATTAGTGTTACTTCTAAACAAATAATAACATTTAGAAATATAGTAATATAGTAATATTACTATATTAATATAGTAATATAGTAAACAGTAAAACAGCTGTAAGATCCTATTAAGAATTATTAAACATATTAAATATAAAGACAAAGTTAAGCATTTTTCAAACAGATTATCATGACCATTGATAAAGGCTGCTTCTGCGTTATAGCACTCATTGATTTTGGTAAAGGTATTGAGTTGTTAAAGTGATATAAAGCATAACTTATACTGCAGCTTGTCTTTGCATGAATTTTCATTTATTTGGAGACAAATAATGTATTCTAATATAAGAGTTGGAAAACAATGACTCTATGGTCTGTTTTTATACCACCTATGAACTTAGAACAGTCTTTTAAAAGGTTGTATAAGAAGAGAGTATACAACAGAAGTCATACGTGACCCCCCCCCAAGCCTAAAATATTTACCCTTTGGTCCTTTACAGAAAAAATTTGCCAACCCTAAAATATAAATATATTAAACATAAGCGTGGGAAGTTCTGGTTCCAAGTGAGCTGGTGTAATAGTAATCACCTGACTCTGTGTCTCTCTCAGCAAGTACACCTGTTATAAACCTTGGACAGAATGCCCGGAGCAGCTGTCTGAAGACTCTGAATAGTAAAAGGTAGCAAGAAAATTGAGGAAGACCAAAATTTGAAATGCTACCAGACTAGGGGTGAGTTTTCCATTTTTCAGTTTGTATTGTCACATGGCCTGGTCTCGACATAGCATGAAACCAGGACGTGGACATCAGTGTGGACAGAGAGCCCCAGAGGGCTCAAAGAGAAGCCCTCAACCTCAGGCTTGGAAAGTAGATTATGGCTCCTAACAGTGATAGTGGGCACAGGGGAAGACATAGGTTTCTAAAACTGAGGAAGGGGGTTGCCTTCCTTTCTGTTAGAGGATCTACAGTTATAAGAGGTTGAGATGTGCAGCCTGTTCTTATTTTCTCTGACTTCCTGCCAGTTGGCCCCCACTGCCTAAACACTTGGAGAAAGAGGCAAAATGTAAATAAAACCTCAGCTATATAGGCAGAGTGCTGAAAAGGGAGAGCTCCAGGGAATCAGAAAGTATTCATTTGTCTACAAGAGAGGGGAACGTAAGAAAGGGATCTCAGAAGAATTAATGTAAGAACTCCTGGAGATGAAATTAATGGAAGTGATAGAGGAAAGAGTCAGAGAACTTGAAGATAGATCATAAAAATTATGCAGTCTGAAAAAAAGAGATGAAAGATTGGGGAGGGGGAAAGAGCATCAAGGCCCTATGGGATGATAACAAAGATCTAACTTTCGTATCATTGGCATCTCAAAAGGAGATGAGGAAGTATTGTGCAGAAAATTACTTTTTTAAAAAATGGCAAGATTGCAGAGAAACTCTCATATATTGATGGTAGGAATACAAAATAGTACAGCCACTCTAGAAAAAGTTTGATAGTAACTTGTACAACTAAACGTGTATTTATTGTAAGATTCACCAATTCCATTTCCATAGAGTTGAAACATTAATGTGAAGTCAAAACATAACAATCACACAAATAGATATCCACACAAATATTTGTAGAAACTGTATTGATAATTATCAAAAAATGGGAAAAACCCAGTTATCCTTCTGTACATGAATGGATTTAAAGAAAAACCCTCTGATACATCTATGTAATGGAATACTACTCAGTGATTTAAAAGAAGGTGCAAACTATTGATAGACACAATAATTTAGGACATTTTCTCAAAAGATTGCATACTGTAACCTGATTGAAAGTAGCCTCAGAAAGTAGCATACTGACACCAAAAGCACAGGCAACAAGAGATAATTGTATGTTATCAAATATGTAAGACTCTTTTGCATCAAAGGATACTATCGACAGAATGAGATGGCAACCCACTGAACAGCGGAAAATATCTGCAAACTATATGTGTGTGTGTGTGTAAATTTATATACCTGATAAGCATAGCTAAAATATATAAAGTATTCTTACACCTCAATAATAAAAATACAAATAAAATGAGCAAAGGATTTGAATACATGGGTTGGGAAGATCCCCTGGAGAAGGGAATGGCTACCCATGCCAGTATTCTTGCCTGGAGAATTCCATGGACAGAGGAGCCTCATGGGCTACAATCCATGGGGTTGCAAAGAGTTGGACATGACTGAATAACTAACACTTTCACTCTTTTCACTTCTCCAAATAAGATACACAAATGGCCAATAAACACACAAAAAGATACTCAGCATCATTAGCATCAAGAAAATGCAAATTAAAATCAAAACGAGATACTGCATTATGCCTATTGAAATGGTTATTATCAGAAAAGCAGAGGTTAGTGCTGGTGAGAATATGGAGAAGTTGGAAGCCTGGTGCAATGCTGGTGGGTATGTGAAGTGGTGTAGGTGCTATGGAAGATGGTATGGTGGTTCCTCAAAAAATTAAACATACTTACCATAAGATCCATCAGTCCCACTTATGGATATATACCTCAAAGAACTGAAAGCAGGGACATAGATAGATATATGTATATTCATAGCATCATGGTTCACAAGTGTCTATCAAAGGATGGATGGATGAACAGAATGTGTGTGTACATACAATAGAATATATTATTCAGCCATAAAAAAGGACACAGTGGTGATATTTGCTACAACATGAATGAAACTTAGCGACATTATGCTCACTGAAATAAGCCAGTAACAAAAGGACAAATATAACGTGATTCCAAATATTATATGATCTGCTTAGAGCAGTTAAATTCGTAAGACAGAAAGCAGAATGGTGGCTGTCCGGGGCTTAGGGTTGAAGGGAATTGGAAGTTAGTGTTTAATGGATACAGAGTTTTAGATGCAGAATTTAGAACAAGTCCTGGAGGTAAGATGGTGGTCAGAGCCATACAACAACGTGAAGATGCTTAATGCCACCGAACCGTATGCTTCAGAATGGTTAAAATGGTAAATTTTATGCATATTTTACCACAGCTTTTTTAAATTTTGGAGGAAAGAAAGGTTACATGTTACTCCATCTGTATGATCTTTTAGAAAAAACGAAGCCATCGTGACAAGTCACTAGTTGCCAGGAATCAGGAATGGCTAAGGGAGGTCACGTGAGGGAGGGTTTTTGGTTCTTTGTGTGGTATGGTGATGGTGGTTGCTCAGATGTTTGCATGAGTTAAAACTGAGAGAACTGTACACCCTGAAAGGTCAGTTTTACTGCCTTTCAATTAAACAAATATAATTATCAATCTATATAAGCCTGTTAGGACCCTTGCTCAGGGTTGGGGGGGGGTTGTCCCTCAGTACCAGCAGTGGGAATGGATTTTATTTTGTTTCAAGGAAACATGAAGAAATAAAGTATGCCTTGTCATTTTTGTACCATTGTAAAGGCCTGGTTTTGTGATTTAAAATGCTAAGCTAAAGCTAGTGTTCTTTTTTGTAATTTACAGGTGATAACGATGTATATAGTATTTGAAAGATACTGAATAGCATAAATCAGATTATAGCATTAAAATTGCAATTGGCAACGTTTTAGTACTGTTCATCCTTGCTGTCTCTCTACGCCTGTGTTTTGTGTGTGTGTGTTTGGAGCAGAGCAGAAACCTTATTGGTGTCATGAGGCGTGTCATCAGGGCAGAAAAGGGAGGGCATTTGCCAGGCACTGTGTGTTTATTTCTTGTTTAGATGATTACTGTTATACTATATATTGAATTTTCTTTTCTCTTTTCCTTAAATCGTGTATCTTGAATATTTTCCAAAGTTATTAAGATTCTTGCAAAGATTATTTTCATAGTAGTATCTTGTGGATATATCATAATTTATTCAACCTCAGTCCTTCTTTGGGGCCGTTTAGGTTGTTTCCAGCATCACTTGTTTGTTTATCTGGGTGTGCTGGATCTTACCAATATTATAGTTGCCACACACAGCATCTTCACTGCGGCATATGGAATCTCTTGTTGCAGCCAGCTGGCTTCTCTCCAGCTGTGGCGTGGGCTCAGTAGCTGTGGCGCGTGGGCCTAGTTGCCCCACAGCAGGTGGAATCTTAGTTGTCTGACCAGGGATCTAACCCATGTCTCCTTCATTGGAAGGCAGATTCCTAACCACTGAGCACCAGAAAAGTCTGAGGTGTCACTCATTAGTATAACCGTCATTCTAGTGGACGTATATTCACATTTCTCATGTGCACAGGATACATCTGTGTGTAAATGTACAGCCCTATTGAAAAGTCTGAATTTAGTGAAGTACAAGCATGAAATAGTCTTCACTCTGATTCCAAGCGTGCCATGCACAGTTTCTCTTCTGTCTTATGCACAGGCTTGTGAGGTGAGTGACAGGCATAATTCTAGTGATCTAATTCAGAAATTAAAAGTGCAGTGAGATCCAGTTCAAAACTCTGATCTCATATCCAAAGATTTTCCTTGTTCAAGTTGGAACCAGGCTTTTATAGCTCATGATCTGAAGCGGGGAGGACTTGTTAAAATTTCATTCACACCTTCTTCCGCTCTAGACTGTAGAGTGTGGCAGTGACTTAATTCAGTTGTAAATGCCTCGCTCCACTCCCTGTTCCAGGCATAACTCCTGTGGTGTAAAGGCTTAACAAAGGGAATGGAAGCAGCTGCCCTGTCTTAGCTGCTTGTGTTTGTGGCCCACTTTGGTTGTCACTACTGCTCTGACCAGCTCCTGTTGATTTGATGTCCTTCAAGCATATGTTTAACCACCTGTACCCTCTTCTGGCAGTGCCCACAGTCTACACAGGAGCTTCTTGGAGCCTTGCCTCTTGGCCTGCTTCTACGTTGTATGGTGGTTGATTATGGAGAGATTATTATGACCTTAATTGTTGGTATCTTTCTTTAGAATATAGAGTGTGGGTGCATGCATTCATGCTTCGTCATGTCTGACTCTTGGTGACCCTGTGGACTGTAGCCTGCCAGGCTCCTCCATCCATGGGATTCTCCCCGCAAGAATACTGGAGTGTGTTGCTGTGCCCTCCTCCAGGAGAGCTTCCCGACCGAGGGATCAAACCTGTGTCTCTTATGTCTTCTGCATTGGCAGTTGGGTTCTTTAGCACTAGTGCCACCTAGGAAGCCCAAGAATACAGGGCACTAAATGCCTTTTTTGCTTTCAGATGTAGACCCTGGTCATCAGCCCTGAACAAACTTCCAGAAAGGCCCCATGCAACATCTTGTTTCAAGTGTGTATGTAGAATTTGCGGCAGTTGTCAGAACAGTTGCTGAGCATTTTTCCTACTTTTATTTAAATGGCAATTCAATTCTTAGCTTGAAAAAACATTTTTCTGCCTCATCTGCGTAGTGGATGCATTGTAGGATACATCGAAAGTCTGTCAGCACCCAACAAAGCTTTCTGTTAAACACACAAAACAAAAATCATTTTTGTTGTAGTGAAAATGAATGGTTTCTTTCAGCCACTCACTTTCTCAGACATCCTTTGGTCTGTCTTCCTCACCACGGGTCTGCAAACTGTGGCCTGTGGGACCCTCCCAGCCCCCCATCTGTTTTTGTAAGTTAAACTTTCTTGGAGCACAGCCATGGTCATCGTTCATGAATTGTCTGGGATGACTTTTGCACCCCAACAACAGAAGTGAGTATTTGTGACAGCCCATTTGGCCTGCAAAGCCCCAAATATTTTCTCTCCGACCAGTTACAAAGAAAAGTTTGCCAGCTCCTGTTTTACACCCTTCCTCTAAAATTCTTTCAAAATAGCTCAGAAATACCAGTTGTTTACTTATAAACATTAAGTAGCTTCTCATGGTTGACAGAATATAGTCTAAAACCTTTAGGGCTTCCCAGGTGGTACTAGTGGTAAAGAACCCACCTGCCAATGCAGGAGGCATAAGAGATACAGGTTTGATCCCTGAGTCTTGAGGATCCCCTGGAGGAGGGAGGGCAAGGCAACCCACTCCGTATTCTTGCCTGGAGAATCCTATGGGTGGAGGAGCCTGGCTACAGTCCATGGGGTCGCAAAGAGTCGGACACAAGGGAGGTGACCTAGGACATATGCACTCTAAAATCTTTTGCTATAGATTCAGATCTTTTAACAGTGTAGTCTCAAATCACTATGCCAAGTTCAAATTCAGGATTTCCTGTTATTTTCAGTGATGTAACTTCTTGTCTGATGTTGAAAATTGGCACCTTGCAGGCTGAGTTTGGCTCCCAGACTTGTTTTGTTTTATTGATTCAGCATTTAAAAACTAGATGGTATCACCCAGAAATCCAGATTCCTTGTTATTCTTGATGAATTAAGAGTTCTGATTAACTGGCCCCAGAGACCTCAGTGTAACATTCTGTTAGCACTGAGTGGCCACTGCCTCTTCCCTGTGGGGCAGTGCTGTCCACCTCTGCACAGCCTGTGTCCTGCAGGTCATATATGCACATGGCACTCAAGCCCAGTCCTCTTCAGTCATGCATGTTACCAGCTCTGGCCACTGGAGTCATTTGAGTTTGCAACCAATGCTGGGCCTAGGTACAGTGAGCTGCCTCCTGGTCACCTGAACTACCTGTTCTCACAGTACCTTGTGCTCCTCCCTCTGCCTAGTAGATCCTCTTTGTCTTCAGAGCTCTTCATCCTTTTAAGCCTCCATTTAAATATCACCTTTGTGAGACCTTCTCTGTCACAGTCACTTCTCCTTCTGTACCCTTGTGGTACATTGTTCATGTAGTTTGAGTGGCACCTGTCAGGTTGTATTTCAGTGACCACATGGTAAGCTCCTTGGTGGTAAGATTTGTGTCTTCCTCATCTTTCTGTTCCTAGGCCCCAGTCAATGCTCAACAAAGAGTGAAGGCCAAGTGAATGTTGCTAGATTGTGTGCTGTGAACAGCTAAAAGCTTGGAATGTAGAAAAGGATTCATTAGGCAGAAAGAAAAATTTGCATTTTTCTCACTCAAATGCATATTCTTTTCCTTTCAGTATTTTACTTAGTTTCCTCTTTTTCTTTCCTTCAGTTCACTTCAGTCGCTCAATCATGTCCGACTCTTTGCGACCCCATGAGCTGCAGCATGCCAGGCCTCCCTGTTCAACACCAACTCCCGGAGCCCACCCAAACTCATGTCCATTGAGTCGGTGATGCCATCCAACCACCTCATCCTCTGTCGTCCCCTTCTTCTGCTGCTCTCAGTCTTACCCAGAATCAGGGTCTTTTCAAATAAGTCAGCTCTTCACATCAGGTCGCCAAAGTATTGGAGTTTCAGCTTCAACATCAGTCCTTCCAGTGAACACCCAGGACTGATCTCCTTTAGGATGGACTGGTTGGATCTCCTTGCAGTTAAAGGGACTCTCAAGAGTCTTCTCCAACACCACAGTTCAAAAGCATCAATTCTTCTGTACTCAGCTTTCTTTATAGTCCAACTCTCATATTCATACATGACCACTGGAAAAACCATAGCCTTGACTAGATGGGCCTTTGTCGGCAAAGTAATGTCTGCTTTTTAATATGCTGTCTAGGTTGGTCATACCTTTTCTTCCAAGAATCAAGCCTCTTTTAATTTCACAGCTGCAGTTACCATCTGCAGTGATTTTGGAGTCCCCCAAAATAAAATCTCTCACTGTTTCCACTGTTTCCCCATCTCTTTGCCATGAAGTGATGGGATCAGATGCCATGAGATTAGTTTTCTGAATGTTGAGCTTTAAGCCAACTTTTTCACTTTCCTTTTTCACTTTCATCAAGAGGCTCTTTAGTTCCTTTTCACTTTCTGCCATAGGAGTGGTGTCATCTGCACATATTTCCTCCTGGCAGTCTTGATTCCAGCTTGTGCTTCCTCCAGCCAAGTGTCATTTGTGTTTTCCAGAGAACTGATACTTCAGTTTTCATAAGGATTACCATCACTTTCTAGCTGTGCCCAGGGTCACAAGCTCATAAGTGGTGGAAGTGGGCTTCAGAGTTACATTTCTCTGCCTTTAGAACTCATGCACATAGCTACTGGACCACTCTTTATCATCTGGGTGCTTTTGAATAAGTTACAAAGTTTTCTAAGTCTCAGTTTCTAATTGTAAAAGAGAAATGATAATGGGACCCATCTTTAGGATATTTGGGAGAAATAAGTGAGAATGTATAAGTGCTTAGAAAAGAGTTGGCTTAGGGTAAGTACCCAATAAATAGAGCTGCTCTATTTCTGCTACTTCTGCTGTCACCCCTACCCCTACCACTAACACTGCTGCTATTACTTTCCCTGACATTGTGTAGGAAATAAACAGACTGTCTTCCTTTTCTTGGTTTAAATCTTCAGGAGTCAAGGGAATTAGGAGTGTTGGCCCACTTGCAGAAACCACTGCCAAGCTACCCTGTATATGATCCTAGATCATTGCACTTGGAAGCGATTTTGAAGGTCAGATGTTTTCACAAGTGCTTATGCAAAGCAGCAGTTCTCTCTGCAGTTTCCAGTTAGAGATGATCAGTCATCTAGAGGCGGTTGGAACATTTACAGTGAAAGAAGTGGGCCACTTTAGGAGCAACACCGAGTGTTTAAAAATTGTGCACACATACTTTGCTTTTCTTTTTTAGTTCTGTGCCCAGTAAAATGTAGACAATTAAGTTGAATACTTTTTCCATACTCTTGTCCTTAGTCCTTCAAAGTATTTGGGCTGACTTCCAACATTGGTGGTTCTCCAGGTGTGGCCCAAGGATTCCTTTTAACTGAGACCCTTTCCTCTGGAGCTTTTCTTCTCTCCTCCTCTTACTCTTAATCAAAAAGTCCTTGAAGACCCTAAAAACATGAGCTAAAATTTCTGTGTGCCTGAGTACCTTATTCTGGAGCAAGATTTGATAACCGGAAAAAGTTTAAGAATCACAGCCTCAGACAGTCTCATGACTAGTTTGTCCTTCATGTATCTGTATCTCAAAAGGATGAAAAGTTGTTAGGAGTCACAGTGTTTTAGTTCTCCTGTAATGGTAGAAAGTGATGGAAAGCAGAAGTTACAGATTGCATGGGAAGAGGAAAATCTGAGAGTCAAAGAGATACAGTCTACCTATATCCACCGAGCCACCAGGCTGACATCTTTGGGAAGTGGTCTGTCCAGTGTGCTTAGAAGATGAGTGGATGCGCAGTTGTGTCCAACTCCTGCTACCTCATGGACTATGTACCCTGCCAGGCTCCGCTGTCTGTGGTATTCTCCAGGCAAGAATACTGGAGTGGGTTGCCATTTCCTCACCCAGGTGATCTTCCTGACCCAGGGATCAAACCCGTGTCTCCTGCATTGCAGGCAGATTCTTTACTCACTGAGACACCTAGAAAGCCCTTAGGGTGCCTAGCGAGTCATTTCTGATATAATAAGGATGAAAGCAGAAGGGAGGATTCAGTAAATCAGTCTTTTCTTAAAAACATTAATGGAGGCTTCCCTGGTAGCTCAGTGGTAAAGAATCCACCTCCCAGTGTAGGAGACACAGGTTCAGGTCCTGATCCGGGAAGATCTCACATGGCATGGAGCAGCTAAGTCCGTGTGCTGCAACTATTGAGTCTGTGCTCTAGAGCTGGGAAGCTGCAACTCCTGAGCCCACGTGCCACAACTACTGAAGCCCACACAACCCTGGAGCGTGTGTTCTGCAACAAGAGAAGTCAGTGCAATGAGAAGCCTGTGCACTGCCACAAAGAGTAGCCCCCACTTGCCACAACTGGAGAAAACCCTGCACAGCAACAAAGACCCAGCACAGCCAATAAAGAAATAATTTTTAGAATGCTTGTGTGCATACATGTGTTTATGTAGCTCTCTTGTAATCTGTAGTAGCCAATTATATAATCACAGTTATGCTCATAAAACATGTAATTTTTTTTTATTGTTTTTGCCGTACAATGTCATGATATCACCATGGGTTTACATATGCTTTCCCTCCAGAACCCCCCTCCCTCCTCCCTCCCCCCCGGGAAATCTCGCTGCACCAGCCCCGAGCATCAATCCTGGGCTGGCGATTGATTAGACATATGATAATTAACTTGTTTCAATGCCCTTCTCCCATATCATCCTACCCTTACCCTCTTCCACAAAGTCCACGAGTCTATTCTATACATCTGCGTTCCTTTAGCTGTCTCGCATGTTGGGTTGTCGTTACCGTCTTTCTAAATTCCATATATATGTGTTAATATACTGTATTGTTGTTTTTGCTTCTGGCTTACTTCACTCTGGATAATGGGCTCCAGTTTCGTCCATCTGAGTAGAATTGCTTCAAATGAATTTTTTTTTTTAATGCTGAGTAATATTCCATTGTGTATATGTACCACAGCTTTCTTATCCATTCGTCAGTTGATGGGCATCTAGGTTGCTTCCATGTCCTGGCTATTGTAAACAATGCAGCGATGAACATTGGGATACACGTGGCTCTTTCAATTCTGGTTTCCTCGGTGTATATGCGCAGCAGTGGGATTGCTGGGTCATAGGGCAGGACTATTTGCAGCTTTTTAAGGAACCTCCACACTGTTTTCCATAGTGGCTGTACTAGTTTGCATTCCCACCAACAGTGTAAGAGGGTTCCCTTTTCTGCACATCCTCTCCAGCATTTATTGCTTGTAGACTTTTGGATGGCAGCCATTCTGACTGGTGTAAAGTGGTACCTCATTGTGGTTTTGATTTGCATTTCTCTGATAATGAGTGATGTTGAGCATCTTTTCATGTGTTTGTTAGCCATTTTTATATCTTCTTTGGAGAAATGTCTGTTAAGTTCTTTGGCCCACTTTTTGATCGGGTTGTTTATTTTTCTAGAATGGAGCTGCAGGAGTTGCTTGTATATTTTTGAGATTAATTGTTTGTCCGTTGCTTCATTGGCTATTATTTTCTCCCATCCTGAAGGCTGTCTTTTCACCTTGCTTATAGTTTCCTTTGTTGTGCAAAAGCTTTTAATTTTAATTAGGTCCCATTTGTTTATTCGTGTTTTTATTTCCAGTATTCTGGGAGGTGGGTCATGGAGTATCCCGCTTTGGGTTATGGCAGAGAGTGTTTTGCCTATGTTATCCTCTAGGAGTTTTATAGTTTCTGGTCTTATGCTTAGATCTTTGATCCATTTTGAGTTTATCTTTGTGTATGGTGTTAGAAAGTGATCTAGTTTCATTCTTTTACACGTGGCTGTCCAGTTTTCCCAGCACCACTTGTTAAAGAGGTTGTCTTTTCTCCATTGTATATTCTTGCCTCCTTTGTCAAAGATAAGGTGTCCATAGATGCGTGGATTTATCTCTGGGCTTTCTATTCTGTTCCGTTGATCTATGTTTCTGTCTTTGTGCCAGTACCATACTGTCTTAATGATTGTGGATTTGTAGTATAGCCTAAAGTCAGGTAGGTTGATTCCGCCAGTTCCATTCTTCTTTCTCAAGATTGCTTTGGCTATACGAGGTTTTTTGTATTTCCATACAAATTGAGAAATTATTTGTTCTAATTCTTTGAAGAAGACCTCTGGTAGCTTGATAGGAATTGCATTGAATCTATAGATTGCTTTAGGTAGTATACTCATTTTCACTATATTGATTCTTCCAATCCACGAACACGGCACATTTCTCCATCTGTTTGTGTCCTC